>OZ024743.1:160270711-160395711 GCA_964016885.1 Eledone cirrhosa
GAAGGCTATACGTAGTTTGGGGTTTGACCTGAAGCTGCATAATCAAATAGCCACACGGTATTCTTTTTTCGATGTCATATCGATTCTGACAGCCCTTTTATAACAGAATGAATGATTTTAACTTCGGTACATAACAAGAAATTTTCTGGGAGCGGTACAGTTGATTAAATCGATTTATGGTACTTTTATTACCGACCCGAAAGTCGACCTAAAAGAAATTCGAACGTAGAAGAGCAAACCAAAATACTACAAGTCACGTTTCCCGGTACTTTACAGATTTTGCTCTTCACCAAATCGAAAATATATATTAAAAGACTCAAACCACCCATTATATAAGACCGTCTCTCATATATATATATATAAATTTGAGTATGTGCTGGTTAATTACCGACATTTCAGTATGCATGGTAGAGCACTCAACGAAGTGCACAGTTGTGTATGTTTACTCCAGAGTAATTTAAAAACGAGAAATGGAAGTCAACAGGCTAAAATTAACTTCGCTTATTCATATTCCGTGTTACATATATTTCGGTGATAACCATTATTCAACAGCTATGAACTCATAAGAGAACTAGAACGTGATCAGAAAAAAACCCAGAAAAACAAAATGATGGAACAAGTTTACCTCTGAGGTAAACTTTGTTGCATCCTTATGGCAAATAGGCTGAACCATTAGAGCTTCCGACAAGTCAAATTTCACTCCGATCGAGTTTGCTTTATGTCTATCCGGGTCAATAAATTTATCCGTCAAACAATATGTATGTATAAGTGGTTTGAGATTATTTTTCAAAATGGCCAGAAGCATCTGCCTAGCTAGATCACCAAGCAGAAACTATTGCCGAAAATCGTTTTGATGAAGTCTTTTGTCGTTTCAGTGTTCCGGAAAGAATACACACCGGCAAAGGTGCACATTTTGACTCCCGCTTAATACGTGAAATATTCAAGATACAGGACGTTGCGAAAATAAGGCAAACCCTACCATCCTGAATCAGATAGACACGTTGAGCGCCTGAATCACAGTCTTTGCCAGATGTTAAAAATGTTTTTTAATGAAAACCAGAAGTACTGGGACGAAGTATTGTCCATAATTTTGTTGGCATAACGTTCAAGTGAACATTCAGTGACAAAATTTAGTCCCTAATTCATCATGACAGAGGTTGAAGTCAATTTACCTGTTGGCGTTACATTGGGGGTTTACGAATAATACGTGAATATGTTCCAGATAATGTAGGTAAAGCTTGGCAAAATCCTGAAAGGAAGTTACGAATTAGTTAGAGAAAAGATTACTGTAGCACAGAAACGGTAGAAAACCTGGTATGATTGCCGAGCAAATGGTCCAAAATAAAAGGTTCACTATTAAGTTGCGAAAAGGGGAATGACGAGGAAATTACATTTTTAATGGAAGGGCACCATAAAAGGGATCAGAGTTATAAATGATGCACTATGCAGAGTTCAACTTATTGGGGGACGGTATAGGAAAGTGGTTCATTTTAACAACCTGGAACCTGTATCGGTTAAAACTACTAATGTACAATGTTTAGAAAAAGAGTACGAAGATGACGATTTATCTTCATTAAGGGGCCCGAGCAAGTGGATGAAGTGTGTAACAATTAAAGTGGCAATAGAGAGAGTTCGAAAAGATTTGCGAATAGCAATTTAGTAGCAAGTTCTGGTCGTCAAATTAGACCCACTATTACTTTTGGTGATTATATAATGAATTACTAATCATATTATTATTTTGTTTTGTTTTATATGGTCCAGATTTGTAAATAACGTTGTGAAGGACAAAGAAGAAATGGAAGAAGTAATAAAAAAATACGGCATCCTAGCTCTGACAAGGGAGTAGAAGACAAAGCATGAAAAGAAGATCTTGAAAGGAAATGTATTGAAAAATGGAAATAGCATTGGCTGATATTTGAAACTTAATTTTAAAATTGTGTACTTTAATAGCATTATTATGAGTGTGGATTGGCAGTATCGGTAGAGGATCGGGCGCCATGCTTTGCATCAAAGAGTTACGGCCCTTTATGGTCTGATTTCAAATTCTGTCGAGGTAAAACTTTGCCTTTCATCCTTACGGGGTCGATAAAATAAAGTACCAGTGGGATAATTGCTGGCCTTGTGCCAAAAGTAGAAACAATTATTATGAGTAAAACTTGTTTGTATTGTACATAAAATAAGCTTTAGTTCAATTGTTGTTTATGTTGATTAACCCTTTAATAACTTTATATATCTGTCTTTAAACATGAAAGGTAACATTAAATGTACATAGTTATATGAAATATTATTAGAAAATATATATGGATACATTTTAATTGGAGGGATATTGTGTTGCACAATCGTGAATTGATGATTGCGTTATATTTTGTATATATTTTATGTACACCGATGTTATGTGACCTGTTAGATTAGGTGCATAAAAGATAATAGTCAAAACCGTTAGTAACACCGGCCGGTGACTGAATTTGTACTTTGGGAATCTGAGGCATGCAACTGTCAATTGCTTCAGAACCAATAATTTGTATATTCTGGATATGAATAACATTTCTACATATAACAATTAGTATATTTTACTAAGTTAATTAATTTAAGGTGATAATCTGACTATTGAGTTCAAAGCAAAAGAAACAACATGATGCCTATTCTGTAAACGCAAATGTTGAGTGTGACAGTGACATCCTGTAAATAGATTCCTACAGAATTGTTGCTCGTTACATTCTGAAGATAGAGCTAAGATTTTGAACTACTGTTTACTACAGAAGTGTAAAGAGCGGAAATAAACGTGCATACATATATGTACTTGAAATTCCACAATGGCTAAGAAAGCAAAAATAATATATCCCCTAAGAATCAATGGATATATTAGAATGTGTAAATATTTGAATTATATAGAGAAAATCTAAAATGCTACGGTGATTTGTTAATTCGTGGGGAAATATTTACTTTGACTCTATTCATCGGAACTACGTAAATAAATCTAGAATCTAAAATCTTAATTTTGGTTATATTTATTTTCGGACAAATAAAATAGATAAGTAACAAATAATATAAAATAAAAAATACAATGGTAATAATATAAGCATGGGAGTATTGTTTGATGATAACATTCTTTAACTAGAAGATGTTCTGGTTTCCCATAACCCATTGGCTTATTGAGACTGCATTCATTATTTAAGGTGGAGTAACTAAAACACCGACTAGGTGAAACGCAATTCCTTATCAATCGTTTTAAATTCAGTAGTATCATAAATTAGAGATCAAATGTTCACAATAATATTTGATCGATTTAACTAACGATCAAAAGCGTTCTAGCTATGATACTCTTTTTTTTAACAGGATGTTGGAGTAAGATCTGGCAGAAATTTGACTGCTATTTCTAGCAGGATATTAGTAGAGTCTGCTTCCTTGTTTTGTCTCTAAATGTTAACGGTTTATACTTGGGGCAACTAGATCAATTATGGTATCTCAGTTATTGACATAACGTCGGGTCAGTGATGGGAGCTTAACTCACTATTATCTATTAGAAAAGTCACAATTTTAATACGAATAAGACAATAGATACTGTAGGTCATTGTAAACGTAAGCATGTATCTATCTATCTATCTTCTCACATGATGTGGGCCCCACCCCTTGCCAAAAACCCCTTAACCGTGTCCTGCTAAAAGGATTCCCTCCCTCGCCAAACACCCCCAATCTGGACATGGAGATCGAACAACCAGACCTCCAGGAAACGAAAAGGTAAGTGTTCCTGCCTTTTCTCTCCCTAACTCTTCTTCACCAACATGGCGACTATACAAGTTGGGTGTTTGAATGCACGTGGCCTGGGCATGCCCTGGAAAAAAGGCCAGCTTTTAAATGATCTCATTGTATAGATGTGATAGCCATCACCGAGTCCAGGATTCACGACAAGCAGTAGCTAACCCCTATGTTCGATGACTTTGAGATCTACGCATCTCTCTGTCAGCCAAGAATTGGAGGGGATTTGCTGTTCTGTTTCGAAAAAAATTGGAACTCAAAGCACAGACGATTCACTTGGACCCGGAGGGCAGCTTCGTGGTCCTGGACGTGAATGGTAGTGAAGGTGGAGCTTTCAGACTGGTGGCCCCGTATATTCCCCGACTGGGACATCGCGACTAGAGTTCTTCAATCGTCTGTAGCCATTACTGGGAACGTCTCGCTCCTTGGTGTTAGCGGGGGACTGGAATGGCATCTTAGATGCACGTTGGGACTATGTAGGAGCTTGTGATAATAGAGGGGTGTAATAGCCTCAAAAATCTCAGCCAATTCCAACTGGCTGATAGATATCGACTAGACTTCCCAAGTGTACCACTGTCGACGTGGAGCAACCGCACTGTGTCTTCTAGATCGTATTTAAATAGATTTTTAATTAGACAGTCTTATAAGGAAATATTAAGCTGTCAACAAATGCACATGGTTGCCTATTCAGACTACACATTAGTCACCTGCGTAGTCAACCTTGATAGAACACATAGACAGAGACCCGGATACTGGAAGCTAAACATGTCGCTTCCGGCGCATAATGCCTACAGTAAACGGATTAACACCTTAGTTAAGTGCCAGTTGACGGGGGCGATCGTCAACAACAGGTGGTGGAGCTCTCTCAAGAGAGCAATTAGAATAGAATCGATAGCATTTAACAAGGAAGTAGCTTTTAAAAAAAAACGAAAAGGAACTGGTAGATAAAGTAGAAGAGGCACTTAGGAATGACAGTACAGCTGACGTGCTAGCGGCAAGAACGGCACTAGACCAGTTCTTCAACGTGAAACATGAAGGTTGTATTGTCAGAAGTAGAACACGTGCTCTAAGAAACAAGAGGGAGCCAAAGCTGTTCGCTAGGCCCTAGTGGCAGAGGTGAAAAGTGGCAACAAATCCACAATTCGGTCTTTAGAAGACAAAGATGGACGCATTCTACTTGAATCCAAGCAGATGTGCACGGCCTTCCAGCAACAATTTGCCCAAATGTTCGGGCAAAGCGATACGTCAAGGGAGGTGATGGACTTCAGCTCCTACCTCGACGGCGTACCGTGACTCTTGAGCACGGAGGCAGAGAGCTGCGAAAGGCCGATCACAGCGGGCGAAATAGAAGATTCCCTAAGCCGCTGCGGGAAACGCAAATCACCCGGTTTAGATGGTCTACCCTATGAGTTTTACATAGGCATGCCAGACTAGTTCTCTGGCGTTCTCGAAGTGGTCTACTGCAACTGGCAGCAGAACGGAAGGATTCCCAGTTCTGTAGGCAGAGGCGTAGTAACGCTGATCAGGAAAGATGAGAACAAGGGGGATGAGATAAGCAATTTCAGGCCCATAACTCTGTTCAACACAGAGTTAAAGATTTTGGCTGGCGCTTGTCGTCCAGAAACCTGGTAGGGGAAGCACAAACGTGTGCAATCACGACCAGGTATATACACGACAACATCCACCTCATGCAATATATCATAGATAGGGTAGGGTGTAAACCTGGCTTCGTTGGGGCTCTGATCAATTTAGATCAGTCTAAGGCATTTGATAGGGTCGACCATCAGTACTTGGAAGCGGTTCTCAAAGCGGCCGGCTTCGGTCCCGTCTTCAGACACTGGATCGCTGCCATGCACACCAGCATCTGCTCGGCAGTCAAGGTGAATGGCTACCTATCGGAGCCATTCCAAATCATGCGTTCCATCCGTCAAGGGTGCCCTCTCTCCTCCATTCTCTATTTACTGACTCTCGAGCCATTACTGCGGAAGTTGGAGCTGTTGCAGGGCATCCCGATCGAACCAGGAATGCGGAAAGCAGCGTCGGCCTATGCAGATGACATAACTGTAATGGTGTCGAAAACCTCGGACATCGGGGTGATCGGCAACCTATTACAGGAATACGAAACGTTGACAGGAGCAAGACTAAACCCAAACAAGTCTGTCGGTTTGCAACTCGGCACTTGTAGAGGCAAACCCACGCCGTCCGACACTTTCGTTGGACGCTGGACGGAAGGTTGGGTGAAATTGCTCGGGGTCTGGTTTGGTCCAGACCTATAGGTGGAAAGGAACTGGAACCAGGTTACGGCGAAAGTGTTTGCACTCACACAGCAGGGGGCTGAGTGCAAACTCTACATGAAAAGTCGAGCGGAAGTGGCGAACACTTACATAGCATCCGTCATCTACTACCGCTTGACAGTCGTGCCTTGTCTCCGCGAATACCTCAGCAAAATGGAACGCCTACTCTTCAAGTTCTTCTGGAAGAAACAGGTTCCATTGATGAGGTGATCCTTCTGCTGTCAACACCCTTCTAGCGGAGGGCTGGGCATGCCTTGGAGATGATGCGCAAACACGCGCTGAGGCTACGCCATCTCCAGGTATTCCTGACAGGCGAACCTGTGTGACTGTTGTTTGTGAGACGAGCTCTTCCACAACTCGTCTCACTAACAGATCTGCACTCCTGGGTCAAGCGAAGACCGAAAATGGGCGCTTGGCACCTCGAATGCCTTCAGGCGCTCATAGCCCTATATCAAGCGGAAACGGCAATCAGTGGAGACTACACTTTAACATTCTATAGGGAATTAGTGGAGGATAAGTGCGACGACGTTCTCGGGGAAACTCTAGGCATCGAGGCGGGTAAACTGACCAGTCTGTCCTGGAGGACTTTCCGTCCAGGGCCTATGGATAACTTCCAGAGGTCTCTGACCTGGCAGTGCTACCGAGGAGCTCAACCAGTTCGAGACAAAATCTACAGGCACGGACGCCCTGGCAGAGATCCTGCCAAAAGGACCTGTCCAAGTTGCGAGCAGGACATCGAAGCCGTTCTGCACGCAATTGTTCAGTGCCCAAGGGTGACCGACCTGTGGAATTATGTTGAACTTCTACTGTCATGTGTAAGACGCATCCAGTTGTCAGCCCGGTCCGTCGTGAGGTTCACCCCGCCATGAAGGAGAGGCGGTCTTCCTCTGTCTGGTGGCTATGGCGAAAGAGGTAATATGGTGGACGAGGTTAAAAGGACTGAGGGCAAGCACCTTTCTCTCCGGAAAACAACTCATCCCCTTCTTTAAGTACCACTTGAATGGGCCTTCTCGGGTGAATGGGCCTTCTCTGTATATAAACCTGTAGGTTGAGGAAGATAAACAGAGGGAAGACGGGAACACCTACAAAATGTGTTCCTGGTGTTGAGGGTTGTTCTATCCACGGGGTGTAAAACAACCCCGCAGTAGCGTTACCCCCCCCCCCCCCCCCATGGGTATTTCAATTGTTTTATTTTTATATAGTTTATTGTTATTTATCATTGTTAAAGATTTTATGTAAAACCCTCGCCGTCACGTCTTGTAATATCCCATTTTTGTACGCCTCTGTGGCAAATAAAGAAAGATATATTTCTATCTATCTATATAATACTAAACGTCTGAGATTCTTGCTTGCTTGTCTGTAATGTGATACAGACAAAAGGACGCATAATGGGAAATACTTTGAAAGGAAGTTGACCCTGAAATGGGAATACAAATGGAATAAAACAAGTTTCGCGTAAATCGAAGCACGGGTTCCCGAGATATGGGTTTTTTTCGGGTACCTTCTTAAAAAGAGAGAGAGAAGGATAGAGAGTAAGAGATAGTGGTTGTGAGAGAGTAGATTGAAAGAGAGACATAGAGAGAGGCAGAGGAGACAGAGAAGGAGAATGGAGCTGGTGGTGTTGTTGTGTATATAATATATATATAAGGAGAAAAAAACGATTATTAGGAAGAAACATTTTTTTTTCTCTTTTTTGAGGTTAGAAAATTTTTAAAACAAAATATTTTTCTTTGTGTGAAGTGTTAAGGTATTAGTTAATTTATTTATTAATTAACAATAGCATTTATTTATTTATTTATTTATTTAATGATTATCAATTACCGGTTTCAGCATTGTATGCATTATGTGAGTGGGGGAGAAAAAAGGGGGAATTTGTATTGGTTAAGGTGATGTTGAACATGTTATTGAAATGGGAAAGAAAGAATAATATTATTTACAAACAAGGTTATTGAAGTAAAAAAAAGGGGTGATGTGGAACATGATAATGTAATGGGAAAGAAAGAATGATATTTACAAGCATTGTTTTTTGAGGATAAGTAGTTCAAAAAATGTTATTATGGCACGATCGCTTAAAGAAGTTGATAAATGATGGCGGCAAATGTCCGACTGGGATTGGATGTGTTTTCCCTTTTTAGAGAATTAATATGCAGGGGGGGGGGGGTAATTCAGGGTGGTCGGGTAGGAGAAAGAGAGGAGAGGGGTAATTCATTTATATAAGAAAAAGGATTAGGTAGGGTGTCGGGGAGGTAACTCTTTAGAGAACGTAGGATTTTGGACTATGATTCATTGTTCGTTCCAGTTTTAGTTTAGTCCATTAAGTAGAGATGGAATTTGTTAATGAAGTACGTTTCCTTATTAGTACGATGGATGAAAGAAGCGTTGTCTATGAATTTGTAAATGGGGAAAATTCTAAAGTGTGGTTGTTGGTTAGGTGCACAATTGGCGATATGTTCACTAAAAGCAATCTTTCTGTATTCCTGTATTTTGATTTGTGATCTATGGACAGTCATACGTTGTCGGAGGTTGTTTTTTGTTTGTCCTATATAGTGCTCTCGACAACCTGAGCAGGTCAAAACATAGATTGGGTTTTCAGATGCACATGTAAAGTTGTATTTAACTGTGAAATGTTGTCCTTGTTTAAAGTGGAATGTTAAACCTACTATTAGATTTATGCATATACCACAGTTGGGCCTTCCGCATTTTCTTACTGTTGAGTTCATTGTGAGGGTTGGTTGGATTTTGGCTTGAGTGAGGATGTTTTTTTATGGATTTAGGTTGTCTTTTGCTCTTTATGATGTTGTGTGTTTGGAGGATTTTATTCATTCGTGGGTCTCTTTTTAGTAAAAGGAATGTTCTGGAGGATGGTGTCGAATGCCTCATTGTTAAGGGAGTTGTGTTTGGAGATGTATGGTAGAGTTTTCTGTTTCGGTTCACTCCTGGGTTTGGGGTGTCTGAATTCCTGGATGTTGAGTTTTAGGGCACGTTGGAATCCATTGTTGATTAGGGATGGTGGGTAGTTTCTGTTGATGAGTGTGTTCTTTAATTATTCTAGTCGTGTGTAGCATGTGTATTTATCTGAAACTATTGTGCACATCCTTTTGGCTAGGTTATATAGGAATTGCCATTTTGGTATGGCGAGGGTGGCACGAGTTAAATGGAAGATATTGTTTGGAGTCTGTGGGTTTATAGTATATGTAGGTTTCTATTTTGTTGTTTGTTTTATTGATGAGGCTATCAAGGAAAGGAAGTTGTTCATGGCTGTATTCCATTGTAAATTGAATGTTTGTGTTGAGTCCATTAGAAGTGTTATAAACTCAATAAGTCTGTCTATACTTTCATGCCAGAGGATGAAGCAGTCGTCCAGATATCTCTTCCAGCTTTTTTCTATGTGTTGGTAGAAGTGGTTTCCGCATTTATCTAGAACTTTTCGGTAGAGTAGTTTCCAAATATCCCATGACAAGGTTGGCGTATGAGGGGGCTACTTTCGTGCCCATAGCAGTCCCAGATTTCTGTCTGCAGTATTTGACATCGAATTCGAAGAAGATATTTTCCAAGATGAATCTGAGGCCTTCCATCACAAATTCTTTAGGGATGCGCTGTGGGAGTTCATTAGGGAATATTCAAGCCAGAATTGTATTGCCTCTATACCTAGGTTGTGTGGGATATTGGAATACAGATTGATGACATCAAAGGTTACTAGTAGGGTGTGTTCATTATTAAGTGTTGTTGGGATGTAGTTGAGCATGTCCAGGTCGTCCCTTATGAAGCTGTTTATGTGTTTTAGGAAAGGTTCAAGCAGAATATCTAGGAAGTTGCTTAGGCGGTGGGTTGCACATGTGGTACCTGCTATTATGGGTCTTAATTTGAGGTCATCAAGAGGGGGGATATTGATGTAAATGTATGTGGTGCCCTTGCAGGCCCTGCCTATTACTTCGCTTTTGTGTATCTTTGGAATAACGTAGAAAAGGCTGGTTCTGCTTTTGAAATTGCTGATGTAGTTGTATTCTTTGTCGGTAAGACCTTGTAGGGATTTTAGGTTTCTCATTATATTCTGTTGTGTGTAGTGTTGGGCCTTTTCGTAATATGTTTCGTTTTCTAGAGTTGAGAGTACTAGGATTGTGTAGTAAGCTGTCTTCATAAGAACTACTGCACTCCATTTATCCGCCTCTTTGATTGTTAGGGTTTTGTCGTTTTTTAGACTGTTAAGACTATTCCATTCTTTTTTGCTTAGGTGTGGTTTTTGTTTATGTCTGTGTAGGTGGTGGTATGGGTAATTAGTTGTGTTCGCAGAATTGATCTAGGGATATGTTCTTGCCTTTTGGTGGGGTGTAGTTGCTTCATGTGTGAGTGTGTTTATATATATGTGTGTGTGTGTTTGTCTATGACCAGTGTATATAGATCACAGACACAGACACACACACACACACACACACACACACACACACATATATATATATATATATATATATTTGGAAAAAATGAAATTTCATTTCTCACTCTTAGTACGGCTGATACTTAAATATAAGTATGCATACGTACATAGATATATGTATACAGACGTACACTAGTATGTATATACATACATACATGGACACACATATATATGTACGTACGGGTTTACCGAACATTTATTATAATGCTCGCTTTGTTTGTAAACAAACAGCCCGAATTATTAGCTGTACAGTGTTCGGCAACCATCGTTGCCCTTTTGTTCAACACTGACAAAGGAACGATGAACTAGTTTCTAGCTTATTAGCTGTTATCAGCACCGTATACCTTCATATCAGTCGATTGAACGTTTGAAAGTATATACCTTCCTTATGCATATTAACGGCTGAGCAGCCCAATTTGCATATCGAGTGAGTCAGTCGGCCGTGTGTACCGAAAACGATAAATGGAAAAATGAAATTTCATTTCTCACTCTTAGTACGGCTGATACAAACCGATCATTATAATAAATGTTCGGTAAACCCATACGTACATATATATGTGTGTGCATGTATGTATGTATATACATACTAGTGTACCTCTGAATACATATATGTATGTACGTATGCATACTTATATATATATATATATATATATATATATATATATATATATATATATATATATATATATATATATAAATATATATAAATATATATATATATATATATATATATATATATATATATATATATATATATATATATATATATATATATATATATATATATATATATATATATAGAGAGAGAGAGAGAGAGAGAGAGAGAGAGAGAGAGAGAGAGAGATCTTATTTTTTATTTGTTTGACCCGAATTACTTCATCGTTTTTTGGGGGGGCTATGCGAAGGATTGTTTAACCATCGTCTCAGTGTGTTTGGCCTTTAACGTTTGTTATAGCTCTGGTTCATCTGAATCATTGAGCACTTGCCACACATCTCGGAGGTTGCTTTTAGTTATTTCGTGAGCCGAAATGCGATTCTCGAAATTTATATTTGTATTTATCTCCAAACTCTAGCTATTGACCAGTTAATTTTCTTGATATTTTAGTTGATTCTATTGACTGATGAATAGCTTATGTTAATTTTGACCCTTCTGTTAAGAACTCTATTCGATTTGTGATGTTTTTGCATTCTTGCAATAATGTACATAACTGAATTCATTCGCCTGATATAGGGATTGCCTCCCTTGCCGATCCCCACGTGTGGTCAGCAATAGTCAGTCCTTGTATTAACATTGAACTAAAACCTGTTGAGAAAGTGGCTTCCTTGTTCAATCATCTTACCAGAAGCCTAACATTATACATATAAGCGTACAGTAATTGATTTAGGAGCCGCAGAAACCCAAATGCTGGATTTTACCAACCTTTCAGGGGTCCGAGCAAATTTTCAGTCACAGATATTATTTATTTATTTATTTGACCCGAATTACTTGATCGTTTTTTTTGGGGGGGGGCTATGCGAATGATTGTTTAACCATCGCCTCAGTGTGTTTGGCCTTTAACGTTTGTTATAGCTCTGGTTCATCTGTACCATTGAGCACTTGCCACACATCTCGGAGGTTGTTTTTCGTTATTTCGTGGGCCGAAATGCGATTCTCGATAATTTATATTTGTATTTATCTCCAGACTCTAGCTATTGACCAGTTAATTTTCTCGATATTTTAGTTGATTCTATTGACTGATGAATAGCTTATGTTAATTTTAACCCTTCTGTTGAGAACTCTATTCGATTTGTGATGTTTTTGCATTCTTGCAATAATATACACAACTGAATTCATTCGCCTGATATAGGGGTTGCCTCCCTTGCCGATCCCCACGTGGGGTCAGCAATAGACAGTCCTTGTATTAACATTGAACTAAAACCTGTTGAGAATGTGGCTTCCTTGTTCAATCATCTTACCAGAAGCCTAACATTATTTATGTAAGCAGACAGTAATGGATTTAGGAGCCGCAGAAACCCAAATGCTTGATTTTACCAACCTTCCAGGGGTCCGGGTAAATTTTCAATCACAGATATTTTTATTTGTTTGACCCGAATTACTTGATCGTTTTTTTTTTTGGCTATGCGAATGATTGTTTAACCATCGTCTCAGTGTGTTTGGCCTTTAACGTTTGTTATAGCTCTGGTTCATCTGAATCATTGAACACTTGCCACACATCTCGGAGGTTGATTTTCGTTATTTCGTGGGCTGAAATGCGATTCTCGATAATTTATATGTGTATATATATATATATGTGCCTTCCAGTTTCATTTCACATTATATACATGTCTGTGTATATTTTAATTATTTAGAAATTATTTTTTAAGTGAACATGATTTTTAAAAATTATTTCGAAGTGAACGTAACCCAACGGGTCAAGGGTGTTCTAGTATATATATACTTTACCCCATTATGCGCCCTTTGAGCTGTATTACATTACAGATAAGAAGCAATCACAGAGTTTTAGTAGTATATATATATGAGAAATGGACTACGAACTTTTCTTTCGCAAACTGTCAAATGCGCACTCTTGGAATTCTTTTCAACGAAATGTAAAGTTCCATTATTTTCTAGAAGAGTAAGCGACCATTAACGAACTTCAACATATTATATTCCTAACCTTGAATTTTTATTTTCTATCTTTGATCTCTGCTAATATTCTTGCAATATTATCTTCACAATTGTGTATCTACTTCCTACATATATACACTGTATCAGAGTAATAATCGTATAAACAACATTATCAATAACAAAAAGAAAATGTATACATTATTAAGTGAAATACCAAAATAAATAAAAGAATTGAAAACAAAATTCTATTGAAACGCAGAAAGGAATTCATGTATATAATTATTATTTGAGGATTACATTTTTTCACCGAAAGTAACTCATGACATATACATTTATAAAGCAAGGAAATTATTTGGAAAACGAAACAAAATATAATTTTTAAAAAGTAGCATATCAATAATTATCGATATAATATCATGAAAATCAATCACTATAAAAATATTTAGCTAGAAATCTACTTCCCGAACTCCTAAGATTAAATTCCCATGATTTGATAGAGGAATAGAGGAATATGAAAATAGATACATAGACATTAAGTTAGATTTATAGATCAATAGGTATATGCACACACAGGTATACCCAAACACACATAAAGACACATAGGTATAGCTAGATACATAGACAAAGATATCGAAATATAGAGGAAGATGAGGACATGGTAGTCGTGATGGTGTAGGAGTAGGAGGAATCAGAAGAGGATCAGCGTGAGGTAGGGGAATGAATAAACCACAAACCCCTTGTAGGAAGTTGAAGATACATTATGATACGCCTATTGAAGACGAGGGGATCTCTATCAAATTTTGTGAATTTGCATCGGCTAAACAAAATATTTATTGCAAGAAATATACAGCAGAAATAAAGTTATCAATTAGAAGTGCTCGGAGATATTGACAGAATGCCGTTAAGAAAGAATTTACGAGAATCGGCTGAAGATTCATAGGCTGAAAAGTTCATAGGCTCAGCAAGATACTCTCAGGGAATGACCAAAGGAAGTTTATATTTCAACATAATCCCTGGACAGCAACAATGCAGTTATTAATAAGAAGATTTGAAATTAATGCATACAAGATTTCACAGCATAATCATCAATCCTTCATAGTCAACATTTGAAGTTTCCAGCCTACTACGATATCATTTACGAATATAAAAAAAAAATTAAGGAAATGTTGGCCGAATTTCTAGAAACATTTGTGTTTGGAGTAAATAGAAATTATATTTCTAATATGTACATTACTTTTAAAAAAGGCATCAATGTAGTAGAGTTGTTACAGCATCGAATTAAAAATACTTTTGTTTTGTTTCGGCTCACTGCGCTCTGATTTGAGGCCAACTTTATATTCCATTCTTTCGCTGTCGAGAAATAATTGTTTCTACTTTAGGCACAAGGCCAGCAATTATCCAGTGCATTACTGGTACTTTATTTTATCGACCCCGTAAGAATGAAAGGCAAAGTCAACCTCGGCGTCGAGAAATAATATATCGATAGTTTTTCTGGAAAGAAAAATCGGCTGCACTTAGAACTGGAGAGAGATGGGCTTTGCCAAATTTAAAATGCACCCCCATATATATATATATTTGTGTGTGTGTGTGTGTCTGTGTGTGTGCGTGCGTGTGTGTGCGTGCGTGTGTGTATGTGTGTGTGTGTGTGTGTGTGCGTGCGTGTGTGTGTGTGTATGTGTGCGTGTGTGTGTGTGTGCGCGCGCGTACGTGTGTGTGTGTATGTGTGTGTGTGTGTGTGTTTATTTGGTTTTTAAGGTTTTTTATATGAAATCGTGTGTTGAAACAAATAGTGTTACATTTTGGAAGGGTCATATTGTTAGAATATTGCCAGAAATATATAATAAAACACACTCACTGATTGATTTGGATTTGTTTTCGTTTCTGTATATTTTATATCCCTATAGTTAATTTAGCTGGTAATCAATATTTATAATATCAATGCTTGACCAACAGTTTAAAATATATATATATATGTATCCAAAATTAAATTAAGGGTTGTCCTGTCTGAGAGACATGCGCCATATATGTGCTTACATACTTTACAAATTATTCCCTGATTGTTCCATATGTTTATTTTATATGAGGATTTGATGCGGGAGGTTGAGACTGTGTCGATGAGTGTGGGGCTGAGAATGAATGAGACTAAAACAAAATATCTGGTAGAGAATGTTGAGAAGCCAGAGGGGATCACTAATGTAGGCGGGAAGCCGCTGGAATTGGTTGAGGACTTCCTGTATTTGGGAGCAAAGATTGGGAATACGGAAGATGATGTGGTTGAGAGGAAGAGCAAGGCCTGGGCGGCGTGTCACAGCTTGAGATCGGTGTGGAAGTCGGACCTTCGTAGAGACCTGAAAATCCGCCTCTTCATTGCTGTAGTGGAGTCTGTGCTGCTGTATGGATCTGAGACTTGGACACTGACCAAGAGACTCACTCAGATGGGGGATGGGTGCTACACGAGAATGCTGAGGATGGCTCTGAACATTAATCAGTATACACTGAGGATGAAAAACTCAGAGCTGTATGGGAGCATCCCAAATGTCAGCTCAAAAGTGACACAGAGGAGACTGAGGTTGGCTGGACATGCTCACCGACATCCAGAGTTGACATTGCACTCAGTGCTCCTTTGGGAGCCCCGACATGGACACACTAGAAGAGGAAGACCAAGGTTAACATATGTTGATGCCCTAAGGACAGACACTGGTCTGTTGGAGATGCAGGATATGGCAGCGATAATGAGGGACAGAGACCGCTGGAGAGAACTCGTCCATGGATCTCGGGAATTTTACCCGCCTTAGATAGATATATATATATATATATATATATATATATGTCAATCTATTTCTAGTTGATATATATATATAGTCAATCAAAGTTCTTTTATCAGACACCTGTGACATCATCAGCGGTACTATTATATTCCCTCCCGTTGTATTGTAATGTCTATTCTATTTATTATTTATATTTTCTTTCTTCTCTCTGTTTGCGCGCGCGTTTCTGTTTGTGTGTTTCCTGTTTGGTGTGTGTTCGTGTTTGAATGTATGTGTTTTTGTATTCTATCTTTGCTCACTAGTGTGTATTTCTGTGTGGTTGTTGTTATTGTACCTGTGTATATTTATTTATATGTATCTTAGGTCACTATTGTGTGTTTGTGTATGGTTGTTGTTGTTATTCCATTCATTTTTTCTGTCCATCTTCGGTTTTCTAAGTTCTATTTCAGTTGCTTCTCTAATTTGTCTACTTGTTGAGTCATTTCTATGTTTAGAAGCAACTTTATAAATACCTCAAATATATAAAATCACATGGTATATATGAGAGAATTTACATTAAAAGACGCTGAAAAAGATTTTCTAGGAATTTATTCAGACAGTATTTTATTCAGGCAGTATTTTATGTTTTTGTTTTCTATCAGACGATAAAAACAAGATATTTGCCATATGTTGTTTATGACATTCCCCATTAAACGATATGTGCCCCTATATCAGCGACGTAGGTGCAAAAATGTGTAATAAAATTTGGAACATACATACATTTATGTCAATATATTATGAAGTGAGATAATAACGTCTGTAGTAAAATACAATTACTAAATAATTATGATGTTCAACGCTGTGTTGTTTAGTTTCAAGTAAACCTTGATTGAGTAAATTTATTATCAACAGGCTTCGGCAGTAGGCATCACAACATTTTGTATGATAAATTCTAGATTATCTAATATTTCCTTTCTTATATGACACAGTAAGTTTTCATTGGAAAGGGAAATTTTCCAAAATCCTGTAACTATTCAGAAGCTCCAGCGTGGGTTTGAATTTTTCAGTCGGGAAATACGAGCGCTAATTCTAGGCGTGCTTTAGCAATTTACCGAAATATTAGCAATCAATTCGCTAAATAAATATAGTAGAAAAATACAATTATGAATGGAAGGGAAGAAAATAATTTTAACATTAAATTAAGATAAATCTCCATTGTAAATATTTAAGTGGTAGGAAAATGATTACTTACCCCTAGGGGCTTGTAGACGTCAGGTGGTTCAGCCCCCATCGTTGGTGGAGTTTTATTGGGAACCCTTTTGAAAACCTTACTCGAGGATTTTCCATTAGAAAGGGCCCCACGTTGTCGGGAAAGCTCTGCCTAATGTTTTTATGAGATTTTGTTGGCATCCGCACCATCCGAGTGTTTGGGGCACTTTGAAGCTGCAGGTGCCCAACATCTCTTTCTCTTTCTCAATACATTGACTTCGTGTTACACGGGCCATGAGATTTTTGTTCGCCCCTCTTAGTAACACGAAGTCGGGTGTATCTGTCGTTGTTGGTGTCTGCGCGTGTTTTCTTTTGTGTCACATGATTTGTGGTTGTGTCGGCGTTGTTGACGGTTGTGGCGTTGGTGTTGTAGGTATGTCTGTGTATACTGTGGGTGTGTTCTGTGTGCTTGTTAGTGTGTGTGGAGCTGAATTTTTCTTTTTTGTTTCATGTTTTCTTTTTTGTTTTATCTTCACTTGGAGATGTGAAGGAACTGGTGTCTGGAGACTCTGTCTCATTGTGTAGTGGGAGTGTGTTTACTGGTTCGTGAGTTTTGCTCTGTGTGCGTGTGTGCGTATGTGTTTGAAAGAGAGGGGGAGAAATCGCTTGTTTGATCGACTCCGTTGGTGGTCTTAAATGTCCCTACTGGTGTTGTTGCTAGTGCTGTTGTTGCTGCCATTGCTTTGGAAAAAATCGGTCCTAACTGAGGGAGTCCCTTGATAAGATTGAAGCCTCATAGATAATGCAGCGATTACATATTTCCACAAAGTACGAACGAAACTATCGACAGTCGGGACTAGAGGAATATTAGTAAACATTTATCTGCCTGTTCTTCAAACTTATATCTTAATAATTTTATATATATATATTTATATATTTATATATATACATACACATACACGCACATGTGCGCACTCCTACTTGCAAAGGGTAATAGATACACCTATACACATATATATATACACACACACGTACATTGGTAGTATATACATATATATATATATATATATATACACATATATATATACATATATATACATATATACACATATACATGTATACATATACCCATCCATGTATACATATATATATGTGTGTGTGTGTTTGCGCGTGTGTTTGTGTGTGTATATGTGTGTGTGTATGCGTAAACGCATACTTATGATTGCATGAAATAATTAGTTCATGTTTCTTATTTAGTAAATTAACCTTAGATTTCATGATTTGGAACAGTTCCTGAGAACATGGGCACTCCCTTCTTTCGCCTTGATACGAGTTAGTTTTCTTCAGAACATTCTATTTTAGATTGCATGCTATATTTTTCATTTTAAATTTGTCAATAGTTTCTGCTAGTGAGGTGGTGTTAGCTAATTTAGCATTTTTAAAAGAATGGGTATGACAATAGAAACTTTTCTTAAATTAATTAGAGGTAGAACCTATGTAAGATTGTGTACTGTCTTTAGTAATTACTTTACATTTATATACACTACTGCTAATTAAGCAATTGCCTGTAAGGAGACAATTAGCCTTAATTCTACAGTTGTATCTGTTTGTCTGGGATGTGTTATATAATCTAAGATTATAATTTATGTTATTACAATATTTATATTATTATCATTAATGGTATTATTGCAAGTATTGGTCTACTTTGTTCGTAATGCGACTAATTGACGATGTTATTATGGATACAGGTTTGTTTGCATTAGAGTAGTTGGTGTTGGGCTGGTTGCAGTTGTACTGTCAATGATATGACCATTTGAGGAGGTTATTTTAGCTTGATGAGTGTTGGATTCTTTATTTATTGACCTAAGTTAGCGGGTATTGTGCTGGTTATGGGTGTGTACTTTGTATTATTAGATGCGTTTTGGTTTACATTCTGAGTAAGATTTGGAGTAAGACCAGTTCCGCCTATTTGTGCGGGTGATTTATGGGTGCATTACCACTATCCGACGTTTATAGAAATTCCTTGCACTTATTTTATGCTGCAGATTATTTGATGTTGAGTAAACGTGTTTAACGGTAAAACAGTTAAGGATCCAGTGATATTTATGGTTAGGTTGGAAGTGCTTATCTAAGATTGCAAAGAATTTGTTTAGGTAGTTGTCTCTTAGTTTGTATGTTGAAAGGTGCATTATATCGTGTGAATTTTCTTTTACGATTCCTATTTTTAGTTTTAGTTTTATTTTGATGGCTATTCTTAATGTGATGAGTATTGTTGGTATAATTACAGGAGTTGGAGAGAATATTATATCTATTATTAGTGTTTATATGGTGTAGAATAGGTTTGTGATTGGTATTTTCATGTGATTTAGGCACATTATATTGTTGTCAATCTGTGTCGGTGTCACTGGATATAATGGCATTCTTTTGCAGTTTGAACACTCTATTATCAGAAATATTGGTAGATCTTTGGTCGGAAAGGTTAGCAGAGCAGGTGGAGGTATTTGTCTAGGTGCGGCTAAATCAGCTACTGCAGAATCTTCGTTTACAGAAATAGGTGGTTGTACATTTATAGGAGGTTTTTTATTTAAATTATCCATTCCCCTAGTTGAGTTTTTAGCGCAAACATTGTTATAAGTGTTGTAGTTCGGTGCTAAAATATTAGGAGGACTGTAACTTGAGCCGAATCCATCCAGCCCATGGGGTTGCCATAGAAATCACCGTAAGAAGTTCTGAAAAATTTATATTCATTCTCTCTCTTTCTCTCTCTCTCTCGCTCTCTCGCTATCTATATATATATATATATATATATATATATGTGTGTGTGCGTGTGTGTGCGTGTGTGTGTGCGTGCGCGTGTGCATATATATATATATACATATGTACACACACAGACACACACACACGCACGCAGACACACACACACACACACACACACACACACACACACACACACACACACACACACACACACACACACACACACACACATATATATATATATATATATATATATATACTTAGCTTGAAACAGATAATTTTATACATTGAGATGGCCATGCTTCCGATAAAAATAACACATACACCAGTTGAGATTCATTTCAATTTATTATTATTAGCCAAGTAACTAATTTTCCTTTCGTTAATTAACGGGATGGTTGATTAAATGCTAATTGTCAAACGTTTAACGTCCCACATTCCGTAACCTGTTCAGTGTCTACTTTTGTTAGTTTGTGTCCTGATGTTGTTCTGTTTTACACCATCTTGTCTTTATGAGCTGTGTTCCTCCACTGCGCAGGCGTTTGTCCCTGTGCATCTCTGTGTTCCTGCTTCTACTAGCTTTTGGTTTTAAGCTCTGTGTGTGTCATAATATATCTTTTGTTCTATATGTTTTTGTTTATATATATGTGTGTGTGTATGATTGTGGCTTGGGTGAGGGCGTGTGTTTGTGCATGATATTAGTTTTGTTCTCGTGTATCTTTATATTGTCCTTCGTCACTATTTGTGAAGTAGGTAGCATTTCATTCTTGCTTTCTATTTAAGTATGGTCGGAGTTCATTTATATTTTTTGTTTCTGTAATATGCAGAAGCATTGCATCTGTTTGATGGTAGATATAGTTTTTATAGCGATATTCTTTATTTAGCCCCCATGTTCTATTCTGATATTGTGGTAAAGGACTGATGGGTTTTACTCGTCTTGGAGTTCTCACCAGTTTTCTCTCATCCTTTCTTCTATGCTATAAGCGTTCTTACCTGTATATTTTGTATTCCTATTCTTACACGGTCCCTCTGGGCACCTCAGGCTATAAACTAGGCTTTCAGTGTTATAGTTAATCCATGGCCTTATTCTTCAGACTATGCATTTTCTATCAATGCATTACATTTTCTTAAACGTCCGTTCTGCTGATCAGGACCTTTTAGAGAATACATATTTTTTCTACTATTTAAATGTTTAATTTAAGTTTATCTAAATTCTTCTATATATATATGCTAATTTGCTTCTAGGAGTAGCATTGACGAACATTTCACTGTGGTACTTGTTGATGTCATACCATGAGTATATTTATATATTTTCATCTTAACTCTCTCTATCCTATTTCAAAATTTGCTGCTATACATGAGGGCATGTCCCATTAGCATCATTTTCTAAGATATTCACCCATTGAGCCCAGGCTCCTCCCGTTTATGACTCTCCGATTGTAACCAATGAACTGCACGCAGTGGATGAAATGTTGCATGTGCATCGAATTCTTTAGGATCGCACATGCGGGACACATTCTTCATCATTAAGTCCGTAATCGGTATGTTGAACATTACATTATCTGAAACGACTCAGTTCCAGTGGATCAGGTACTTGCAGGCCATAGATTTCGCCTAATGTAAATAGAAGAGATGTGTTTTCTTATCAATAGTTTCTAACCAGAGTTCTGTGTCTAGAACAGGTAATTATTTTGGGGGATGTTTGCGTGGGTAGTCTATGATAACTTTAATACTCTGGTGGAGGGAGTAAGCTATTTGCTGAATGCTTTCCATGGTGATTATTTATAATTCTTGACAGTTCTCTTCTGGCAAAGATTTAACTGCAATATCCATGACGTGTACGTAAGATACAAATGCCTGGAAGGCACATGTGCACAGACAGAAACGCATTCGGTGTATATGCGTAAAGCCAAGATGATGTGAAACAAAAGAAAGACGTGACGCAAAGTAACGAAATTAGTCACTGAAAACGTCACGAACGTGAAAAAACAAAGCTTTAACAATTAATAACTAAACAACCATCGTCTTCCTTTTATTGGCAGCATGGCCCTCACAAAGTATAAGAATATAACAATATATATATTTATATTTAGGAACGAGTAGGACCCCGACGGCTGAGCTCAAGCCGTTTCGACGGCTAATTTTTTTTTTTTTTTTAGTCCAGAATTAGCCGTGGAAACGGCTTGAGCTCAGCCGTCGGGGTCCTACTCGTTCCTATTACCCACTCTACTACCCTAAGTATTGAGTACTTTGGTGCGTTATGTTCCACCTGGTTCCTTACCACATTTCCTCCGTTATATATATATATATATATTGTGGGGTTAGCGTGCCGGAAGTGCAGGGGAAGTCTCGGTGAAAACGAGAGAGCAGTGACGTCTCGTCAGGGTTTACGCGCCTCTCGCTTCCTCTTTCGTCAGGACGCAGTTCAATGTGGATGTGATATGATTGTGTGCGAGAGACTCTTTGTATTTTATTGGCCGGGTGTAAGACACCTGGACATCCATGCAAAGACATTCAGTCCGGGCTCCAATGGAGACGCGCGGTAGCTCTATTCGCTTATTCACCAAAAGCTATTTTAGGCACCCCTCAGGTATCTGGTCCGCACATGGCAAGGGATTGCAGGTAGCCAAATCCCGATATAATTTGCAATCGATGTAAGAGGGCAGGCCATATTGCTAACAATTGCTACTAGGGAAACGGTCAAAAGAGATTTACTGCGAGGAGTGGCAGCCGCTTCCCATAGTGAAATTTTTGATGGGGAGAGCTATCGTGAACTGTCGTGCCCACGGGCTGTACAACGACATTGGTGACTGCGGAGGTGGTTAGAAAGTGGAGCGGGATGAGTAGTGTGAGGGCAGTCGATGATATGGAGATTAGATGCGGAGGTAGCAGCGAGGTGGAGATGGCAGTACGAGTAAGGAAAACAAGGCTGCAGACGATCGTGATCAACCACTTTGACGTTGGAATTGATGTGGTAATGGGCATGGAAGCGATTGACTGCTTAGAAGGCAGTGAGTAAGGTCGTGGTAATATTTGGTAGTGCGGGAACAGCATGCGCTGTGTGCAACAAGGGAGAACAGGGAGATCCATGAAGAAAACTTTACCATAACAGACAAGGATTCAAGGCTGTGTTCGATGGTAAGCGGTGGATAGTTGAGTGTGACTGGAAGGTAAAGCCTCCAACGTTGAAGCACAATGTGAGCTCCTATCACCAGATCTTGAGATGGGATGCTAGAAGCAACCAACGAAGAACAAAGTCAGACTTGTACTGGACTTTGGTGAACTGGATGAACACATGTCAAGCCACACAGACGGTGAATTCACAGATGTTTTGGGGAAACCTTGCGAGAGTAGAGACAAATGACGGGATCCTCCATGACTGTCGTATTAATGTCGGCACATATGCAGCACGTAGGTGAAAAACTGTGGAAGCATCAGCTGTTCAAGTATAACGACCAGACATACTGCATGACCAAGCTGAGTTTCGGGTTGTATTTGGCACCAAAGACCATAGTGACGGTTCTCAGGGTCATTCTGTAGAAAGTAGACAAGGTGAAGAGAGCTACCAATTCCAACATCGGTGATATCTTGTTAGCTGATACCATGGTATCGGCAGCAGACGTCTCAAGTCATCTAGGAAGGTTAGGGCTAATAGCGAAAACCATCAGAGGCGATGGAAGGAGGAGCTGCACTGGGACTTAAGCTACGAAGTGACAAGACAGGCACACAGTTATTTCGAAGAAGAAATGAAGTATCAGAACTGGGCACCGACATGGACAGAGGATGATTTTTTCCATGTGTGGGAAACTGGTAGGACACTATCCAATCGTATGATGGCTCCGACCAGGATGTGGGGAGTTGGGAGATAAGGTAGGAGAGAGGACGGTGGTCATTATGTGGGAGATCGGGGAGAGCGTACAGGTGGATGACCCAGTAAGTTCAAGCTGGTACCTCCCCAAATCGGAGAACGGGACCGTATGGTGTGATGCGAGTAGCCTAGCGCTAAGGGTCGCTCTGGAAATTGGGGGTATCGAGGTCAAGGACGCATCCTGGCTAAATAGGGAGGAAGTAACCATATGAACGTGGCCGAATTGGACACTACGTTCAGGGGAGTGACTCTCTCCCTGAGGTGGCGGCTGCGTACTGTAGAGATTCCCATTTATTCGGCCACTGTACTTGAATTGTGCTCACCAGTGAGCGGAGGGTGCAAAAGATAGAGGAGACAGAAAAGTTAATAAAGCGTCGCCTGGGAACTCTGAAGGGGGTTGGCTGATAGTTCACCCTGACTTTAAGTGTTGACTTTGTGCCCTCGGAGAAAAGAAAGGGCGGATACCTTAACCAGGGCGAAGAAAGCCGGACTGGTAGCGCTAGAGGATGCGTTAAAAGGGATAGCTGCTGTATGTCGGCTGAGTGACTCGGAGTTGAGGATGTTGCATACTATGCAGCATATGGGAGTGGAGAGGACCCTGTTCCTAACCAGGAAAGTTGACTCCTGCGTTACCAGACAATGTTCAGAAAGAGATCGGGAATAGATGCCAGTTATCGACCCCATCCTAGGCGTGCATGAAACAGGTAACATCCCAGTGGAGCACAACTGGAAGAGATTGGCAGTGGATGTGACACTTGATGGTCGATTGGGAACAGGGGCGGATGGCAGTATGAAGAAGGGGACTGCGAAGGAAATCGAACGGACGCTGAAAGAGATATGCCTGGAGCGGAGCTATGTGGATGAACTGTTGATGGATAGTAGGACGGCGTTTAGCTTGCAGGTGCAGAAGGAGATGCCTGACGGGTGGAATATGAGTCACTTCTTCAGAGCGGTGTACAGACCGAGTTGAAATCGGATCGTGGACAATACCATCACACGATGAAGGTCATGGCAGAAATGGGACACATTTCAACAAAGAAGGCTGTGTTCTGGTACAACACGTCACATTGAGTGAGATAGGCAGAGGAGTCGGTGCCACATAAAGCGATATATAGATATTAAAAGTGACATCCATGCACAATAACCTCTGGAGGAGAAGGAGAATGCATTTACACAAGTGGGCGAAGATGTTTGGTTCAAGAACCCTGAATGCGCGTTGCACATCTCAAAAGTGAAAAGGAACGGTAATCGTTGTAAATGTTTGAAACAACGGGTCAGTGTACGGAATTGCGCGTTACGTCTTGGATGTCCGTAGAATAGTTGATTTGATAGACTTCAGAGAAAAGAAGAAAGAAAGTACTGCTCCAACTGTATGGAGATCGCAACGGGAACGCCGACCAACCAGGTGAATGACGGACTTTGACAGGGAGTAACATGATGGTGTGATTGATCCTTGGGAGCAGGAGGAGAGGTGTTGAGCTAGGGTGCCAGAAGTGCAGGGAAGGTCTTGCCGCAAGCGAGTGAGCAGCGACGTCACATCAGGGTCACGCGCTTGTTGCTTCCTATTTCATGAGGAAGCAGTTCGTTGTGGATGTTGTATGATTGTGTGCGAGAGACACTCAGTATTTTCTTGGCCGAACGTAAGGCACGTGGACATCTACGCAGCGACCTTCAAGCCGGACTCAAGTGGTGACTCAAGATAGGTCCATTTGTACGTTTTCTAAATAACATTTATTAGTAACCACACAGAGCTTTTGTCACTTTTTAATTCATATTAATTTATTCCTGTGACATCCGTTCTCTCCCCTCTATTCTACCTATCTCGCTTGTTGTAGTTAATTCAGCCTTGAAACTTAAGTTAATTTGGATTAACTCTTTTCCTTCTTCCTTTCTCTCTCTCTCTCTCTCTCTCTCTCTTTCTCTCTCTCTCACTCATTTAATCTCTTTCTCTCTTACACTATATCTCCTACCCCCCACTCTCTTCTCCCTTACCACTCCCCTACTCACTTCCGTTTTCCTTCGTCGCTTCCTCTTTGCGCCGATGCTACCTATGATCAGATGTTTTTACCTCTCTCTCCCTCGTACTGTTAGTAGGTGTTCAGGACCTATGTTCGGTCCCTGTATTAACTTCCCTCTCCCTCTTGCCCCCCGGTTACTGCAACGGTCGAGAATATATAGTTTTCAACTCCTACAGTCGCAAGTGTGGGAGGGATCGACCTGATGAGAACCAGTTAAGTCCGAAATGCATCGACGATTGTCCCCCTTGCTCCTACTGGACACCACCAGAGGGTGATAATAGCAACTGAGCTTTTTGCATAGCTACGGTTTTCTAAATGTTTACCTGTAAACATACCGTGTTTCTTTAGAAATACGAAATTTCTATAGATATCTGTAGACAGCAATGCCTGAAGCTAAATCCTATCTCTATTTTATTATAAGTATTACCGTGTTTCTTTAGAAATACGAAATATATATACATATATACATATATATATATATATATATAAATGTGTGTGTGTGTGTGTGTCAATATGAAGAATTGTGATGGGATAAAGTTGCCCAGGCCTGCTGCTAGCCATCACGTACACGGACTAGTTGGAGCGTACAGCGCTCACCATGTTTCTTCTTCTCCAGGTATGTTGATGATATCCTGATGCTCACTTCAGTGCGTGAAGAAGTCAGCATCATTTACAGCGTCTTCTAAAACGTAGATGAACAAGTAAACTTTGAAAGTGAGCACTAGGATATCACTGGATTCCTATCTTTACTCAACTTCACAATAGATATCACAGGTAAGGGATCCGAATTGTACAGGCAAGATGTCTGCAGAGACATTTTTTACACCACGATGTTGCCCTTTCCCACAGAGCCAAAATGGCTTATTTACGGATCGTGATCTCCTGGATATCCAACAGATGCAGCAATGGTAAGTGACAAATGTACCAGCTCGGAGGAACTCCAAAGAGTTCTCACCGAGAACGGCTATCCAGCTTCTCTCAGGAAACGACGAGAATCAAAGTCACCATCTGAAAGATAAAGCAGGACACGTGCCCCTAGGAATAACATATGCAATCTAACCTTATCGCATTTCAATTAGAAGATGAGTGCTGACACTCAACAAGCCATTTGAGGGATGGCCTAAACATACAGCTGGCACACTCGGGAACTTCCTTGAAGTGACTACTCTTCAAAAAGTCCTAACTACCCCATCAACAACATAGAAGTGTGCATGGGAGCGTATGTATTTTTGAAGGTCAACCGTAGACAATGCAGCTCCTCGTACATCAAGAGTACCATCCGGATGCTGCACATGCAGATCAGGGAGCAAACGATAATGAGAGCGTCGTCTCTTAAGAAAAACGTTGACAAATGCTGCAACGGAGACATTGAGCTCAGCAAAGAAGCGACGAAAGGGAATTTTGGAATTTAAAAATAAAAGAGACTTTAATCATGAACGCACAGAAACCAAAAATAAACGATAGATCAGAACTACATGCAGTGTGTCTTCTATGATTGCTCCATGCATGATCAATCCACATACTTGGTCTAGTTAAGGAACAACAAATCGTTCGCTTTTGTTTTGCATTTGAAAAGAAGGTACTAACCCTGAAATAGTACTAGGTAAAATATACTAGGTAAAAACATTAATTTCTTTTATTTTATTTGTCATACTTTACCCTTTATATATTTCTATCACATTGAACCGGCTTTCTTAAGTACTTACCAATCATTTATTACATATCACACAATTCTACTATACTACTTTATATATATATATAAGTATATATATATGTAGGCATGTTCGCACGTATATATGTATGTATATACGAATGCATGAAAGCATGCATGCATGTATGTATTTTAGCAATATCCGTAGGTGTGAAAGTAAAAAAAGAGTGCCATATCGGGAAGTGAGCTGAAATATATTTATTTACGTTCATACGCAGAACAAAAGCGCTACCCAAGGTAGGTCTAATTTTGACCATGTCTTCAGAATACAAGAGGGATTAAAATTGTGACCTATCCTCAGGCGCTTATACAAGTTTATAAGTAATAGTTTACGTGTTCGTATGCTATAGGAAGATTTCTGTATCATATGATGGAATAATATAGAGATTGTAATATTTATCAAGGTATGGAGTACAGTAGTATAGAAGGTGTATTGTAATATGTAAGTGTGGATATAGAAAGATAAAGAAAAGAGAAAGCGGGTGTATATAAATCAAATTAAATTGGTTGAAAATCCGTCGAATTTGTTGAGTATTTCCAATTAGTAAGCAGTTGGTATTTGAGATGGAGGTATCCTCTAACAATTTCGCTTCATATAGGACCACCAATATTAAATCTGATATCTGAAGATGTGCCGATTAAGAATCGGGACCCGATCGACTGATGAAACCCGAGCTGATCGACCACAAAACAGTTGTAATATGCAATAAACTTTCATAACAAGCTGCAAATCTGACTTCTTATTGTCACACACAAACTCCCTCTCTCCCTCTCTCCCTCTCCCCCTTTCTCTCTCTCTCTCTCTCTACATATATATATATATATATAGTAATAATAATAAATTTGAAGACTAAAATCCAAAGAGGGTTCGATAAGGATAAATATATATCAAATATATATAAGAACCGTAGAGCAAATATTTATTAAAATAACAGATTAAAGTTTAAGCAAAGAATCGCTGCTTTCACCCTTAACGGGATCTTCTGAAACTCAATTGTATTCACCCTTAATTGGATCTTCTGAGTTTCAGAAGATCCTATTAAGGGTGAAAGCAGCGATTCTTTGTTTAAACTTTAATCTGTTATTTTAATAAATATATATATATATATATATATATATATATATATATATATATATATATATATATATATATATATAAAACATCTATATGAACACACTCACACATACCCACACATATACACATACACATGCACACACATATACACAAATTATAAAGTTACATATATAAAGTCAGGTACATACATCTAGATCCATAAAATCGTACACAAACACATAAATAGTCATATATTCTCCCACATATGCGAAATACATGGCAGCTTATGTGCAAGCAGAACTAGAATATTTTCTGCTAATGGTTTCAGGGAGTTAGATAGCATTCTGTGATTCCAGCAGTACTTTATTATTAGGAAGAAATGAAATACAAACACACAAAAAATGTAACTGGCAGCATCACTCTTCAAAGGATTACTGGTTTTCAATTTCTCTCAGAACTTTGTGTCACCTACAAAGATAATAACAATACATTTTAGTGTATATATATATATATATATATATACGAATATATACGAATAAGTGTGAGTAATATGTGCATATGAACACACACTCACTCACACACACACATACGCACACACACACATACACACACACACACACACACACACACTCGCACATATATATATATATATAATATATATATATATATATATATATATATATATATATATATATATATATATATATATATATATATATATAAATATATATAGAGAGAGAATAGAATGAAACGAAATTTCATTTCTCACTCTTAGTACGGCACTTACTTAAATCTAAGTATGTATGTATGTATACGTACATACATATATGTATACTGACGTACAATAGTATGTATATATATATAAATATTCGGTAAACCTATACGTGCATATATATATATGTGCATGTGTGTATATATATATACATACTACTGTACGTCAGTATACATATATGTATGTACGTATACATACATACATACTTAGATTTAAGTAAGTGCCGTACTAAGAGTGAGAAATGAAATTTCGTTTCATTCTATTCCATTTATCGTTTTCGGTGTGCCCGGCCGACTGAACTCACTCGATATGCAAATTAGGCTGCTCAGCCGTTAATATGCATAAGGAAAGTATATACTTTCAGGCGTTCAACCATCTGGCAGGAAGGTATACGATGCTGACGATAGCTAATAAGCTTGAAACTAGTACATCGTTCCTGTGTCAGTGTTGAACAAAAAGGTAACGTGGTTGCCTAAACACTGTACGGCGTAATTCGGGCTGTTTGTTTGTTTACAAACAAACAAACCGAGCATTATAATAAATATTCGGTAAACCGATACGTGGATATATATATATATGTGTGCATGTATGTATATATATACATACGACTGTATGTCTGTATACATATATGTATGTACGTATACATAAATACATACTTATATATATATATATATATATATATATATATATATATATATATATATAGTGAAAAAATTAAAAGGCTAGTGTTTTATTTACAAATCACGTGCCATAGAGAAAAACAAAAACACCGTTTGAAAATTGCATCTCTAATGAATAAGTACACCCCACTGCCGTATTGCGAAAATGTTGTTGTTGTAATTTCAAAAGTATATATACATACACACACACACATATATATATATATATATATATATATATATATATATATATATATATATATATACATATATATATATATATATAACTAATGAATAGTTGTTTCGCTCTATATGGCTGAAAATGTTTTGAAAATTAATAATAATATTCGATTCGTTTGCAATTATGCAAACAGCCACTTAAGCCATGTGAGTAGAACAACCCTGTCTTTTTTGCTCATGTGTTGATGTGTTGCCATTTAAACAGAATTGCAGACACTAATTTCCGAAATTATGCTGCAACATATATATATATATATATATATACACATATATATATATATATATATATATATATATATATATATATATATATATATATATATATATATATATATATATATATGCATGTGTGTGTGTGTGTGTGAGTGTGCGTGGGTGAGTGTATGAGTATAAATATCTTTCGGTGTGTGTGTGTTTATGTGTGTGGCTTCTATCGCCGTGTTATGGCATGATCGATGACTTGACCAATATATCCTGGCATTTCGTTCCAAATCAATAGGATTTCATTACTTTCCGTCGACTTTTCTTGTCTCTATCGATAGAAAGATTGTGTAAGTACGAAACAACCTAATGAGGTTGACTTGATCGACTAACATCACAGTTGAAAGTGGTACCCGAACACCACTCCAGCCCATCACTGAAACTAATGGGAAAACAATTGAATAAATACCAGATTCTTCAGTGGACGCAGGTTGATGTTCTCTGAAATCAGTTGTGATAGTTATAATATCAGGGCGATGAATACAAATAAAGCCAGTATAGACTGCCACTGCCAGTAGAGATCCTATCAATGGTAAGAAGATTGGTACACAGAACCAACTATAATTTCGGTAGCTGTAAATAGAAAATTGATACATGAAAATTGGAAGGTAAGGAGATTATATGAAGAGAGCTTTACTCAATCTTAGTTAAATCACAGAAAGTGAAAACCAAAAATCGTTAATAGAGATTAATATCTTTTTAATGAATGGTGTACAAAAATATCAAAGGATTCATAACCTCAAATGTTTGTCATTTATCTGTGTTATAATAGTTTTTAATATGTAATGTAATTGATACGATGACAAACTGACAATAATCTAAATAGGCAAAGGCAGGCCCAATTTACAGTTGTGTGTCTACGTCTGTACGTGTACGTGTACGTGTGTAAGTATGTATGTAAATAATTTATTTTGTGGAGCGAGAGACTTCTTGTCTTCATTAAGACATCACTCTGGGAAAACGTCACTCTGTTATAAAGCTTCAATGAGAGGCATCGTTGGATATGGATATATGGCATGCCTGGCCTTAGGCAGGTCCACAGCATGACTGAAAAGCCAGCACCATAATGCTCATGCATAAGCATCAAGCGCTGGCATTACTCGAAATTGAGTGGCAGCCATCATCATCATGTATGTGTGAATGCATATATTTGAGTGTAAATCTCTATATATTACGGCGATGTATTTGTTTTGCAAGGTTTTGATATGAAATCGTATGTTGAAAAAATATACTGAAGCGAAAACCAAACCAAAGAGTGAATGTGTTTTATTATTATTATTGGCAGTCCCTTTACGATCTGAGTTCAAATCCCGCCGAGGTTGACTTTGCCTTTCATCCTTACAGGGTCGATAAAATAAAGTTCCAGTAATGTACTGTTTAATTGCTGGCCTTGTGCCTAAAGTAGAAACAATTATTATTATTGGCAGTATCGGTAGAGGGTCGGACGCCATGCTTTGCAGCAAAGAGTTACGGCCCTTTATGGTCTGAGTTCAAATCCCGCCGAGGTTGCCTTTCATCCTTACAGGGTCGATAAAATAAAGTACCAGTAATACACTGAGTAATTGCTGGCCTTGTGCCAAAAGTAGAACCAATTATTATTATTGGCAATATTAGGACAACATGGCTCTCCCCAAATATAATATATTACATTTCCCCCAAAATGGCTGACTGAACACACATGCTTTTACTCTAAAAAAATGTTTCCGTTTTTTCCTCTCACACGTTCCTATTTTCCTATTTCTTTTATTTATGATTCCATCTTCCGGTGAAAGACTAGCGTCTGAATCATTAAGACACTTCTACTATATCAAGCGATAAACTAATATATCTTCATTATATTGAGAGTTACGGCCCTTGCCATTCTGAGTTCAAATCCCGCCGAGGTTAACTTTGCCTTTCATCCTTACGGGGTCGATAAAATAAAGTACCAGTAATACACTGGTTATCGCTGGCCTTGTGCCTAACGTAGAAACAATTATATTGTATTGTTTGCATCGGTGTTTTCCGTTTACTTTCCTTATGCACACCCACATACATACATACATACCTACATACAATTCATCAAAGCAGATATTAATTTACCTACCCAGGCAACGCTGGGTACTGCTGCTAGTAGATTACATATACTCCTTCAGAGCAATTTCAGTTATTATTAGAATCGAGCATTTAAATACGAAATAGATGTTTCTACTTACACTGTTTTGTTTTTTTTATATATGAAATAGACACTAGTCTTTATTCTGGATTTACTGGAAATCCCTCTCCCTTGAAACTGGGAAATTTTGCTGGTAAACTTGAGGTGGATTTGTAGAATGGGGCGAGAAATGACTAATTTTCCACCCTGGCAAGGCAAGACTCATGTCTTTCGGTAGGAGGCGGGACCACTTTCTTCTTCCCATTTACATGAGTTGTGGGTTTGAGGTGTCACATAGTAAGACAGTCAAACCAGTTGAGGAAGGGTTTTCTTTGAAGTTGCTTGGACTTTCCTGATCTTTCATACAATCAGTGGGAAGATCTGATTCCCGTATGGTCGCATCATTGTATGGGTCAAACAACTACCTTTCTATTTTACAAGTCCGCAAGTTGTTCTTGTATACAGTACGATTCTCATATTTTGGGACGTGCATCATCTTGTTACTTGAATCACCTCGACCTGGTTCAGAAGCGAGTTACTAATTGATTTATTCTCTCACTTGTTTCAACTCTGTAAACCTTGTTACAATGACGTAACCTCACCGGCTTAGTCTTTTCTATTGTGATTACTACAGGAGGAACACTGATAAACTTTCTCTTTTGGTTTCAGATTACTTTGTGTCGTCTCACCTAACTCGAAACTTACAGCATCTTCATCCGTATGCTGTAGTTGTTTCACAAACAAATGTCAATATAATGTTTTACTGAGTTTCTTCAACATGTAGTTTTTAATCATTTGGCTTTCTCTTTGTTATTTAACAAATTGCAACGTGATACGAAGAAATTAACTACGTTTTCTGTTAAGGTTTTATTTTCGTAGTCATCCGACAGTTATAACTTCTTACATTTAATACTCAATGTCCTAAATAACAATGGGGTAGAATAAGCGGGGTGAGGGGCTGGCATAAGCATGAGCGTTGAATAAGTGGGTAGGTAGAATAATCGAGGTGAGGGTGGGGGTATAAGCGGGGTGTTGGGTGGAATAAGCGGGGAAGGGTGGAAAATCGGTAATGTTTCTATTTTGTTACCGTTGTTTTTTTTAAAACCAGAATTAGTCATTTAGTTTACATATTGAACCCCCCCCCCCGCTTCCCAACCCATCCTATTTATTTTATACACAAGGGATTTCTAGGGTCTCGGAAGGAAAAAGAGTGCGCGTTATAGCGTACCTTAAAAGGGTTAGAGGTAGACCCGATATAATAGCTATTATATCGGGTCTATAAGAGCTATTATATCGGATCTACCTCTAACCCTTTTAAGGTACGCTATAACGTGCACTCTTTTTCCTTCCGAGACCCTAGCAACAGATGTTCGACATCGCTAGCTAGGCTCATTAAAAACCTTAAATTAAACAACGTTCAACACTCACTAAAATGGGATATCGTGGCTAGGGCCCAACCGTTCAATGGACGAAGAAAATCTTGTGATCTCTGTACTACGGAAGCATATTACATAACTCTATCACGACTTCTACCGATGAACGATAGAACGGAGGTAACTATTAGCTGTCAACATCGGAGGGCTAATTCCTTCGCCAATAGAATGTTTGACCCAACTTAGTCATGTAGCCCCATTTTTACTTGTAGCTAATAAGTTAAATTGCTATGAACAACTCGATAATTATAAGTTACCTCCCCTACATTGTCTCTCAATTAAAAAAAATGTTTAAATTAGCACTTAACTATAAACACCCACAATTTCTAACCTCTCGAGAAGTTACTTCCCCTGAAACCACCCTCTAATGAGTAAGGTAAATATGCCCTTTGGCAGCCATCTTGTTACCCATAGGCAGATATCACACAATGCAGCTTCGACAGATGAATACTGCTTGATTATGGCTGACAACTGATGCAACCAAGACACCATTGTAAAAAACCAATATATGGAACATTATATTATGTAACATTATCTCATTATTTTAAAGTACCAGTAATGCACCATTATTTTAAAGTACCAGTAATGCACTGGGTAATTGCTGGCCTTGTGCCTAAAGTATAAACAATTATTTTAATTTATATTCCTTTGAAGTTCCGATGAGCCGCTCTGTCTTTTAAATATGTTAATTATTTTCAACTGAACCAGATCAATTATGATATATAGTCATCTGATCCAGAAATAATATATGGAGTAGCGAAACAATTGTAAACGGACATTATTATTATTAATATTATTATTATTATTCTCTACATTCCTTACATCAAACTAAAATATGTTGACAATCTTTTAATAATGTCTTCCTTGTGAAATTTGTGGTCTTGATTTGCTTAACTAATGAATATATATATATATCGGTAGCCGGTCGGGGGATAACATTGTATCAGATCCCAATTTCTAATCACTTTACTGTGATGGCCGTCACAAGCAGTCATAGCTGGCACGGACTGGAGTCGAATTCTGTCGATCGAATGGTTATTGATTAGGCGAAACCCGCTGATGAAGCCACATACGCCGATTATGCATTGTTGCATAATATATGCAGACAGAGGGTGCAGTGCACCATACTGCTGCATTAAGTGTGGCAGAAACTCGAATTCGGGAACTACTATAGGTACCCGTTTATGTGTGTTGTATTGAAGCGAATAACTATGTGTATACTCTGGGAGTGTATTTTACATTACCTATTGAGTACGCTGAGATGCAAACGATCCTAGCATTGATACTTATGCTCGGTCCATCAACTTCTTATTATATATATATATATATATATATATATATATAGGAACCAGTAAGACCCCGACGGCTGAGCTCAAGCCGTTTCGACGGCTAATTCTGGACTGAATTAGCCGTCGAAACGGCTTGAGCTCAGCCGTCGGGGTCTTACTGGTTCCTATTACCCACTCTACTACCCCAAGTATTGAGTACTTTGGTGCGTTATGGTCCACCTGGTTCCTTACCACATTTCCTTCGTTATATATATATATATATATATATATATATATCCACCGGCAGTAAAACACTCTTCTAACCGTTGGGACTAGGCAAAAACATTAATATTTAGTAATAAATTTCCAGCTAATGTTTAAATAGATTTGATTCATTAAAAGCTATGCTTTCAGACAAATGCTAGTGTAAAGCAGCAACCCACACCTTTCGGGTCTTTGTTCCTGTACCTAAGCTTGACAGCAATATTTGTCCCAGCCATTGACTAGCATCTGTGTGGTTCATGGCGGCGATAGGTTTGATAATAAGTATCTTCGAACAAAATTGACGTGAGGCTAAACAAAAACAAAAACAACATTGTTTAAATTTTACAAAAATGTATGATAACAAATAGCTGATGATTTGATAAGGGAATAAACATACCTAAAAACTGCCGAGTTTGTTGACACAGTAGTAAGCAGGACTCTACCAGCTACATCTATGGCAGGATTAATTGCGCATTCATTGAGAGAAAATGATGCTATGATTGCTGTCAATAGGATTCCCACTGTTATTGGTAACATAACTGGTTTGCATTGAATATTATCAGTGTCGGAAATGGCGAGAATGCCAATCACCAGAAGAAAAGCAGCTAAAATCTAAAAATTCAGAAAACAGTAAAACAATATGTAGTTACTTTATTGCAGTCGAGGAATCATGAAATTAGACGATGTAAGGTTATTTTCTGTATTATCTAACAGTGATGATCTCCGCATCCTCTAACTTATTAGTTACACATATATAAACAAACATTCATACATACATACATACATACATACATGATATACATACATAATACACATACATACATACACACATACTTACATGTATGCATACATTCATACAAGAATACTTACATACACGCATACATACACACATATACATAAATACATACATGTAAACACATAATACAGACGTATGTACATACAAAATGCATACGCGTGTGCGTACATACATAAATACATGATATACACACGTACATTCATGCATACGTATATACACACACATACGTACATACATACATATATGCATACATAGATACAAATAAACATGAGGCACATACATCTCATATACTAGAGAGCCCTTATATGGGTACACACCTGCCAGAAACATCAATCATAAATCTATCAAAATAGAAAACGTTTGGTAAAGACCAGCATATCCACATGTTGTTTAAGAATATGTGTGTATGTGTGTGTGTGTGTGTGTGTGTGTGTGTGTGTGTGTGTGTGTGTGTGTGTGTGTGTGTGTGTGTATGTGTGTGTGTGTGTGAGTCTGTGTGTGTGTGTGTATATATATATATATATATATAGTGAAAACTGGAACGGGAACAAAAACAGAGGCAGTACAAACAAAGGTTTATTAGTTTCACCCTCTTGAGAGTGGGGGGTGGGGAACGACGTTTCGGGCATAAGCCCTTCTTCAGAAGAAAAGTGGGTGGGAAGAGAGTTCCGAGGGTGTGTGGAAGCAGTGGTGGAGAGACATTTAGAAAAAAAAAGGGGGGGGGGAACGGTGGAAGGGTTACAAATAAAAATAAAAATAAACATAAAGATAAACAAGTGGTGGAAGGGTCTGGGGCGTGTAGGGGTGGTGGCGGGTGAAGTAGGGAGAGGGAGGCGGGGGGTCCGAGCGGGGAGGGCTGAAGTTGGTGTGTGTGTATGTGTGTAGGTGTACGTGTGTGTGTGTGTGTGTGAATGCGAATGTGAGTGTTGGGGAAAGAACGAGGTTCCATGTTCAGTAAAAGATGTGTGTGTGGGGTGTAGGACGGTGTGTGCGTGCATGTGGATGGGGAGGGGTCAGAGGAGTGGGGAGGGTGTGTCAGGACTCCGGAGGCTGAGTGTATATATGTGGGGGTACGCACGTGTTTGTTGGTGTTTATACGTGGTGTGGATGTAGGTGGGGTGGTTCGAAAAAAATTGTGGGTGTATGTCCGTGGGTAAGTTCCTAAGGTAGTTTCGTGGAGTGTGGGATGAGGTGGCGGATATTTTTCATGTTATGGAGTGGATAGCTGGAACGATGATATGTCATCCGTTGGTTGTGGTGGTCAGAAGTGGGGAGATGTGGGGTGCGTGCGCAACAGGAAGTGGTCAGAGGGTCAAGGCAGGATGAAGGCATAGCAGTAGAGGAGAATGACAGGTTGAGAAAGTCAGTGTGTGGTGAGGACTGTGTGTCTGTGTGTGTGGAGGTGTGGTGACAGGGGAGAGGATGGGTAGGTGTGAAAGGTGGAGTGGGGAGGGTGTCATGTGGGGGGATGGGTGTGTATTAGTAGAGGTGTTGGTGGGATGTGTGTGTGAGTGAAGGGGTGTGGGTGGAGCAGGGAGAGGAAAATGTGTGGGGGACGGTGGGGGGAGTGTAGTGTACTGGTGTGTGTGCGCGTGTTTGGATGAGTATATATATATATATATATATAAAATAATTAAGTCAAATAGGTAAAATTTGGCTTCGTTTATTATAAATTATAGATATACTGCTATATATATTTCGGTGACAGCCATCATTGACTGTGACGTCTTCAGGCAGTCCGAATTGGTGTGGTAGAGACAGGTACACATGTTGAAGTGTTTTACTCCGTCAACACTCCGATATGTCCAGCTCCTGGTTGCGTTGTTATTTCTCTGGGGAACTGGAATCATATGAATTAGAACAAACGAATTTCGGCGTCATAGGACACTCTGTCATCCCATTGGTCAGTTGTGAGAACATTCCTCAGTCAAAGGTCTATAGAAAATTTTCTGAGGCAAGACAATCTGTTGTAGTTGTTTTTGTTCAAGTACAGCTGACCTCCTCCATTGTGCTGGTAGTGGTAGTGGTGTTAAGGGGTCAGCTGGCAGGTCAGCTTTGGTTTCCTGCTGCTATGTTCAGAAGAATATGTATATATATATCAAAAATTAAATTAAGGGTGTCGTGTCAGAGAGACATGCGCCAAATCCACCGTAGTTGATATATATATATAAATGTAATCTGAGTTTTTCGAATATTAATAATATTCGATTCGTTTGGAATTATGCAAACGAGCATCATTTTAAAGCCATGTCAGTAGAATGAGCCCCTCACTCTTGCTCTTGCATGTAAACAGAACCGCAGACACTAATGTTTCTGGGTATTACCCTTCATCAGTACAGTTCACTCTTCACCTACCACTGTCAGAGCTAGAGATAATATATATTTTCTAAAATATACAATGACTGATCGGCCTGATTTACATATTACCAGACTGGCTGATCAGTCAGATTTGCATATTAGCAAATCCACTGATCAGCCAGATTTGCATATCAGCAGACTGTTTACATGTCAACGCAAGAGAAGAATGAGGGTCTCATTCTAGTGACATGGCTTTAGAAATGAGGCTTGTTTGCATATATATATATAATGTATGCATATGTGTATATATATATATATATATATATATATATATATATATATGATTCCATATGTATATATATATATATATGTGTATATGATTCCTGATGATTTCTAAAGAATGAAACAGTTCTAGTCCTGTAGAATCTCATCTATATTAAAACTTTTATACTGTGCAATGTATTGAGTACCTTACTTACTGTGGTTACCTCCGATTCAACCCGGAATAACGTACTATATATATATATATATATATATATACATTTAAGTTTGGTGGTTCACCACTGGATAGAACTGGTCATTCGACATAGTTAACCATTATCTATAAGTAGGAAAAGCACTCTACGTCATGTAACTCATCCCTCTTTGACGTTGAATCCTTTTGGTGGTGCGGGAACGGAGTTAATTATTATACAGTAAAATGGTATGAGGTCAGACAGGTGAAATTCCTTCATATTTTTATTTCTGTAAACACTATGTACATTTCAGTAGCCAGGGTTATGTAGGAATGGTGACATCATCAGGTGCACGTTGCATAATAGTTATATGATAAAGAAATAATGGTAAACTCATTCCAAAGGCAGAGAAAAAAAAGGGTTTTTGATTCGTAGGCGATGATGCGGGCCTGATGTTGTCAGTTCGGCTGATCGCCTTCGTGTGAGTATTCACATCAATTTTGTCGTGTCAATTTGTTATGAGGGTAGGGGTTGTATACTTACTATGCTAATTACTACAACCTACCATTTACTCCTATTCAGACACCAACTAGAATTGGAATGGGTAAAGAAGATCGGGCTACAGAGGAAAATGTCCTATGGGGGTCAAGCTTAAAGGTCTATAAATCTTCTATAAAAAATATATAATGGACGGGGTTGAATCTGAATTCATATCATGTAGAGAAAAATTGAGAATTCAGAACTTTAAAAAATTAATGTTAAAATTAAGAAATTGTTAAAAATAAAATATTAAGAAATTAAAGTTAAAGTTAAAATTAAAAATTAAGACTTAAAATTAAAAAAGTTTAAAAATTTGATTAAAGAATTAGGAGAATGATAAAATGTTGGTGCATTTATAAAAAAAAACTAAATATATCTTTGATAGTCATAATCACTGTGTGTTTGTAACGTGAAGAAAAGTGTGCTTCAGTACCAAGTGAGATTATGGCCTCAGAGTCACCGCAGGTTCTGAGATCTATAAACCTTTCTGAGTAAAATCTCATATTGAAAAAAGGGAAATTTCTATTATTTCCAAACACTAAATCTGTATAGTTCAATTCTATATATGTATATTAATCTAACAGTGTAACATGATTTCTTTGAAAGAAAATATTAAAATACCTGGTTCAGAGCAGCAGATCTTATTGAAATATCTTCAGGAGGAAAAGACGAAAATATAAGATTTTTAAAATCAACATCTGATCCTTCACTTTTGTTATAGTATAACATGGAGTCTGTAAAGAAAAATATGATTGGAGAATGTCATTTTGTTCTCGTTTTGACCCAAATGAAATGTTCTCAGGTCGACCTAAGCCTTATGAATGAATATTGATAAATGATATTTTATTTTAGTTCACTATCAAATAGCTAAGTGAAAAGAAGAAACGTAATGAATTAAGCTTACTTATATAATATAATGTAATTATGTACATTCTTAGCAAATATATATATATATATATATATGTGTGTGTGTGTTTGTGTGTGTGTGTGTGTGTAAACAATATTTGTTTTCGCTCCAACATAGTGGACACTTAAATGCATTAATGAGAATAGTATTCTCAAAGAAATGTTTCCTCATATGAAAGCATGGTAGAGGGATCTATACATAAGCGATGTTAGATGGAATACTTTTCATACTTTATTGTCTATCTTGTTTGTACTCCAATAATTAGAGTTTTTCCCACTTAATTTTAAAATAATATAATATAATATATATATATATATATATATATATATAGTTTTATCGTTACTTTGGTATGTATTGTGTGTTAGTTTAGCCTACCACAATGTTCGATTTGTCAAGCTATTTATACGTATGTTATAACTCTGAGACCTATCTTATCTAGTGCTTTGCTAACTCATCACTTCATATAAGTAGGCCGAATTTACTTGCAAACCGCCAGAGATTCGATTTTACTGATTTCCAATTATATGTATATGCTTGAAGCATTGTGGAATAATAAATAAATATCTTTAAGTCGTTTGGAAGCCTCGACAATGCAAATGGGTAAATCTCCGGGTAAATCTCCGGGTTAGATTTACACATTTTACACACCACGCATCTCAACGTACACCCACTTACATCTCTCTCTCCACCACCGGATCTTGTTACCCGGAGATTTCCCCATTTGCATTGTCGAGGCTTCCAAACGAGTTAAAGATATTTATATATATATATATATATATATATATATATATATATATATAGTAATAATAATAAATTTGAAGACTAAAATCCAAAGATTCTTTGCTTAAAGTTTAATCTGTTATTTTAATAAATATATATATATTATTATATATATATATATATATATATATATATATATATATATATATATATATATATATATATATATATATATATATGGTGGCTGCAACTCGATTTAGAGGAATGTCATCGCTTTATATATATAAACATGAGAATCACGTTTCCATTGGTCTTTCCAATTGCTAATACTATCTGAGGCAAATCCAGGCAGAGGGAGCAACGCGAAATAAGTTATCTTGCTTGCTCAAGGACATAACGCATCACCCGGTCCGAGAATCTAAATCACAACCTCACGATTGTCAATCTATTTCTGTAATCACTCAGCCACGTGCCTTCACAAAAGTATATATATAGAGAGAGGTATTACATTGGAAGGTAATATCTGTAGTGGTAGAGCACTCAGTCCATGGGACGAGTTAGATAGAAGTGGTTACACAACAGTTAGTTCACCATACCGAGAACAATTGTTTCACCTTAGCGGATCCTCAGCCATAATATCGATATATATATGTGTGTGTATGTTCAAACATACATACACACACACACACACACACACATATATATATATATATATATATATATATATATATATATATATTAATATTAAGTGTTTCCGTAGGAATGGTAGCAAATAAAATGTCATTCTGATGAGCGATTTCAGATGTCTGTGCTGTCTAAAGCTCGTCTGGATTCGTTTAGACCTTTGGTAAATGGAATAATTGTCTTATGTTGTTTATTATATAACTATATATATATACATATATATATATATAAAGAATTAGTATATCTACCAACATATATATACAGATGCATACCTATCTACCAAATATATAGGTTATATAATTATAATTCTTTATAATTATCTCCAAATTATTTTGTTGAGCAAATATTTGCCAAAACTGCTACTATAGTTCATAGTAATGGCTCGGCTACTGTCCTTTTAACACCCCACTTCTCACTGATTAACCTCGATGTCACGTGATTGATTCTTTTGAATTTGCCACCGACCAAGTAGGCAGTGATTTTTTCAATGTCTTGGAATTTAGTCCACGCTTGCTTTTTTCCATCCACTGAATTATTTTTGTATAAGTTCCCTGTGTCCACGCATCGCCTGGGAACTTAGCTGAGAACAGACTTCCTGATGACGAAAGGCTTTTCCATGCTTTCCATTTGGAAACCATGTTTACTCCTTTTCAGAAACTAATTAGTTGGAGTAAAATTTTAGTAAGTAAGTTAATTTTACATCTTTTATATATATATATATATATATATATATATATATATATATATATATATATATATATATATATATATATATATTTAAACGAATCCAGACGAGCTTGACACAGACGTCTGAAATCGCTCATCAGAATGAAATTTTATTTGCTACTTTTCCTACGGAAACACTTAATATTAATATATATATATATATATATATTTATATATATATATATATTTATATATATGTATGTATGTTTGTACACACACACACACACACCACACACACACACACACACACACACACACACACACACACCACACACACACACACACACACACACACACACACACACACATACACACACACACACACATAAAGTCTCTGTACTACGGAGGTCACACCGGAAGATATAGATCCATTTATGTAAGGAAAATCATGTGAAAGTTTTGACCAAGAAAGGGAGTATTGTACTTAGTCATTTTTTCGTAACGAAACCAAAAAGATTTTATGTTTCTCTATTTACTTCCGTAAATATATCATCAGAGACATTCATTACACAAACAAAACTGATGTGAAAAAGAGAGTAGTCTATATAGAATGGTGCGTGATCACAGGGATACTTATTTGCATATAGCAAATAGAAAATATGAACTGGAAATGGACATTTCCATATTGTGCGTGCTTGGTTGGATATATTTAATTGTATTTTCGTTTCATTTCGGGACGAAAAAGTTTTTCTTCAGTAACGAGTTTACCCATATGTTTATTGTATATAAACATATATATGTTTATATATGTTTTCATATACGCCTCTATTATTCTTAAACGCTGTCTTAGTGCCACTGCGGCATTCAAGACATGAACTCATAGTACTCGAATTTACCGATTCTATATAGAGTGTAACAAAAATCTAAGGAGAAACGTGTATTTTTGTTCTTACCATAAAATACTCCATATTGCAATGCAGCAATAAAGAAAGCTCCAAGCGTTTGGGCTACGGTATAGGGTAGAAGCTTTGTAAATTTAGTTTTTCCTATCAGACAAAAGCTCAAAGTAACAACTGGATTAATGTGACCACCTGTGAATATATTGAACATTATATTAATGAACATTTATTGTGAAAAGCAAAGGAAGATAGTCAAAGAATTACAGTGTCTTATTACATTTTAGAATAGTGTCTGAGAGCAAATGACACTCATAAAGTTCAATTGGTTTAACAGATTACCTCAACTGTAGAATATTATTAATACGTATCTAGGCCAATACGGGAAATCCTACATTATCCAGCTAAACATAACAGACACTTCTTTCTCTTTCTTACAGTCATTCAAAGAAATATCCATCGTTTGTAAAATGGGATAGCATTATTTGGCAGTATCGGTAGAGGGTCGGACGCCGTGCTTTCCAGCATAGTTACGTCCCTTTACGATCTGAGTTCAAATCCCGCCGAGGTTGACTTTGCCTTTTATCCTTACAGGGTCGATAAAATAAAGTACCAGTAATGCACTGGGTAATTACTGGCCTTGTGCCTAAAGTAGAAACAATTATTAGACTGAGGGAAGATGCCCCAGAGTGCGTTCTGCATACTAAATACTCATACGGCAGGATTTCACATATATAAGTTCGTGAATTGAAAATATTCGGTTAACTGTAATTATCCATAAATTAGGAAAAAAATATTTTCGGTAGGCATGACAAAAGTTTCAAGACAAAATGTAAGGAAAGTTGTGAATCCTAAAAGAACAGCCAATAGAATCTTTTGTAAAATAATGGTGGGAATGAATCTTGTTTTTACTGTCAATTGAGAAAGCAACGGATACGCTTCCTTCTTATGCTATACTCACTTAAATATTTCTAGAAGAAGGTATATAAAATAAAATAGAGGGAATGTAATAAGAAAAAAATATGAATATTAATGATTTGGCTTGAGGATTGTCTTACCTGAAACCTGTCCAGCAATGATAATTGCAATACACAAACCTATTCCAGCGGATATGTTATGATTTACGTTTCTTTTCAATATAACTTCGGCGTTCCAACCAAATACAAATGCCTGAAACATGATAATACTTTTAGTTCAGCTTATTTGAGATTATGTTCACATTTCTCTACTAATTCTATCCTAGTACATTATTGCTATTCAATGGAAGCACTAGAGCTTGATATTGTTTTCTATTTACAACTAGTAGTAACATTTAACTTTTCAAATGAATAAGGAGATCCAGTTTTCCTACTTTTCTCAAAAGACGTGAAGTGATGTAAAAAAAAACTGAATTGCATTGATTTGCCTCGTCGACAGTGTGTCTCATATATATTGTAAACAGATTCAAGGAGATATTTTAAAGTCTGCATCAGCTTAATATTTTCATCAGATGAAATAATATGTCCCTGCAAGTTTAAAAAATCTAGCAGAAACCGGAATCAGTGTTATTTCTATGAAGTGGGTTTGTGTTTGCTCCAAACACAAACCCACTACATAGAAATAACACTGATTCCGGTTTCTGCTAGATTCTTGCTCCTTTCCCACTATTTCCCCCTCTTCAACAAACATGACTTCATCCAGAATAAGCAGTATAAATGCACGTGACCTGGGATCGTCTTGGAAGCATGGTCACCTGCTCAACGACCACAAGTCAAGGAATATGTGTTGGCCATCAACGAGGCCAGAAATTCCGTCGTACGAACTTTTGCACCCATCTTCGGCGGCTACATGGTCTAAGCATCTCCAAGAAGGCGGAGACAATATGTTATTTCGGAAAGGCCAGGATTTCGTGATACGGATCATATTCTTGGATTCAGAAGGTAAGTTGGTGGCGCTGGACGTGACCAGCAGCGAAGGCTCTGCTTTTAGGGTAGTTGCTGCCTATGCCCCAACAGTGGCAGAACTGCCTGATTTCTTCAGACGCCATGAAACGTATCTAGACACGTCCCGCTCTTTTGTGTTACTGAGGGACTGGAACAGTATCTTGGATGCACGCTGGGACTGTATGGGACTAGCAGATAGGGGAGGCTGTAAAAGCCTCGCCACCCTACTCAGACACTTCCCAATGTCTGACAGGTATCGACTGTATTTCCCGGATATATCCATGTGGACATGGACAAACCGCATCTGGACATCTGGATCGAACATAGATTGGGTATTCTGATAGAAATAGAAAAGTTTAGTATCACTTGTCCACATTACAAAGTAATCGACTACACAGACCATAGGTTTGTGGTCTGTGTGGTCAATCTACATAGGCTTCATAAACAGGGACCTGGGTACTGGAAGCTAAACGCATCATTCCCGGTGCGCAAAGACTACAAATACTGGATTAGCAAATTAGTTAAGTGAGAGTTGGCGGAAGTAATCGTCAACAATAATGGTGATTCGTCCAAAAAGGGCTATTAGCGCAGAATCGATGAAGTTTAGTAAGGTTGTAACAATAAAGAAATCTGGAGTAGATGGATATCTAGTTAGAAAACTAGAAGAAACACAGCCAACGAACACGTGGTGAGATTGGCCCTGGACCAATTATTCAATGCTAAGCATGAAGGTTGTCAGAGCCTTAGGCGCGTGATCTTACACATTGAGCGGACGAAAGCCGTTCAATGGGCCCGAGTGACGGATATGTGGCGCGGCCAGAAAGCTACAATTTCGACTTCTGCGGACGCTGACGAGCGCATGGTACTTGATCCCAGGCAGATGTGTGAGTGTTACTTCACTCACATGTTGGAAGTAGTGGTGGGTCGGATCAGGGATGGATTTCAAAGGCTTTCTCGATGGCCTACTGCAGCTTTCGGCGAGTGAAGCGGAGTGTTGTAAAAAAACATTAACAGCCGAGGAAATATGAAATGCAATGGCTGGCTACAAGAGGGGCGAATCCTCTGGCTTAGAAGGTCTGCCCTACATGCTTTACACAAACCTGCCAGACTTGTTCGGCGACAACGTAGCTGACGCCTACGCCAACTTACAGCAGAAGGGTGAATTCCCGGTTCTGTGAGTCGAGGGGTGGTAACGCCGCTGAGATAGGACCAAAGTATGGGGAACTATATAGACAAGTTCAGGCACACAACTCTGCTAAACGCAGAGTTTTAAATTTAAAGACAGGACCATCCACGACAACTTCCACATCATGCAATACATCATAGAGAGGGTGTCTAAAGAACCTGGCACGGGTGGGGCCCTGATCAATTTAGATCAATCAAAGGCTTTCGATAAGGTCGACCATCGCTGCCTTGCGGCCATCCTCAATGCACAGCGACATCTGCTCTGTGGTTAGAGTGAACGATCATCTTTCGGAACCATTCAACACCATGCGCTTAGTCCACCAAGGTTATCCCCTCACGTCCGATTTGTATGTATTAACTCTAGGATGTCGGAAATCCCTGTCAGCATATGCCGACTCCGTACATATTGAGATGATCGGCATCTTTCTGAGGGAGTACGAAGCGGCAACAGGAGCAAAAATTAACCAGGAAAAGTCAGTGAATTTGCAGCTCGGCACGTGGAGAAGAGACAAGAACACGTTAAGAACGAAAATAAATTTGGTTTATATATGTACTTGGGAAATATAATAATTGTTTCTACTTTAGGCACAAGGCCAGCAATTACCCAGTGCATTACTGGTACTTTATTTTATCGACCCCGTAAGGATGAAAGGCAAAGTCAACCTCGGCGGGATTTGAACTCAGATCGTAAAGGGACGAAACTATGCTGGAAAGCATGGCGTCCGACCCTCTACCGATACTGCCAATCTATAATGATAAACAGTTATGTAATATTAACATTTTATTTGGGAATGGATAATTATATCAAAATATAATCATCATCGAATATCTAAATTGAAGCGAGAATTAATAATGTGATTATAAGGATTTCTTAATTAGATTAAATTACTTATTATTCATCGAGTTCATTTATTGTTCTTCTAGTTAATTTCTAAATAGATATGACGTTTTTCGCTAATAATTGATAGAGAGGCTATCAATTCATCTGTTTTGCTGAAAGGCATTCTACTGATATATCAATTATAATATATAACAGACCAGCTAACCAGGAGAATCAAAGTCTGTGGAAGTGGTATCACGAGAAACAGAGAAAGAAGTCAGTCTTTAGTGGACCAGAAGGTTAAAATAAACAAGAATTCTAATGTTAACACCTGTGGATTAATTTCCTCTTAGTTAAATTTTTTACTCTCCATTAGGGTAAACATTGATAACTTATGATAAGGAAAATGAAAAGAAGCAATTGAAAAAGAGGCAGGAGTTGAAATAAGATAGAAGAAGGATTGTTGAGTAGGAATAAATTACATTACAGATATCATGTCGAGTGTTTTGACTTCGCTACAGATTTCCTTCCGGCATTTAACTTTCATATAATGTTAAGGCTGAAATTGATTTCTCTAACAAATGTAGATTTAGTTAATCTCCATGGCTCGTGTGACATTAAGACTGCTTACGGAAATAAGTAGTTATAGGTGCTGAGGGAAAAGGAATAAATTAGTAACAATTATCTAACTTTCCGTAATCTCAAGACGGAAGAAATAAATGAAATATATAACGGAAATGTTTATTTTATTTACAAATGAAAATTTGATGTATTAAATTTGTTATTTTCCTAAACTCCTCCCAGTTATTTGAAATCAGCATGAAATGAGACGGTAATTAGTTAAATTAATAATCAAAATAAAAACGACTGGATGGAAATGGAATTTCCAATGTTCCTCTTGTTTAGCTCAGGTCAACCATGCTCTTGTAGACACAATGATCATTATTTAAAAAGCTTGACAATGCTGTCTTTTAAGTCCTATCTCGAACAAAAGTACTTAATGTGTCTTTAGATTGTTTATGACTGGAGAATGTGATAGAAGCGATGTATATTTGTTCAAACAACCAGATGCGCACGCGTGAGTACATGATATAGTTAAAATGTTATAGAAACAACTGAATACCTAAAATGAATATATGGCTCGATCTGTAACAGATATAGCTTCCACTAACAAGAAGTAAAATACATGATAGCCCGACATGCAATAAATAACAGCCAAATCTCTGTCCAACCATAGCTTAGTGTCTTTAGAAATGAATAACAGCCACTGTAATCATAGATATACAAAATGACAGGATAGTCATGACTGCATCACCTTTAGACATATTTATACTTGATAAGCCTTTTATCGAGAGGCTTTCTACGGATATATCAATTATGGTATATGATTTATTTTACCCATTTCGATGTCTGACATGTGATTGTAATTTGGTTGAACATTTCAAGCAAGAGACCTGCTTCTTCAAAGACCGGAGAAATTGTACAATAGTTATAAGTTGAATTTTTTTTACAAAAGCTATTGGGTATGGGATGAATTCCCAGAATACGTATTGATATTAGTGTTTCGAGTAGGGCACTAGAAGTAAGCAGAATATGAGTAAAAAGGCAGGAGAGCTTAATGTGGCCAGAGCATCTATGGGGAAGTAATACACGTCCAGCTAGCTACATAGATGAGAGTACCTATGGGGAAGTAACACATGTCCAGCTAGCTACATAGACCAGAGTACCTATGGGTAAGTAATACATGTCCAGCTAGCTACATAGACCATCGTACCTATGGGTAAGTAATACATGTCCAGCTAGCTACATAGACCATCGTACCTATGGGTAAGTAATACATGTCCAGCTAGCTACATAGACCAGAGTACCTATGGGGAAGTAATACATGTCCAGCTAGCTACATAGATCAGAGTACCTATGGGGAAGTACTACATGTCCAGCTAGCTACATAGATCAGAGTACCTATGGGGAAGTAATACATGTCCAGCTAGCTACATAGACCAGAGTACCTATGGGTAAGTAATACATGTCCAGCTAGCTACAGAGACTAGAGTACCTATGGGGAAGTAATACATGTCCAGCTAGCTACATAGACTAGAGTACTTATGGGGAAGTAATACATGTCCAGCTAGCTACATAGACTAGAGTACGTATGGGGAAGTAATACATGTCCAGCTAGCTACAGAGACCAGAGTACCTATGGGGAAGTAATACATGACCAGCTAGCTACATAGACCAGAGTACCTATGGGGAAGTAATACATGACCAGCTAGCTACATAGACCAGAGTACCTATGGGGAAGTAATACATGACCAGCTAGCTACAGAGACCAGAGTACCTATGGGGAAGTAATACATGTCCAGCTAGCTACAGAGACCAGAGTACCTATGGGGAAGTAATACATGTCCAGCTAGCTACAGAGACCAGAGTACCTATGGGGAAGTAATACATGACCAGCTAGCTACAGAGACCAGAGTACCTATGGGGAAGTAATACATGTCCAGCTAGCTACAGAGACCAGAGTACCTATGGGGAAGTAATACATGTCCAGCTAGCTACAGAGACCAGAGTACCTATGGGGAAGTAATACATGACCAGCTAGCTACAGAGACCAGAGTACCTATGGGGAAGTAATACATGTCCAGCTAGCTACAGAGACCAGAGTACGTATGGGGAAGTAATACATGTCCAGCTAGCTACATAGACTAGAGTACCTATGGGGAAGTAATACATGTCCAGCTAGCTACATAGACTAGAGTACCTATGGGGAAGTAATACATGTCCAGCTAGCTACATAGACTAGAGTACGTATGGGGAAGTAATACATGTCCAGCTAGCTACATAGACTAGAGTACCTATGGGGAAGTAATACATGTCCAGCTAGCTACATAGACTAGAGTACCTATGGGGAAGTAATACATGTCCAGCTAGCTACATAGACTAGAGTACCTATGGGGAAGTAATACATGTCCAGCTAGCTACATAGACTAGAGTACCTATGGGGAAGTAATACATGTCCAGCTAGCTACATAGACTAGAGTACGTATGGGGAAGTAATACATGTCCAGCTAGCTACATAGACTAGAGTACCTATGGGGAAGTAATACATGTCCAGCTAGCTACATAGACTAGAGTACCTATGGGGAAGTACTACATGTCCAGCTAGCTACATAGATCAGAGTACCTATGGGGAAGTAATACATGTCCAGCTAGCTACATAGACCAGAGTACCTATGGGGAAGTAATACACGTCCAGCTAGCTATATAGACTAGAGTACCTATGGGGGAGGTAATACATGTCCAGCTAGCTACATAGACCAGAGTACATATGGGAAAGTAATACATGTCCAGCTAGCTACATAGACCAGAGTACCTATGGGGAAGTAATACACGTCCAGCTAGCTACATAGATCAGAGTACCTATGGGGGAGGTAATACATGTCCAGCTAGCTACATAGACCAGAGTACCTCTGGGGAAGTAACACATGTCCAGCTAGCTACATAGATGAGAGTACCTATGGGTAAGTAATACATGTCCAGCTAGCTACATAGACCAGAGTACCTATGGGGAAGTAATACATGTCCAGCTAGCTACATAGACCAGAGTACATATGGGGAAGTAATACATGTCCAGCTAGCTACATAGACCAGAGTACCTATGGGGAGGTAATACATGTCCAGCTAGCTACATAGATCAGAGTACCTATGGGGAAGTACTACATGTCCAGCTAGCTACATAGACCAGAGTACCTATGGGGAAGTAATACATGTCCAGCTAGCTACAGAGACTAGAGTACCTATGGGGAGGTAATACATGTCCAGCTAGCTACATAGACCTGAGTACCTATGGGGAAGTAATACATGTCCAGCTAGCTACATAGACTAGAGTACATATGGGGAAGTAATTCATGTCCAACTAGCTACATAGACTAGAGTACATATGGGGAAGTAATTCATGTCCAGCTAGCTACATAGACCAGAGTACCTATGGGGAAGTAATTCATGTCCAGCTAGCTACATAGACTAGAGTACCTATGGGGAAGTAATTCATGTCCAGCTAGCTACATAGATGAGAGTACCTATGGGGAAGTAATACATGTCCAGCTAGCTACATAGACCAGAGTACCTATGGGGAAGTAATACATGTCCAGCTAGCTACATAGACCAGAGTACCTATGGGGAAGTAATACATGTCCAGCTAGCTACATAGATCAGAGTACCTATGGGGAAGTAATACATGTCCAGCTAGCTACATAGACTAGAGTACGTATGGGGAGGTAATACATGTCCAGCTAGCTACATAGACTAGAGTACCTATGGGGAAGTAATACATGTCCAGCTAGCTACATAGACCAGAGTACCTATGGGTAAGTAATACATGTCCAGCTAGCTACATAGACCAGAGTACCTATGGGGAAGTAATACATGTCGAGCTAGCTACATAGACTAGAGTACATATGGGGAAGTACTACATGTCCAGCTAGCTACATAGACCAGAGTACCTATGGGGAAGTAATACATGTCCAGCTAGCTACATAGACCAGAGTACATATGGGGAAGTAATACATGTCCAGCTAGCTACATAGACCAGAGTACATATGGGGAAGTAACACATGTCAAGCTAGCTACATAGACTAGAGTACCTATAGGGAAGTAATACATGTCCAGCTAGCTACATAGACTAGAGTCCCTATGGGGAAGTAATACACGTCCAGCTAGCTACATAGACTAGAGTACCTATGGGGAAGTAATACATGTCCAGCTAGCTACATAGACTAGAGTACCTATGGGGAAGTAATACATGTCCAGCTAGCTACATAGACTAGAGTACCTATGGGGAAGTAATACATGTCCAGCTAGCTACATATACTAGAGTACCTATGGGGAAGTAATACATGTCCAGCTAGCTACATAGATCAGAGTACCTATGGGGAAGTAATACATGTCCAGCTAGCTACATAGACTAGAGTACATATGGGGAAGTAATACATGTCCAACTAGCTACATAGACCAGAGTACCTATGGGGAAGTAATACATGTCCAGCTAGCTACATATACTAGAGTACCTATGGGGAAGTAATACATGTCCAGCTAGCTACATAGACCAGAGTACCTATGGGGAAGTAATACATGTCCAGCTAGCTACAGAGACCAGAGTACCTATGGGGAAGTAATACATGTCCAGCTAGCTACATAGACTAGAGTACCTATAGGGAAGTAATACATGTCCAGCTAGCTACATAGACTAGAGTCCCTATGGGGAAGTAATACACGTCCAGCTAGCTACATAGACTAGAGTACCTATGGGGAAGTAATACATGTCCAGCTAGCTACATAGACTAGAGTACCTATGGGGAAGTAATACATGTCCAGCTAGCTACATAGACTAGAGTACCTATGGGGAAGTAATACATGTCCAGCTAGCTACATATACTAGAGTACCTATGGGGAAGTAATACATGTCCAGCTAGCTACATAGATCAGAGTACCTATGGGGAAGTAATACATGTCCAGCTAGCTACATAGACTAGAGTACATATGGGGAAGTAATACATGTCCAGCTAGCTACATAGACCAGAGTACCTATGGGGAAGTAATACATGTCCAGCTAGCTACATATACTAGAGTACATATGGGGAAGTAATACATGTCCAGCTAGCTACATAGACCAGAGTACCTATGGGGAAGTAATACATGTCCAGCTAGCTACATATACTAGAGTACCTATGGGGAAGTAATACATGTCCAGCTAGCTACATAGACCAGAGTACCTATGGGGAAGTAATACATGTCCAGCTAGCTACAGAGACCAGAGTACCTATGGGGAAGTAATACATGTCCAGCTAGCTACAGAGACCAGAGTACCTATGGGGAAGTAATACATGTCCAGCTAGCTACAGAGACCAGAGTACACATGGGGAAGTAATACATGTCCAGCTAGCTACATAGACTAGAGTACCTATGGGGATGTAATACATGTCCAGCTAGCTACAGAGACCAGAGTACCTATGGGGAAGTAATACATGTCCAGCTAGCTACAGAGACCAGAGTACCTATGGGGAAGTAATACATGTCCAGCTAGCTACAGAGACCAGAGTACCTATGGGGAAGTAATACATGTCCAGCTAGCTACAGAGACCAGAGTACATATGGGGAAGTAATACATGTCCAGCTAGCTACATAGACTAGAGTACCTATGGGGATGTAATACATGTCCAGCTAGCTACATAGACCAGAGTACATATGGGGAAGTAATACATGTCCAGCTAGCTACAGAGACCAGAGTACCTATGGGGAAGTAATACATGTCCAGCTAGCTACAGAGACCAGAGTACCTATGGGGAAGTAATACATGTCCAGCTAGCTACAGAGACCAGAGTACATATGGGGAAGTAATACATGTCCAGCTAGCTACATAGACTAGAGTACCTATGGGGATGTAATACATGTCCAGCTAGCTACAGAGACCAGAGTACCTATGGGGAAGTAATACATGTCCAGCTAGCTACGTAGACTAGAGTACATATGGGGGAGGTAATACATGTCCAGCTAGCGACATAGACCAGAGTACCTATGGGGAAGTAACACATGTCCAGCTAGCTACATAGACCAGATTACATATGGGGAAGTAACACATGTACAGCTAGCTACATAGACTAGAGTACCTATGGGGAAGTAATACATGTCCAGCTAGCTACATAGACTAGAGTACCTATGGGGAAGTAATACATGTCCAGCTAGCTACATAGACTAGAGTACATATGGGGAAGTAATACATGTCCAGCTAGCTACATAGATGAGAGTACATATGGGGAAGTAATACATGTCCAGCTAGCTACATAGACCAGAGTACCTATGGGGAAGTAATACATGTCCAGCTAGCTACATAGACTAGAGTACCTATGGGGAAGTAATACATGTCCAGCTAGCTACATAGACTAGAGTACATATGGGGAGGTAATACATGTCCAGCTAGCTACATAGACTAGAGTACCTATGGGGAAGTAATACATGTCCAGCTAGCTACATAGACTAGAGTACCTATGGGGAAGTAATACATGTCCAGCGAGCTACATAGACTAGAGTACATATGGGGAGGTAATACATGTCCAGCTAGCTACATAGACTAGAGTACCTATGGGGAAGTAATACATGTCCAGCTAGCTACATAGACTAGAGTACCTATGGGGAAGTAATACATGTCCAGCTAGCTACATAGACTAGAGTACATATGGGGAGGTAATACATGTCCAGCTAGCTACATAGACTAGAGTACCTATGGGGAAGTAATACATGTCCAGCTAGCTACATAGACTAGAGTACCTATGGGGAAGTAATACATGTCCAGCTAGCTACATAGACTAGAGTACATATGGGGAGGTAATACATGTCCAGCTAGCTACAGAGACTAGAGTACCTATGGGGAAGTAATACATGTCCAGCTAGCTACATAGACCAGAGTACCTATGGGGAAGTACTACATATCCAGCTAGCTACATAGATCAGAGTACATATGGGGAAGTAATACATGTCCAGCTAGCTACATAGACTAGAGTACATATGGGGAGGTAATACACGTCCAGCTAGCTACAGAGACTAGAGTACCTATGGGGAAGTAATACATGTCCAGCTAGCTACATAGACCAGAGTACCTATGGGGAAGTAATACATGTCCAGCTAGCTACATAGACTAGAGTACCTATGGGGAAGTAATACACGTCCAGCTAGCTACATAGACTAGAGTACCTATGGGGAGGTAATACATGTCCAGTTAGCTACATAGATCAGAGTACCTATGGGGAAGTAATACATGTCCTAGCTACATAGACCAGAGTACCTATGGGGAAGTAATACATGACCAGCTAGCTACATAGACCAGAGTACATATGGGGAAGTAATACATGTCCAGCTAGCTACATAGACCAGAGTACATATGGGGAAGTAATACATGTCCAGCTAGCTACATAGACCAGAGTACATATGGGGAAGTAATACATGTCCAGCTAGCTACATAGATCAGAGTACCTATGGGAAAGTAATACATGTCCAGCTAGCTACATAGACCAGAGTACCTATGGGGAAGTAATACATGTCCAACTAGCTACATAGACCAGAGTACACAGACGTAGTCTCATCAGAGGCAGTCACACCAACAACCGTAAGATTTGTTTCCTAGGGAAAGAAATGCAGAGCATTTACATGTGTTCCATCATAACTAACAAAAAAACTTATTTGTTTCAACTTTCGAAAGAACTGTGAATAATGATGTAGAATAACCATTTTTCATCTAATGAGCACTGTGTTATGACTCATTTGTGTTTCCCTATGGTTAGAATGTGTTCCATATGTGTAAGTAGAATCGAGAAATACCTGACCTTTTTGAAAACTTACGTTTTGTACTCCATCACACCGGTGACAAATTGGAATACACACTTATTTTTGTTTTAAATCATAATTTTATTAGGATTTTTCTTTCTATAGAATATCTCTTTAAAACCTGCCATAATACATTCAATGTACTTTAGACTGAACGATGTTAAAAATTTCTGCTGTAGCAACAAGAGGATCTCAAGAATATGAGGCTACATTATAATTCTAATTCCTAATTGGATACTACTTAATATATAAAGTACAAAATATCAATGACTTGAATACGATTTTTAAAAGAAATGCATTTGTAATTATAAATACGAAATGTCTTATTACAAGCATTGGGATTAATATACTAAGGCGGCATTTGGGAGAGGAATGTTTATTTCCAACTAGATTCTTTCATTATTGTTTGCCATACTTGATTTGCATCTGTACCCATCTTAGATTATTTTTCAATGATAAAACGAAGTTAACTTAACTGGAGAGAATATATTTAGCAGGTTTAATATGTCAGTCTAACAAGAGCAGTTAAAGAGCTAATGGGGAAGATGAAAGCCTTAAATAGAGAAGGTATTCTCTGGCTGAATCGTGTGTGCTGGGTTGTCTGGAAAGGAACCAAAGCAATGGCAATCGGGAGATATAATCCTAATTTTCAAAAAGGGAGACAAGAGAGATTGTTCCAATTACAGAGGGATCTTCTTGGTAAGCCTACCCGGTATAGTATAAGCTAAGTGTCTGGCAAAGAGATGCAGAGAGAGACTGTCGAATCCAAGCTAACGGATGATCAGTGTTGTTTTCGCCCCGTCGCAGCACAGCCGACCAAATATTCACGCTGCGGCAGGTATTCGAGAAACCCTCGGAATATTGCCAAGAAGTATATTCTTGTTTTTGTCGAGCTTGAAAAGGCATATGACCGCGTTCCTCGGGATCTGCTGTGGAAAGCTGTACAGGAGTTTTGGATTGATGGTCAACTTATTGCTGCTCTGGTGTCTCTATTCGAATGTCAGAGTATTTGTGTTCGGATAAATGGTGCTAAATCGAAACCATTCAATGGGGGTGCCTGTGGACTCGGACTCCGCCAAAGGCTCGTACTGTCACCTCTCCCATTTACATGAACATGATGGACATGCGCAGCCGGGTTGGAAGTAGTATCACGACTGGCGGCAGTCAGCTGTAATTTACAGACGGCATGGTGTTACTTAACTCGACAGAAAATGATTGCAGACTTGCACTATATAGGTTTCATTCCGAGTGCTGCATGGCTGGAAAACTGAGAGACTTTAAGTATCTCGAAGCCATGTTCATGAGTGGTGGAAGAGAGGAGGGTGAATTAAGTGCACGACTTGCAAGAGCTGGTGCTGTAATGCACCAGCTGGTGCTGTAATGCACCAGGTTCAGCATTCAGTAATCAGAAGAAGGGAGGTAGGCGTAAAAGCTAAACTCGCTTTCTTCAATTCAGTATTTGTGCTAATCCTTACCTATGGCCATGAATCTTTGGTAATGATCGAAAGAATATTGATAACATCCATGACATTGGCTGGTATTAAATTAAAGTACTAAGGGCGGTGGATTGGCAGTATCAGTAGAGGGTCGGACGCCGTGCTTTGACACAGAGAGTTACGGCCCTTGCCATTCTAGGTTCAAATCCCGCCGAGGTTAACTTTGCCTTTCATCCTTACGGGGTCGATAAAATAAAGTACCAGTAATGTACTGAGATAATTGCTGGCCTTGTGTCAATAATAAACACAATTAAATTAAAGTACTAATCAAGTTCATTTAATCAATGCTCTCTTTCCCTCAAATCTGCTTGCCTCTTGACTAAGGTGGAAATCAATATTTACATTTACGCTATGTTCTGATCTCCAATGATCATAAGATCTTATTTGTGGATGTATTAACGCTGTTATCCATGTAAATATTATAGATTTATTTTAACATTAATCTTGTCTGAAAGCAAATTTAGATACTCAGCAAAGCTAAGTAGCCTAATCATCAAATAAGCTGAGTTTCTTATTGGATTTCAATTGAATAAGTTTAATTTATAACTTAATTAAGTAAGGTATTAACAAAACTATCATATATTCACGCTCCCCAAATATAAATAATTTGTATCGGCTAGTTCTTTTCGATTTCTTATTAAATCTATTTAATCCAATTTTATGAAAGCACCAAACAGTACAACCCCTAAATATATTTGTATCTCCTCGTATTTTCGCCTGCGTAGCTTCTATATGAAATGAAATCAGGCACAACCGACCTGAGGGGATCCCAACAAAAACATTTTCCTACAAATATGAAATGCCATAACAGACACCAATAAACACACACATACACACACGTATGAATTATATATGTGTACGTAGGTATGTATACGTATATATGGATATACATACGAACATAAGAAAACACTTCCGCATGTATACAAGTAGATATGGATTCATGCATCGTTAAAATGGTCATGATGATGATGATGATGATGATGATGATGATGATGATGATGATGATGATGATGATGATGAAGATGATGATGATGAGGGTGAAGATGAGGAGGATAATGATGATAATGGAAAGTTTGAATATGATGGTGACGCATGTATTAAAGTAGATATGAATGTATGTACACACCCATTGCTCAAGAAAACAGCATATTTATTCAAAACATTATAGATACATGATACGGTGAGAAAGTAAATCAGGTACTTTCTGAATTATTCTCAGCCAGGGATTGATTAGTTCAGTTATTTTGTCATTGAAAATGTATATAGTTATACATTCAGATTTCATCAAGAAGTGAAAGTTGCAGCTGACAAAATAGAACTCATATCTATCATTATGTATGTATGTTCTTCTGGTTTTATAGTTTCACAAAGTTTTACCAATAGAGAGAGAGTCGGTTTCTAACATAGACGCAAGACTCTCTCATTGGAATTTACACAACATCAACTAGGTAGATATGTATGTATGCATGTGTAGATATGGATGTTATTGTATGTGTGGATGTGGATGTTTTGAGTTGTATGTGTGCATGTGTATATGCTTTGTATCTGTACATGTGTATATGCAGTTATTAGATGCAAAATTTTTGGAATGTTTTACATACTTTTACTGTTCCATTAATGGATTGTACTTGTAATTTCCTAACTAGTTGTGTTCTTTCTGTTCCTGTGAAGCCCAGCTTCTCAAGATTTGTATTGAGGCAGTTGCTAACATATCCCAGTGCCCCAATAATCACAGGCATAAATCTGAAGGTGTAATCAGGGTGGTGTATCTGCAGATTTCTCATCAGTTCTGCATAAATATTCTCCTTTTCACTAATCTTTGATATTATATTGGCATCTGCTGGGCAGCTAATTTCCACTACTGTGCATGCTTTCTTCTCGCTGTCTCATATCATAATATCTGGTCTGTTATGTCTGCATTTTATTGGGGTTTTTACTAGAACATTCCACCAGTACTCTTTCATATTATGTACAGGGATGTCTTCCACATTGTTGTAGCTTTTAATGTGTTTATTATCGGTGCTATCTTTTTTACGAACTGCATTGTACAGTGTTTTGGCCACTACATCATGCCTCATAGGTAGATAGTACCGCGATGACATCTTTGGGCAGCTACTGATGACATGGGTGATATCCTCGATGTTAGTTCTGCAGAGTCTGTAGTATGTATGTATGTATGTATGTATGTATGTATGTATGTATGTCAGGTCACCAGTTGGTGCTACTAGTAACGTGTATCCCAGTACAACCTGTCCCATGGTCGGGTCGTTGGCGACTAAACTGGCAACCCCACCAAGGTTTCTTGGTGAGGAGGGTGACTTTGGACATCCTGCAGGACTAAAAACAAAACCTGTCAAAAGGACAAAGAAGCTCTTAAGAGTCAATGGCCATCCAAAATCACCGGGAGAGATGACCCCTTAGCCTTTGTCAAGGCAGAATTCTAGGAGAAGGAAAACTCTGATATAACACCTGCAACCCTGATGGTATCCAATGATGTTGACTTGTTCTTCTTTTTGGTAAATATCATCTTGGTTAAGAGAGTGGGACTGGCTTTGTGCAGTGCCTTTGCTCACTATAAAAGCTTCACGGCACAGGCATTGCTTTATATCTGGAGATCTCTATGCACTTGTCGTCACATGGTACCATGAGCCCAGCACTATGTGTCAGTAATTGTCACAAGTGTAGTGTTTGTACCAGAGTTTTCAAGTCGCTGGCTGGACTAAAAAGTCACACTCGTTCAGCGCATCGGTAGGGGTTCTCCTACATGGATATAAAGTAGTGGCCGTACTCGAAAACGAGTTGGCAGCCACCATGTATGTATGTATGTAATCTCTTTCTCTTAATTCCGAGTATATTTTTTTGACCGGCCACCTTGCTGGTGGCAAGGTTATAAAAGAAAAGAAATTTTCATTCCTTGAATCGCAAGAATGTTTTGCAAATTTTGAAGGTGCCAGCTATCGCAGCCATTTGTAGACTATGAATTAGGGAGCTGCGCTCTTTGTCCGCAAATCCAAGTTCAGTCGGGTCCAAGCGGGTTGGTATATAACCTGCAGCTCCAATAATGATGGGTATGAAGCTAAATGTGTATCTTGGATACTGGATTTGTATGTGCGTATGTATGTTATGTATGTATTAATGCATGTATGTGTGTATGTATGTTATGTATGTATGTATGAATGCATGTATGTATGTATGTGCGTATGTATGTTATGTATGTATGTATGTATGTATGTGCGTATGTATGTTATGCATGTATGTATGTATGAATGCATGTATGTATGTATGTGTGTATGTATGTTATGTATGTATCTCTTTCTCTTAATTTCGAGTATATTTTTTTGACCGGCCACCTTCCTGGTGGCAAGGTTGTAAAAGAAAAGAAATTGTCATCCCTTGAATCGCAAGAATGTTTTGCAAATTTTGAAGGTGCCAGCTATCGCAGCCATTTGTAGACTATGAATTAGGAAGCTGCGCTTTTTGTCCGCAAATCCAAGTTCAGTCATACTTTGGTCCAAGCGGGTTGGTATATAACCCGTAGCTCCAATAATGATGGGTATGAAGCTAAAGGTGTATCTTGGATACTGGATTTGTAAACTCCTCATCAATGGTCCGTAGATATCCTCCTTCTCCTGTATTTTTCTGACAACGTTTACATCAAGTGGGCAACTGATCTCCACAACAGAACACGTTTTCAATGTGTGGTCCCAAACAACAATATCAGGCCGGTTGTGCTTTAATTTGGTGGCAGTTTTTATTTTCAGGTTCCACCAGTATTCCTTAGTGCCATCTGTCTCAATATATTCCTCCTCGTTTGTTGTTAATTTTGTTTTCCTAAGTACGTTCCAGATGGTTCTAGCTATCCCATCGTGTTTCATGGGGAGGTAGTAGCGAAATGACATTCTTTCGCAGCTGGCAACAATGTGGCTTACATCCTCGATCTTTGTTTTACATAGCCTACATTTATTGTCAGCTGCTGGCCCTCCTCTTTTGTGCAGCAGATATTTGATAGGGAGTTCTTGTTCCTGTATTGCATAGAGATATCCCTCAAGGTGTGATGTCATAAACTTGTCGGAACTCCATGCCAGGCTTTTTTAGTGGTTTATCTCCTCTATGGTCTGTGTTTTACGCCTTAAGTATCCATGCACAACTTTTTCTGTAAATTGGTCAATTTTTTTATCTTGTTTGAACATTGAATAGGATCTTCCGATTTCTCTGGGTGAGAGATTTATATCAGGCTTTATTCCATATCTCTCCTCCAGATCAGTCGCTATTCTAATGATATTTGTTTTTCATGCTCATAAACCTGGACAAGATGGTTTCCAACCTTTTTCCTCTGTTGAAGTGTTGCTTCAGTGTTACTTTCCGGGTCTCATATGTTGTTAATATTAATTTTAGACCCGGGCCACCTTCCTTGCGTGAGAAGTATAGCCTATCCACATCACCATTGACGTTAAAGTTCCCAGTAACACTGAGAAGTTTTAGAGTTCTAACATCCATCTCACTTAGTTCTTGCAATGGCGTTAGAATTGGCACAGCATAAGTATTGTGGGCAATGTATTTGTTGTATGCTGACAGTTCTGATGACCATATTTTCTTTACTCTTCTGAGGTATTCAGTTCTGGTTCTCTCCTTATTTATGTGTCCATCATATCTGACATTCTCATCCTGTCCAAGATATCTGTAGTTGTTGTATTGTCAGGCCGTTCATCTCTAGATTTCTAGAGGAGGGCACAGCTCTTCCACGTTTTACTGCCAAATATGCACACTTGGACTCACCAAATTTCATTTTGATGATGGTTGAAAATTGTGTAATGAGATCCAATTGTTTCTTGATGTCATTGATATTTGGCCCATACAACTTCAGGTCATCAACAAAGAAAAGATGGGAGATACTTCTGGGCCCACTTCTTTGTCCACCTTGTTTCCTGAGTAGGTAAGATAGTGGATTCAGTGAGAGAACGAAGAGTAGCACTGACAAGCTATCACCCTGAAAGATGCCCTTCTGGTAATGTATCTTATCAGTCTTAACCTGCTCCTTCTCACCTCTAAGGATCAAATTGGTGTACCAGTTCTTGGTCAGGCGTTCAACAGCAGCTACCAATGGTTGTGGGACTTTAGCTAACTGTAAAGCCTTAATAATCCACCCATGAGGTACACTATCAAATGCTTTTTGATAGTCCAGCCACACCACAGTCATGTTTCTGCGATTCTTTGTTGTTTTTTCCTGAATCATTTTGTTAGTGTATGTATGTATGTATGTATGTATGTATGTATGTATGTATGTATGTATGTATGTATGTATGTTTGCGTGTATTCATGTATGTAGGTAGATATGTAGGTAAGCAGATAGGCAGACATGTAGGCGTGTGTAAATGTATATATGCATGGATGTAACTGAATACGTATTCATTGTATCTGTAGGTCTATTTATTTTACATGTTTTCGCAGTCTTGTAATTTTGATTTCTCAATTAGTCATGTTTGTCTGGTTTTGTGAAGATTGCCGTTTCATTACTATTGCTGAGAATGTTATATAAACATGTGGTCAAAATAATTATAGCTATAAATCTAAAGTTATAGTCTGAGTCTATCGGTATTATTGTTTTCTTTTCATTTTATCTCCAACTAAAATTATGTTAACGTCTCTTGAACAACTGATTTCTATTACTGTGTACACGTCTCATTTCTTAGTCGCAGATCCTTATGTCTATTTTGTTATACTTATATATTATAAAAATGTTGAAAGGAACATCTTTCTTATAGTATTCTATAGTACGTTTTCATTTATCTTCAGTGCTATTCATTCCATGTAATCCCTGTTGGAAACGACCACATCCCTCATAGTTAAAGAGTATCGGGACGACATTTTCAAGTAGCTGCTTGTATGGAGGGTTAAATCTGTGACGTTAATTCCAAAGAACCTAAATCTGATATCCCCTGTTTAATGTGCATTGCTCTCCCTTTTACACATCGGGTATTATCTCTAATTCGAAAAATCAATATTCTTATATGTTAGTGAGTCCCAAGGTCCCGGTTGTTATCTATTTTGAAATTCACCAGGTCACAGATTACACAGCCATAACGACACACTGTTTTTAATTTCAAAGAACTTCATTTGCTTTTTGTTCTAGTAGAGTTGTGTAACATTTTTGACAGTGTATCACTAGTCATCAGTCAACTATTATTATTATTTTACGAAGAATTCGATTTCAATTGTCGTGTTGCTACCTCATGTATACAGACTTGATTCATGAAAGTATTTTGTCTCTTATTGGATAGTAGATGATGTTGGAGGAAGCGAAAGTCAGTGGAATCAATATTAAATCTCTCCCTCCTTTCTTGGGGCAGAGGAAGGTTCGGTCGCCTCGGCCTCCGAACAACTTCGGATCTGGCTCTACCGGCGTACGTTTCCTCAATCACCTTCAGTAGCGCTTTCGTCAGGGAGGTCCTCAGCAAGACAGCCGAAACTGACGTGGCTCCAGAGCTCGAGCAGGCTCTGTCAAACTGGACAGGCGAATGTCTCTCTGTCCTCCGATGTACAAATGTCCAACGTAACTAGGACGACATTAAATACAGGTCTTCCTTGAGGCGGATCCAGTCTGACTTGGAACAACACCGCCTCGCCTACCTCCTTTCCACTTCACAGCCAAACATCGGTGCGTGGTTCAATTCGGTGGCCTCCTCATCAACCAGTATCCTTTATGATGACGGGCACACTTGTATCGTTATGGCCCAACGCCCCGGCCTACGCGTGTGTGAGCCAGGTAAATGCTATTCTGAAGTAGTCGCTGACAAATTTGGCCTGCACCCTGTGCCTTGCCGCCAGAGCGCAAGCCGGCTCCCTCGACATGCCGCTCTCAACGACATATTGAGAAGGAGACTAGATGCAGCTCACTTCCCTTCACAACTGGAGCCAGCAGGCCTCGACCACGGAGACATCAGGCGCCCCGACTGAATTGCCTTCTTCCCATTCGATCCCCGATCTATGCAGGTTGTCCTTCTCCATCTAAACACAGTCATCTATGCTGATAAGACCTCTTCCACCATCAGATATCTTTAAGTAGAGTCTATCGACATCACTCCTGTTGTGGAGCATGGTGTAATTAGTCATTAGCTTCCTAGTCTTTTTATCCATTTCTTTTTGTTCAGCAATATTCCATTTCACAATTCCCCCGCTGTACCTAATAATAGACACAGCTCGGGAATTCACTGCACTTATGACATTCCTACTATTTAGATATGATTTTAATACGCTGCTTACTATCCTTATGTACTCAGATCTTATCAATTCCTTCGTTTTTTTCTTCTTGATGTCATCTACCTCCAGAACACCTAAATATTTGTATCCCTCTTCAGTGTCAATTTCCTTTATCATCTCAACTGTTGGTACCTGGATTCCGTTGTTTCCGCTCAATTTACCCCTCTTCTTGCTTTCTTCCCATTTGATCCCTGTTCTGGGATGCTACATGTTGTGACACGTTCTCCTACCGCAGCTTAGTCGCTTCGACCACAAATCCCTGTACTGCGGCACGTAAAGCAGGGGAAAGGAAGACAAACAAATACCGGGGATTGTCTGGCTGCTTCCTTTTTGCACCGGTCGCCGTCGATACCTCAGGCATACTCGGACCCCGTACTGCCGAGCTCCTCCGCAAAATCGGAACGTTAGCAGCCCATCTCAGGAAGGAGCCTCGCGTGGTTGTTCGGCTGTTTCAGCGGGTGTTGCTGGCCATTGTCCGCACATCGCTTTTGTAGTCTTGTCCGGTGGGGGGCAGCCCCAACTCTTCCCGGCTTTAAGGCGCACAGCCCATCCTCTTCCCCCTCCCTTTCTTCTGTGGCCCTAGAGTCTTAGATTTTCCCCTCCTTTTTCCCTATTTTCTGCCCTTCCTTGCCCATTCCCTATTTTCTCATTACATAATATTGTTTATCTTTCTTTCTAATACTATTCTGTTCCTTTTTTATCATTCCTAGTGCTCGTAAATCAATGGTATTGCGATGGTATTGAGGTGCCACATTTTTTCAATTTCAATGAGCAAATCTTTATATTTTCTGAACTTGTAAAATTCTTTTTATATTATTATTGTTCTTTGAGTCTCAGTCATTGATGTTCTTTAACTGGAAATTTTGTTGAAATGAATATCAAGCCGCTACCTGCAGCCTCAGATATTCAGGACGTATCGGAGGGTTCTTGCTGTTCCCAGCAAGCATGCCTTTCGAAGTGTTCCAAAAAGAGGGGCTGGACTAATCTTCTTTAACCATCCTTGGAATCTCCTTGAGATAGTACCTAGTGCACCTATGACAATCGGGATGACCTTGATTTCATGGCAGTTCCAAATCCTTTTTAACTCCCACTTTAATATTATTATTATTATTATTCCTTGAATCTCAGTCATTGATGTTAGTTAACTGGAAAGTCCGTTGGAATGAATATCAAGCCACTACCTGCAGCCTCAGATATTCAGGACGTATCGGAGGGTTCTTGCTGTTACCAGCAAGCATGCCTTTTGAAGCATTCCAAAAAGCGTGAAGGGGCCGATTTTCTTTAACCATCCCTGGAAACTTTTGGAGATAGTCCCCAGTGCGCCTATGACAATCGGGATCACTTTGACTTCATGGCAGTTCCAAATCCTTTTACCTCCCACTTTAAGTCCTGGTATCGGTTAATTTTCTCCCTCTCCTTCTCTTGCACTCTCGTGTGAATGGGCAGGCCACATCCACAATCAGACACGTTTTTTTTTCTTTGTCCACAACCACCAGGTCAGGTCTATTGTGTTCCAGTTTCTTGTCCGTCTGTATACTAAAATCCCACAGCACCTTCACCTGATCGTTCTCCATCACCGCCTCTGGCTTATGCTCATACCATTTCTCAGAATGTGGTAAATTGTTTACTTTGCACAGATGCCAGTGGATCACCCTGCCCATCACATCATGTCTCCAGCCCTTATAGTGGGTCTGGGCTAGGTGTTTACACTCGGATACAATGTGAGCCACAGTCTCCTCTCTCTCTCCACAGATCCTGCACAGTGGGCTAGCCTCCTCCTTGTAAATATGGTGTTTCAACCACTTCGTTTTGAGGGCCTGCTCCTGCGCAGCCATTAACATTCCTTCTGTAGCCTTTTTAAGGTCTCTTCTTCTCAACCAGTTCCATGTCTGTGGATCTCTAAATTCAGTTTTCTCAAAGAAGGTACTATGAAGGGATTTTCCCTGGAGGCTGCTCTTTCTCCTTGATGTTATTTCCTCCTTGGACATCCCCTGGCCTATTGTCCCCTCCTTCAGTACAGTTCTGAGCATTGGCTCCTTACTATCAGTCACGTATTTGTGTAGGTTGTTTTTCTCCATCTGAACACAGTCCTCTATGCTGATAATACCTCTTCCACCCTCAGATCTCCTTAGATAGAGTCTATCGACATCACTCCTCTTGTGGAACATGTTGTAGATAGTCAATAGTCATTATTATTATTATTATTATTATTATTATTATTATTATTATTATTATTATTATTATTATTATTATTATTATTATTATAATTGCATTTATCTTGCTTTATGTTCATACGAGTTATCACCACCAGTGACCTCAAGAGACAAGAAGGTCCGCAATGTTCAAGAAAGAGCATACATACACACACATGCATCGTTAGGTGTTTAGATTTGTGATGTACTTATATCGACAGAATCTTCCCTAGTATATGGGCAGTTCCCATTAGTACTATCTTTTGTATTTCTCCTATACGCGGGTTTCCTGGGATTTGCGATAAATAATCATTAGACCCCCTTAGGTATCTTTCCTAGAGCGCCTACAACCACTGGTATTGTTTTCGTTCTCAATTTCCACATTTTTCCAATTTCTATCTCCAGGTCCTTATACTTGATAAATTTTTCAAATGTTTTTATAGATATATTCTTGTCTATTGGAACGGACATATCAATTAGCAGGCATACCCTGTTTTTAAAGTCCTTCAGTATTATATCAGATCTATTTGCATCTATTTTTTTTTTTTTTTATGCTAAAGTTCCACAAGATTGCGATGTGATCTTTTTCAAGTAAGGGAGGTGGTTGATGCTCCCACCAATTCTGTTGATGGGGCAGGTGAAAATGCTTACACATTATCCAATGTATGTATTGTGCAGCTCTGTAATGCCTGTTTAGCTATGATAATTATTATTATTATTGTTCTTTGAGTCTCAGTCATTGATGTTAGTTAACTGGAAAGTTTGTTGAAATGAATATCAAGCCACTACCTGCAGCCTCAGATATTCAGGACGTATCGGAGGGTTCTTGCTGTTACCAGCAAGCATGCCTTTTGAAGCGTTCCAAAAAGCGTGGCGGGGCCAATTTTTTTTTAACCATCCCTGAAACTTTTTGAGATAATATCTAGTCCGCCTATGACAATCTGGAACACTTTGACTTCATGGCAGTTCCAAATCCTTTTTACCTCCCACTTTAAGTCCTAGTGTCGGTTAATTTTTTCCCTCTCCTTCTCTTGCACCCTCGTGTCGAATGGGCAGGCGACATCCACAATCAGACACGCTCTTTTTTCCTTGTCCAAAACCACCAGGTCAGGTCTATTGTGTTCCAGTTTCTTGTCCGTCTGTATCCTAAAATCCCACAGCACCTTCACCTGATCGTTTTCTATCACCGACTCTGGCTTATGCTCATACCACTTCTCAGGATGTGGTAAATTGTTTACTTTGCATAGGTGCCAGTGGATCACCCTGCCCATCACATCATGTCTCCAGCCCTTATAGTGAGTTTGGGCTAGGTGTTTACACTCGGATATAATGTGACCTACAGTCTCCTCTCTCTCACCACAGATCCTGCACAGTGGGCTAGCCTCCGCCTTGTAAATATGGTGTTTCAACCACTTCGTTTTGAGTGCCTGCTCTTGCGCAGCCATTAACATTCCTTCTGTAGCCTTTTTAAGGTCTCCTCTTTTCAACCAGTTCCATGTCTGTGGATCTCTAAATTCAGTTTTCTCAAAGAAGGTACTATGAAGGGATTTTTCCTGAATGCTGCTCTTTCTCCTTGATGTTATTTCCTCCTTGTACATCTCCTGGCCTATTGTCCCCTCCTTCAGTACAGTTCTGAGCATTGGCTCCTTACTATCAGTCACGTATTTGTGTAGGTTGTTTTTCTCCATCTGAACACAGTCCTCTATGCTGATAAGACCTCTTCCACCTTCAGATCTCCTTAAGTAGAGTCTATCGACATCACTCCTCTTGTGGAACATGTTGTAGATAGTAAATAGCTTCCTAGTTTTCCTATCCATTTCTTTTTGTTCAGCAACATTCCATCTCAGAATTCCCGCACTGTACCTAATAATAGACATAGATCGGGAATTTACTGCACTGATGGCATTCCTACTGTTCAGGTGTGACTTTAATACGCTCCTTACTCTCCGAATGTATTCAGATCTTATCAATTCTTTCATTTTTTTTTTCTTGATGTCATCAGCCTCCAGATCACCCAAATACTTGTATCCTTCTTCAGTGTCAATTTCCTTTATCATCTCACCTGTTGGTACCTGGATTCCGTTGCTTCTGCTCAATTTACCCCACTTTATCACAGGGACTCCACACTTACTAATGCCAAATTGCATACATATATCATTGCTGAAAATACGGACAGTGTCAACAAGCACATCCAACTCCTTCTCACTCTTCCCAAAGAGCTTAAGATCATCCATAAAGAGGAGGTGGTTGATGGTAAGCTCTCCCTTTCCCAACTTGTATCCTGCTCTCACTTTTCGCAGTATAATGGTCAGAGCGGACAGACTATCTCCTTGGAAGATACCTCTCTTGTTCTTCACGCCTCCCAAGGACTCTCCAGCTGATGTTAACTCTGTTTTCCAGGACTTCATACTTTTGCCCAACAACTGTCTGATGTTATCTGCCACCTTGAAGATCTCTAGGCTTTTGGTGATCCAAGAATGAGGCACCATGTTAAATGCCTTTTTGTAGTCTATCCATCCCATGGCAAGACCAGTGTGTCTCATCTTGCAATTCCTCATTACCATCTTATCAATAAGTAACTGGTCCTTTGTACCACGGGACTTCTTTCGGCATCCTTTCTGTTCCTCCGGTAACAAGTTGTTTGTGTGGAGGTAATGGTAGATTTCCTCAGACATAATGCTTGTCAACAGTTTCCACATTACGGACAGACATGTGATAGGTCTATAGTTGGTAACATCATTACCCTTGATTCGGTCTTTCATACCAGAACTGTGGTACCTTTTGTCAACCACTCTGGTACCTCACCTGACATCAAGCAGTCGTTGAAAATGGTTGTCAGTTTCGGGTGGAGGGATGTTATATTTTGAATCCAATACCCCTGCACACCATCTGGGCCTGGTGATTTCCAGTTGGTTAGTTTTTTGGCCTGCCCCTTAAGAGTTTCAACTGTGATACTCAAATCAGTTTGTTGGTGTGCCTGTTCACTAATCTCCTTTTGTACTATCTCAATCCACACTGCCTGGTCATTATGTTTGACATCCTGCTCCCATATTCCTCTCCAGAATGTCTTAGTTTGTTCCGCCTCAGGGATCAAGTCGTTGTCTCTTTCTTTCCATTCAAGCTGTCCAAACAGCATCTTCTGGTTGTTGTCAAAAATGCGGTTCTGGCTGACTCTGCTCTCGTATCGCCTAATTTTTGCACTCTTTGCTACAATGCGTTGCTTCAGTTCCTCTATGATAATATTTAGCTTTTTTCTCCTAGTTCTGTACTTTATTTCCAATCTATTTTTAGTGTCTATATTTTTTAGTGTCTATATTTATTCAGTAGGAACTCAAGCTTTCCAATGTCATTTCTCATTTCCCTGATTTGATCATTCAGTCGTTTCTTCCACCAAGGTTCTGATCTTTCTTGTTTGTTGTTTCCTCTCGCTTTTATGCCAAGTAATTTCATCACCGCATTTGCTGTTGCTTTGAGGATATTGTTGCACTGGTGAAGGCTTCTCGCCTCAAGGTATGGGATGACGTTGTTTACCTTCGCTGTTGTTTCTTTTAACTTTTTCCTGTCTAAAAATCTTAGGTTCATATGTTTCCCACTATCATTGTTCAATTCATCTACCACTAAGTTTAGGATATCAGCCAAATCTTGTCCTAGCCCGTCAGCATTCATCTCCTCAATGGCCGTATCTTTGTTCCAGGTATTATTTATTTCAGCGTTATTGGCAGTATCAGTAGAGGGTCGGACGCCATGCTTTCCAGCATATTATTATTATTATTATTATTATTATTATTATTATTATTATTATTATTATTATTATTAGAGCTTTTTGTTGAAAGATGAGTGAGAGAGGCAAGAATGGTCCAAGTGAATGGACCTACTCTGAGTATATGCCTGTAAATTAAAGGTGGAAAACTGGGAGAGGACACTTGGCCTAGTGGTCTGGGTCAACCTGGCTTTTTTAATGGGCTTTCTCCATGACTTGGGAATTTTTCATTGTTCTTTTATTACATCCTCTGTTTTTTGTTTTTTTACACGCAGAAATGCCCATTTGTACCGTCCTATATTGTCCTGTACTGTCATAATGTCTACTTTGTGTAAACCCTTGTGGTTAATAAAGAAAGCATTATTATTATTATTATTATTATTGGTCTGAACGGACACGTCTTTTTGCTCACTCCCGTAAGTCTCTTTATTTACCTGTCATAAACAATTTAGTGTAAATTGTTGTTGTCTTGTAAGGGACATAAGCACTTAGACTTTTGCTTGTGAAGGGGAAAGTATAATATTTGGGCCTTTTGGCCTAAATATTTTATCTTTATTTAAAATATAATTTTTTTCAATAAAAAACAAAACATGGTGGAGCCACGCCCCCAGCTTCGTCTGACAGCGGTTTAAACGTTGAGGCGAATAACGCTGCCCATCCCACAACAAATATCTAAACCAAGACCACATTCGGCAGTATCGCCAACAGCAGCCCCAACAATAATGACACCACTAACAACAGCAGCAGCAACAACGACAACAACAACAGTGAAAATTCAAATGTCAAGAAAAATGACAAGACCAATAACAGCAGCACCAACGAAAAACAATGTTGAAAATACAAAAATGAACAAAAATGACAACACCAATAACAGCAGCAACAACGACAACAGCAATAACCCCAACAGCAACAACGCGAACAAGAACAACGAGAACAACAACAACAACGACAACACCAACAGCACCAACGACAACAAGAAGAACACTATCGTTGCCGCCGCAGCCAAGAAAAGGACATGCTTCAACATGGACTTGACAGACAAGGAGACAAAGTTGGAAGCGGGGGAGAGGAGAACTCTGGTCTTGAGACGCATTTCAGCAGAGACGAAAAAAGCCAGAAATTCTTCCCAAGCAGACGTCGAGGCTGCGCTGAGGTGCATCAGAAGAGATACAGAGTCGACAATACGGCACCATCTCGGTGCTGTTTAAGTCGGAGGCCCTCGCTTTGAAGCACTCGATGACCCCTTGCAAAACCATCAAGGTTATTATGTAGCACTCCCACAGGGGAAAAAGAACGATCAGAGTCCGCATTCCCAGGATTCCACCTAGAATAGATATGCTGTGGCTCTTGGGATGCGTGATTGTAGAGGGGTCAGATGCCGTCCCAATAGAGGTAACCAGAACAGGAAGAGAGGACTGGTTCGGGGTTGATCTGGTTGATCTTCGGCGGCTATGATGTATACGCATCTCCCAGCTGTGCAGGATCGGGGAGAGGAGTTGCTGTGCTTTTTCGGAGAGGCTTGGATTTCGCCATACGGGCCATTTTCCTGGACCCAGAAGGTAGGTCGGTAGTGCTGGACGTGACCGGCAGCGAAGACAATGCTTTCACGCTAGTAGCCGTCTACGCCCCAACGGGGGGCAGGGGGGCCAGATTTATTTCAGACCTCTAGAGAACTTTCTTGGAACTTCCCGCTCTTTAGTGTTAGTGGGCGACTGGAACGGTATCTTAGATGCACGCTGGGATTATGTGGGGTTAGTAGACAGGGGAGGAGGGTGTAAAAGCTTCAACAACCTGCTCAGACATTTTGAACTGTCTGACAGGTATAGACTGGATTATCGGAATGTGCCAATATGGACATGAGCAAACCGCAGTAGGTCATCGAGATCGTATTTAGATAGGGTATTCTGTAGGGAAAAGGATAAGCGTAGTGTAGGTTGTCCACAATTTACGGACCACAAATTTGTGATATGTGAAGTTGACTTAGATAGACTCCATAGGAAAGGAACCGTTTACTGGAAGCTGAACGCGTCGTTCCCGGCGCGCAAAGCTTACAGAGACCAGATTAGCGAATTAGTTAAACGTGCGTTGACGGGTGCGATCGTGAACAACGGGTGGTGGTTTACCCTGAAAAGGGCTATTAGAGTAGAATCGATAAGGATTAGCAAAGGAGCAGTGATAGAGGAAAATAGAGTAGAGGCAGAGCTAGTTAGAAAGCTAGAAGAGGCGTTTAGGACAGGCAACGCAACCGCGTGCTTGCGGCAAGATTGACACTCGACCAATTCTTCAACGCAAAGCATGACGGCTGCATTATCAGAGCTAGAGCGCGTTCTCTGAGACACGAGGGGACGAAAGCCGTTCAATGGCCACGGGTGGTGGAGGTGCGACGTGCTTACAAATCCACAATTCGGTCTTTGCCTGATCAAAACGGGCGCATGTTGCTGGAACCCGAGCAGATGTGTGCGGCTTTTCAACAGCACTTAGCTCAATTGTTCGGGAGCGGCGGCGGGCCGGATCGGAGTATGGACATCGGTGCATACCTCGACGATCTGTCGCGGCTCTGAACGACCGCAGCGCACTCTGCCCTACGAGTTTATTCGTACATGTCAGACTTGTTCGGCGACCTCTTGGCAGATGTCAACTGCAACTGGCAGCAGAACGGGGGCATTCCCAATCTTGTGAGCCGGGGAGCGATGGCGCTGCTGAGAAAAGACCCGAACAAGTGGGACGTTATAGACAACTTCAGGCCCATAACTCTGCTAAACGCAGAGCTCAAAATGTTGGCCAAGGTGTTAGCAAAGAGATTGGCGCTTGTCGACGGTGATCTAGTGGGAGAGTCACAGACATGCGCAATTCCTTGCGGACAGATCCATCCACGACAACCTCCATCTCATGCAATACATCGTAGAGAGCGTGGTTAAGGAACCTTGCACGGATGGGGCCCTGATCAACTTGGATCAATCTAAAGCATTTAATTGGGTCGACCATGTGTACCTGGCTGCGGTCCTTGAGGCGGTCGGCTTCGGGCCCGTTTTTAGAGGCTGGATCGCTGCGATGAACAGCACATCTCCTCGATTGCGAGTGTGAATGGTCAACTGTCGCAGCCGTTCAGCATCATGCGCACGGTCCGAGCGAGGTGACGAGCAGGGTAGCTTCTCTTACCCAGAAATGGGCCAAGAGGAGGCTGTCTCTGAAAGGTCGGGTGGAGGTGGCGAATGTGTACATCGCGTCCGTCATCTGCTACCGCCTGACCGTCGTACCTTGCCCCCGCCCAACTCTGACCAAAAGGGAGCGCCTTCTCTTCCACTTTTTGCCCCCATGGTCAGAGGATCCATCTCCTGTCAGCACCCGTTGCGTGGAAGACTGGGCATACCGTGGCTGATGATGCACAAATATGGACTGAGGCTGAGACATCTCTGGTGCTTCCTTGACAGTGAACAGGTGTGGTCGCCGTTTGCCAGACACACTTTTCCCCAGCTCGTCTCCTTGACGGAGCTGCAGTCCTGGATCAGGAAAAGACCGAGGGATAGCGCTTGGAAGATGGAATGTCTCCAAGCGCTCACCGCCCTCTACCAGCTGGGCACTGATATCGGTCGAACATCCACCTCGGCGTTTTATAGAGGGCTAGTGGAGGGGAAGAGCGACGACGTTCTCGGGGAGAACTTGGGCGTCGAAGACGATCAGCTGTTCGCTCTTTTCAAGAGAACTTTCAGTCCCGGGGCCTATGGACAACTTCCAAAAATCCCTGGCCTCGCAGTGCTACCAGAGAGCGTTGCCGGTTCTGGATAAGCTCTACAGGCATGGAAGTGCTGTCAGCCGAGACTGTCCGAGATGCGCGCAGAGCGACGAAACCGTCCTGCACCCACTTGTTCAGTGCCCGAAGTTTGCTGACTTGTCGAGCTATGTCGAACATTTGTTGTCGCGTGTAGGACGGATCCGGTTAACGAAAGTGTCCATTGTGTAGATAGCCCCACCATCCTCCTTTAAAGAGGAGGAAGGACAGGAAGTTTTCATCTGCCTGGTGGCCATGGCGAAAGAGATTGTGCAGTGGACAAGGTTAAAAGGGTTGAAGACGGACACTTTCCTCTTCGGCCAATCCCTGATTAACTTTTTCAAGTTTCACTTGAAGAGGAAAATCAGGGTGGAGAGGCAAGTGCTGTCTTCTAGTAAGTTTGTTGAAAGGTGGGTGAAAGTGGCGTGTCGGGTCCGAGTGAATGTGAACGGGCCCGCTTTGAGTATGCGCCTGTAGACTGGGGAGTGGAAAACTGAGAGAGGGCGCTTGCCCAGGTGGTCAGGGTGGTCGTGGTCTTTTGTGTGGCTTATGCCACGAGTGACCCTCGGAGGCTTCCCCCATTTGGGGGAATTTTTGATGTTTGAATTTTTTGTATTTGTTTTTACACATTTATGTTTTGTTATAACCATTTTATACGGACAGAACACACTTTATATCGTCCGGTACCGTTCTGTACCGTCTGTAATGTTATACTTCATGTTAGTCTTGTGGCCAATAAAGAAACCATTATTTCTGGCAATAACAATATATATATATATATATTATTCAAAATGTTAATAAATGAAAAATAATAATCAAATTATATATTATATTTTATTATACATATTTCAAAGGTACAATGGTGTTTAAACACCATTGTACCTTTGAAATATGTATAATAAAATATATAATTTGATTATGACAATATTTTTCATTTATTAACATTTTGAATAATATTAAAACTCCAGGAAAATTTACTGTTGTGTGCTATATATGTACATACACATATATATACACACATATACCCACATACAAACACACACAGATATATATATATACATGCATATACATACACATATATACTCACACATACACACCTATATACAAACACACACACACACACACACATATATATATACATGCATATACATACATATATATACTCACACAAACAATCACACAAACATACACACATGTATGCATGCATACATACACACAGATACAAATACATACCCATGCACATATATTCACATACATACACATATATATAGATATATATAAATAAAAGATATCCATGAACGCACACACACATATATACAGGGGGGGGACATCCTTCTTACAGGGACACACACAAACACATACACCCACACACGCACACACACAAAGACACACACACATCACCACAAGGGCGGAGATCATTCTTACAGAGATAGTGCTCTTCTCAATACGTGTGCAGTAACAATCAAAACAATTTTTTGCACCTCTTGCAGAGATGGTAAACCAAGAATCATTCACAAAAACTGTTCTGTTCCTTTCTTGATCAATAAACAGACCTTGCTATGTTGGTCTTTTATAATGATATCTGGCCTAGGTGTGAGGTTTGTGGCGATGGAACCCACCTGAAGGTCTTCTACCCTCAGCAGATGGCTAAAAGATCAAGGCCACATCTCCTGCTTAACCCACGGACCCAACCAATAAAACAAAATAGCAACAGAAACGGCAGCAGCAACTGTAGCAGCAACAATATCAAGACCACCAACACCACCCACCATGCCAGAAGTAGCACAAGCGTCACCAACATCCACCACGCCACAACCCTACCAATACCTATAGAGGACATTCCACTCCCCAAACTCTAACAACTGGAGACGGATTGTGACGAGCAAGAAGGGTGGAAAACTGTATCTGTAAAAAAAATGAAACCAGAAAAGAAAGAACCCTCTTCCTTCGCCCTGAAAAAATAAAGAGCGAAACAAATAAACAAAAAATAACAAGAAAGTAAAGACAACAACGCTACCACAACCACCATCAACCACACCACCTTCACCCACACCACCATCACCAGCCCCACCGCCAGAAACAGCAACACCATCACCATCATTAACCCCAACACCGACATCACCAACAACAATCAAAACAGAAACAAACACACACGCGCAACCACAACAAACAATAACACAACAAAACGACCAAGCCGAAACACTCTACACGGCATTAATCATGAACAATAAGCAATTATTGCACTATATCCAACACAACACCAGCATCACTGAGAAAAACTACAGAACACCACAAAATTTCACCCAGACATATAGAAATCACACGTATCTCACAGAAAACATGCACAGCCCTAAAATTAAAATTTCCCAAGGACATTGGAGATTTCCGGCAAGCACTTTCCATGGGGATATATAAAGATATCCTTCCAGAAAGGGCCACAAACTGTCAGAAGGACGGAAAAACCGCCCATCTTTCACAAGAACTGAGGTAAGTGGTCTTTCCACTCTTTTTCAACATGGCCTTACGCAGAATAGGCAGCATAAATCCATCTGGCCTGGTGTCACCATAAATGCAGGGTTACCTGCTCAACGACCTCAGGTCATTGAACATATAAGTGGTGGCCATCAGCGAGACCTGACTTTCCGAGGCACAAGCCTTCGCACCCATCTACGGCGGTAACGATGTTTACGTATCTCAAAGCCGGCCAGGATCGGGAGGCGGAGTCACCTTGTTTTTTAGCGGATAGGGCAGGAGGGTTTAAAAGCCTCGCAAACCTGCTCAGATGTTTCCAACTGTCTGACAGGTACCAACTGGATTTCCCGAATGTGCCAATGTGGACATGGACAAACAACATCGGATCATCCAGATCGTATCTAGATAGAGTATTTTGTAAGTAAATAGCTAGTTCTGGCATAGGTTGTTGAAAATTTAAAACAGTCGAATACACGGAACACAAATGATCGACTTAGAAAGGCTTCAAAGACAGGGATACGGCAACTGGAAGAAAACGTGTCGCTGACAAGGCTCAACGCCTCCAATTACCAGTGGGGAACTTAATTGAGAAGCTTAGCTCAAATAAATTGAACTACCATAAGGGTTTATAAAAATGAAATTCGTATTTAAACAATTATGATACAGGTCTATGCAATGTATTGTCCAATCGAAGAAAACTCTTAGGGTTGACTACCGTCATAAAGATAAAAAGAAGATTGACATGAGATGAAAATAAGCAAGGGTGCCAGTGACAACTAGGGGGCACACTGTGCCAACGGATGTACACGTGAGTGTATATATATATATATATATATATATTTAAAGGAATCGGGATCATACTCTACTACCCCAAGGATAGAGTACTCTGTTGTGTAATGGTCTAACCAGTTACAAACTGAATCCATCCTGATCTTTATATATATATATATATATACACAGAGAGAGGGAGAGAGACGTGTGTGTGAGTGTGTGTGTGTGTGTTCAGGTTAAACTTGATAGAGCCCATCTTTTTCCAGGTATGAATACAGCCGATTTTTTTCGAGAAAAGGAATCGATCCCGGTATATCACTTATCGAGCACGAAATAATTTAAGGTAAACTTGACCTCACCACGATTTTAACCCTGAGCGCAGTAAGTTGAAACAAAAACGAAAGTATTTTTAATTCGATGCTGTAAAGACTCTACTACATCGCTGGCGTTTTTTCTTTTGTTTTTTTTTTAGTTATAAACATATTAGAAATACAATTTCTACTTACTCCGAGCACAAATGTTCCAAGAAATTCAGCCAACATTTCTCTGATTATTTGGTTGTGTATTCGTAAATGATATCGAAAATTCTTTGTTAATGGCATCTTGTTCATTTCTCCGAGCACTTCTAATTGATAACTTTATTTCTGCTGTATATTTTTGGCAATAAATATTTTGTTTTAGCCGATGCAATATTTGATATAGTTATCCCTCGTCTTCAATAGGCGTATCATAATTTGTTTTCAACTTCCTACAAAGGGTTTGTGGTTTATTCCTTCCTCCTCCGCAAGCTGCTCCTCTTCTGATTCCTCCTACTCCTACACCATCACGACTACCACGTCCTCATCTTCCTCTATCTTTCGAAATCTTTGTCTATGTATCTAGCTATACCTATGTGTCTTTATGTGTGTGTTTGTGTATACCTGTGTGTGCATATACCTATTGATCTATAAATCTAAATTAATGTCTATGTATCTATTTTCATATTCCTCTATTCCTCTATGAAATCATAGGAATTTAATCTTAGGAGTTCGGGAAGTAGATTTCTAAATAAATATTCTTATAATGATTGATTTTCGTGATATTATTTTTTTTAATTATATTTTCTTTCGTTTTCCAAATAATTTCCTTGCTTTATAAATGTATATGTCATGAGTTACTTTCGGTGAAAAAATGTAATCCTCAAATAATAATTATATACATGTATTCCTTTCTGCGTTTCAATAGAATTTTGTTTTCAATTCTTTTATTTATGTTGGTATTTCACTTAATAATGTATACATTTTCTTTTTGTTATTGATAATGTTGTTTATACGATTATTACTCTGATATAGTGTATATATATGTAGGAAATAGATTGTGAAGATAATATTGCAAGAATATTAGCAGAGATCAAAGATAGACAATAAAAATTCAAGGTTAGGAATATAATATGTTGAAGTTCGTTAATGGTCGCTTACTCTTCTAGAAAATAATGGAACTTTACATTTCGTTGAAAAGAATTCCAAGAGTGCGCATTTGACAGTTTGCGAAAGAAAAGTTCCATAGTCTCTTTCTCATAAATATTATATATATATATGTGTGTGTGTGTGTGTATTTATATATGCATATATATATATATATATATATATATATATATATATATATATATATATATATATATATATATTTAAATATATATGTGTGTGTGTGTACGTACATACACGCACGTAATCACACACACACACACACACACACACACACACACATATATATATATATATATATATATATATATATATATATATATATATATATACATATATATATATATATATACTTATGCATACATGATTACAAATATCACACGTGCTCGTACACGCAAACGTTATAACATATACATATCTATATGTACAAATATGTGTACGCCCCCCACACACACACTAACATGTATATATACATGAGTGTATATATATATATATATGTGTGTGTGTGTGTCTTTGTGTGTGTTCGTATGGGGGTGTTTGTTAGTACCCACACATATACATACACACTATCAGCCAAAGTCGGAGCTACTCTTTGTTCTCACAAAGTTATGTTTTTTTATTTTTTTAGGAGCCTAAAATTTTATGTTTATTGACCGTTGACAGTTTATCAGTCAAATCTGACACTTACCAGAACCAGTAGCAACAACAGCGCAACCAGCTCCACCCACCATCACCATCACTACAACCATCATCACCTATTTTGTATCGGCCGAAGGCGATGAAATACTAAACCTTCTTGTACATAGTTGGATTACGTCAATCATCATTAATACTATCTTTATTAGCAGTATCGGTAGAGGGTCGGACGCCATGCTTTGACGCATAGAGTTACGGCCCTTGCCATTCTGAGTTCAAATCCCGCCGAGGTTAACTTTGCCTTTCTTCCTTACGGGGTCGATAAAATAAAGTACCAGTAATGTACTGTGTAATTGCTGGCCTTGTGCCAAAAAGTAGAAACAATTATTAAAGATGGTGGAAGAGAAGTCTTTTTTGCTCATTATAAGAAATTAAGTAGTCCCTTTCCACCTAACATACCTGTAGTAAGAATAGATTGCATAAATTCTGCTGTCGTGAGATCGGGTGGGAAGCTTGGCCATATGCTGAATGGCCTCAGGTAACTAATTATACATATAGTAGACACCTGCAAAACCAGGATTTGCAAGATGTGCATACATGTGCTCTTCAGGGGATTACGGCTGTTCAACCGGTCAGGATTTTGTCGAGTTTCTATGTAGTTTGAAGATGTTCTCAAACTCGAAAAACGGCTCATTTCCGAAGGTCCTTCATTTGGTAGTAATACGAGTGAGTACTACCGTGTGGTTAATTTGGTCAACTGACACACACCGATATTTCTGGCAAAGTGCCTATGTGAGAAACAACTATTATCGTATCTGTTGTTGCTGGTGTTGTGATAATGATATCTATGAAGATAATGGTGTCCACTGTATTGGTGGTTATGGAGATGATTATGATGAAGATTTTGTGGTGTCTGATGATCATGGTGATGATGATGATAGGAATTGCTGTAACTTTTTAAATATTAACGGTGATTTCCAACTTTAGCGCAATAATAGTAACATCAAAATCCTCATCATAATCATCACCATAACCACCAATACAGTCGACACCATTATCATCATAGATATCACTATCACAGTCGCCAATTGTAGAAGCTTCCCACTTCCTCCCTTTTCATCTACCTTAATTGCTTTCGTGTTGGCCGCCTTATTTAATTAATCCAACTGTATTGTGAGTGTAAAACCGGTATTCTTCTAACATATATTTCCTTGAGTTGACGGACCTCCTAATTTAATTATTTGATATATGTACATCCATGCATACACATATATATGTGTATGTGTACGTGTGGAAGTGTGAAAGTGTGTATATGTGTGTACATACATAAATCTCACTTTACAAATATATATATACATATATATATATATATATATATATGTGTGTGTGTATATGTGTGTGTGTGTGTATACACTTTGAGTGTGAGGGAGAAAGAAGTGTTGATAGGCAACCTAGTTTACTTTTAATACCTCAAAGGAACGGTGTGTTTAGACTCCATTTACTTATGGCATTTGATAGTAATTCCATTTAAGTTAGCTTAATATTAAGAACTGTGCTTGGCGTTTTCAACTTCCTTTCATTTGTTTCCACTTTAGTCATTTGTCACTTCTTGTTTTGTATTGTTTTATGTTGTTTTTATTTATTTTGGAGTGGATACGGTAGTTGATATTAATTTTCTTGTTTTTGATTTCTGTTAGTTTTTTATTCTTTCTGTTGATTTTAATTTTATGTATATATTTTTGTTCAGTATTGTTAGTCCCAGATTTCCCTTGAACGTAAAACTAATAACTAGGCTATATGTTTTGTTTTCCTTTCATTAAACTTAATAATGTTTCGAACCAAAGGAAATATTTCGACGTGGTCTCCCGACCTGCTAGAGAGAACAGTAGACGTAACTCCGGAAATCATACCCTACCAGCTTAATTGCCAGTATAGGGGAGGGGAATGTTTGAGTATTGAACGGGGTGCTTAGGGTTATTTCTTCCAGATTTTTGCTTTCTATTGGGAAGGCCTTTCCATCACAAGAGAACCAATGCTGCAAAGTTGTTTGGCCCTTGCCTTTCCCTTTGACAACATTGTAGGCATGGAAACGAGACTCTTGTTAATGTGATTAAATATAATATTTTGAAATATAATTTACTTCTAAAAAGGTATATTAAGAATAAAATTTATTTTATAAATCCAATAAACCTGTGATAAAATAAATATCCATTGTCAATTATATGTATACTATATAATATCAGCATCATTTTCATGTTATGTGGAATATGTGCTTTTTATTGTGCCACCATCACTGCCATTTTTCAGAGTGGCACCAACACTAACTCATTTCCACACTAGGTTATTCGTTGTGTCGTTGGCTTGGCTGTAAATTATGTAATAGGATTGGGTGTGTAGGACGAAAGAGAGGAAGGCAACCTAATTTCTGATTGTTTAATGTGGTGTGATGACATCCTGTTTTTATCTTTTAAAAACAGGACCCTAATCCCGAAATATCATGAAGAACTGCTTCGCCGAAGCTCTTATACACCTTTCGCAGTGTCCCGTGCCAAACATCTCGCAAGTTTCGACACCTGCATCCGATGGACTGATGAGGAGATATGCGCCGTCCGGTTTGACGAGACCGGGTGGCAACAGGCCACCTTACCCGTCAAATATGGTAGCCTCGGTCTTCGGTCTCCGGTCCCACTGGCCCTGTCGGCTTTCATTTTGTCGGTGACCGCTTGTCATGTCCCCACCAACAGGGTTCTCTTCAACACAACTGAACTTTCTGATTGAGAAACATGAGGCAACCTACTTTACAGGGAACCAGCTCGGCTTGTACCCAGTCGATGTGCACCTCCATTTCCCCTCAGTAGATGTCCAGCCTCCTCAAACGAAATGAGACGTCATCCTTTGCAGTATGATTTCAGACGGGCTGGTGCGCCGGTTAGACCAATACCGTCTGGCACGTTTCCGCTCGGCTTCCCAACCCCACAGTGGTGCCTGACTTAACGTACCTCACTCACGACTGGCACTCAGCTGAACAGTGACGGCTTGCGCATTGGTGTTTCGCTGAGGCTCGGCCTCCGCATCTGAAAACCTCACAAATGCCGCTGCGGTACCATTGTAGATCCTTTCGGTCTCCAACCATTGTCATGACGTTAAAGTGCAAGCCACTTCCCATGCCATGCTATTCACAACGAGATTATATCGGCCAAGACCCAGTGGTGGAGGGCAAGTTAGTTAGTGGTGGAGGATACTCGTTCGGACCTCACTTCAACAAATAAAGTATATTTACATATGAAGTATTCCAAGATAAAACCGAGCTCCTGACGTATTAATTCTTTAGATAAACTAGCATGTGTAGTGTGCATATTGGTATTGTACGCAAGTATATATGCATGTAGATATGATACATCAAATAAAATCGTAATTGACAATATGCACAGAAATTGAAGGAAGACTGCGTTACACTCTCTTATGTAATCAGTAACGTAATCCATGATACATTAAAAAAAAGACTATATTAATGTTTATTTAAGCGATCGCTAACTGGAAGTGTTGGCGTTTGAACATTGTAAAGAAGTGAATCTTTAAATAAGCAATAAGATATATTTAATCAACAGTTACGAAATTTAGTAGATAAATTATGTAATATTCATTCATTATTTATTCAAAGTAATCCAACTTATTTTACTAACTGGATTAAAAGAAATAAACCGTGCGCAGTCCCGCATTCCTTACCTTATTATAGTTTATATGTGTAAAATTTTGTTTTATTTTTTCTTATCATACATTATTGTAGTGTTCAATCGCGTGTTTCTAACTTCATAGGCAGTGAATTGGCAGAGTCGTTATAACATTGGATAGAATGCTTTGTTATATTCATTATAGCTCTCTGTATTCTGAGTTCAAATCCCACCGAAGTTAGCTTTGCTTTTCGTTGTTGATAAAAAGAAAGAGTACCAGCACAGTACTGGTGACGGTCGATTCTTCTTCTATACATCTTTCTAACTCTCTTTCTCCTTCTCTGGAATAAATCAATTGTGTTCAGATATGAAGAAGGATGTGGTCCACCAGCTTTTAAATATACACAATGGTGCCTCTACGATTCCATCGGAAGTTAGCGGCCCGTGCATACATCTGCAGGTAGAAAAAGTGATGTATTCAGCTGCTATATGACAATACACAAAGAGAACAAATATTCCCCTTTATAATATGTAAATAAATAACACCCGATAAAAACATAAAATTTGTTGCATTTGCTGATGGAAGTAAATAGAATCGTTAAACATAAGATTCCGTCCAAATCATTTTCATATGTAAGGTGCATTTACAAAATTTTAACATTGAGTATAGTCGCCACAGTACTGATAATTATAAAAAAAGGTTGAATAAATCTGGTAAAGTACCCCTGCAGGCGGGAAACAAGTTAACAGAGACGCCTGTGAAGAATCGAAGCCCGCATATCTTGTATGAACAGCTATCGCATTTAACCATAACACTAACGCCCCTTCCCGTTACCCGTATCACTAAACACTGTAGCTTTAGAACATGTAAGACTGATTCTAGAAGTGCAAACATTTGGTTGATTACAAAGCATTTGAAAATTTGAAATTTGAAATTATAGTCGCTACAATGTAGATAACTATAATAATAGCTCCATACGGGAAAAAGTCTATAGAGACGTCTGCAGTTAAGCAAACCATGCATTACTCAAATATCGGAGTAAGTTTATCAAATATCGGAGTAAGTTTAAACATCATCAGCAAATTGATTAACTAATATTGCCCAATTTAGCAATGGAGAAGGGGAAGGAATTTATTATGTAACGTTCAAATAGCTATAATCTAATACTTGAAAATATGCTGAATGTTATGATGTATTTTCACGAGGGCATGATGAATGCTCTGAACCCTTTGGTGTCACAAACTGTACGAAGTAGGGTTGTGTCATGGCTCCTGTTCTCTTTCTTTTGTTCTTCTCTGTCATGCACTTGTTTGTATTTGACGACTTAGACACTGGTGTCAGATTTGAATTCCGTATATCAGGTAAATTATTCAACCAACAACGCTTTAAGGCTTAAACCCTTACACAAACAGGTGTTATTCGTGATATACTGTTTGCTGATGATGCTGCATTTGTTGCAATAACACTCGAAGTGACACAAGAATTGATGAACCACTTATCGCTTTCCTGTTAAGTACTTGGCTTAACAATCGTCGTTAAGAAGTTTGTACATCAACCAAGGTCAGCTACTACCATTTATAAGTAGAAGGTTTCAGGCAAGGACAGCCCGGACACGGGCATCTCCACGTTCCCATCACTGTGGATGGCAAATATTTGAAGTATGTGAGCCCCTTTACTTATCTTGGCAACAAGGTGAACCGCTCTGCATCCATGGATGATGTGTTCATCAATTGAATCTCCAAAGCAAACGACGTCTTTGGCAAACTACATCATCGTCTATGGGGTGTCAGCAGTATAGCCCTGACAACAAAAATTGCATTTTATCGTGCAGTTGTACTGACAACACTCTTATACGTCTCGGAGTCATAAACACTTTATCGCAGCCACGTTTATAAGCTTGATGTCTTCCACAAACATTGTCTTCGCTTTGTCTGTGGTCATGGCCTTTCTGACAGAGTCGTCAATGTTGATCTAATCACGACGTGAAGCTTCGGTGGGACTGAGTCATTTCTGAAGCAATCACACCATAGATCGGCTGGCCATATCCTATGGATGACTGAAAACCGCAAACTCGAGATACTGTTATACAGTTAACATCATAAGGGTGCACACAATGTAGGCTGACAAATTGGTGGACACAGATCTAACTTGTTTTAAAGCCTTGGCTGCAGACTGTGGAAAAATGGAGAACTTTCTGTCATGAACGTATAAATGGCCAAAATTCGTGATCTAAAATCTAACACCATGATTCGATCTTCCATCCTGCTCTGCTCAAAATCCTGTTATTTGTACTAAATGCAGCTTGGTGCGTAAATCAACATCTGGACTGAAGTGGCATTTAAGGCATGACTATCAAAAGATAACGAACTGAGAAGACTGTGTCGATATACGAAGGGAGAGTTCATTATATATATATATATATATATATATGTATATGTATATATATATATATATATATATATATATATATATATATATATATATATATATATATATATATATATATATATATATATATATATATATATATATATATATATATGTATATATATATATATATATATATATATATATATATATATATATATATATACATTATGAAGAGAGAAGAATCATTTAGATATAATTAGTAATAAAATGTATCATACCCAAACTGCTCCTAAATTCCTCGACTACGTAGTTTCGTGGCATAAACAAAAACAATATATCATAAAGATATAGAGTCCTTGCGAGGTCTGCCGACTTATATATATATATATATGTATATATATATATATATATATATGTATATGTATATATATATATATATATATATGTATATATATATATATATATGTATATGTATATGTATATATATATATATATATATATATATATATATATGTATATGTATATGTATATATATATATATATATATATATATATATATGTATATATGTATATATATATATATATATATATATATATATATATATATATATATATATATATATATATATATATATATATATATATGTATTGCTTGAAGCTAAATACTATTTCTATTCTGTTATAAGTTGAGCCAACTTATGCAGCTTCATATGCAAATAAGATTAATCACCTCTTTTACACAGACAAGAAAACTATATATTCTCGACTTTTCACCAGTTGCAAGAGTGGGGGGAACCGTCCTAATAAAGACCAGTCAATGCTGAAATGCATAGACGGTTGTTCCCCTACGGCTTCCTATATGTTTCCTTTAAACATACCGGGTTTCTTCAGAAATACAAAATTTCTATGCATATCTGTATACACCTATGCTTGAAGCTAAATCCTATTCATATATATATATATATATATATATATATATATATATATATATATATTAAGATATATATTAAGATATAAAATATTTAATTTTTTTTTATCTCGTAATATCACAACCTGAATTGCATCTCACCCCCAAAACAACGCGTGTGTAATATAATTGATTTGACTGGTAGGTACACATTTTACTTAATCGCTATAGAAAGAGGCGAAAAGAACTTCCGAAAATGAACTGACGTCAGACAATCAGCAGAGACCTGAAACCGGTCAAAAAAAGTTGGAACCGTTTAATCGATAGTAAATGAGCGTGGTTATTGGAGTGCTTTGGTTGCCTCATGCGTCTCAAAATGCGGGAGAGTCTCAGTCTCAGTCAGAGGTCTTGCCGTATTTGAGGGATTTGATTGCTCCGTTGGCCGAGTTCCTGATACCAGGTGTAGAAGGGGACTTATTATAACGGAGACGGTGGTTGTTCTACCAAAATACTTCATTTGCTGATCTAAAGTTGTATTCAACTTAACTCCAAAGTTCACCCTTGTCTTAACATTGGACGTCTTTATACTCTCTACTGCAAATTTCCAAGCTTATTTGCAACGTGTGTGCAAAGAGGAACACTTATTTCCAAGCCAGGGTTTGTATGTATCCTTCTTTGCTTAGATTGCATCGTTAACCTTCTAATTGAAGAGGATGTTCTTCCTACTACCTACTGCCACACTGACCCGCTTTCGTCAGTTCGGCATTTAACAGCTGAAGCAGAAACTGCCGAACTGAACAGTGACCCTCCATATCAACGTATTCAGTTTGTTTATAGAAATCTCTGAATTTGGAGGCAATAGTATCCGTATACCTTGTCCTGATCTCCCACTTTAACCTGTAGGTCAAGCTGCACTTATCATTTGTGTGTGTTTTCGTGATTTTAGGTAGACTCCCAATTTCTGTATATATATATATATATAATAAAAAGGACGATTTGTAATGTCTCTTCATTGCATTTATTGAGTAGTGACGCGCGTTTCGCTATTGATCAGCTCAATGTTCAATCTGTATCGATGTAACCCGACTCTGGAGTCAAAGGATCGATGGACGAATACAGATCGAACCTTCAGCTGATGAATAGCGAAACGCGCGCCACTACTCAAAAAACGCAATGAAGACATAAAAGATCGTCCTTTATTATTATTATATTTATTCTTTGAGTCTCAGTCATTGATGTTATTTAACTGGAAAAGTTTGTTGAAATGAATATCAAGCCGCTACCAGCAGCCTCAGATATTCAGGACGTATCGGAGGGTTCTTGCTGTTCCCAGCAAGCATGCCTTTTGAAGTGTTCCAAAAAGCGGGGCGGGACTAATTTTCTTTAACCATCCTTGGAAACTCTTTGAGATAGTACCTAGTTCGCCTATGAGAATTGGGACCACTTTGACTTCATGGCAGTTCCAAATCCTTTTACCTCCCACTTTAAGTCCTGGTATCGTTTAATTTGCTCCCTCTCCTTCTCATCATGTCTCCAGCCCTTATAGTGAGTCTTATGTGACCCACAGTCTCCTCTCTCTCACCACAGATCCTGCACAGTGGGCTAGCCTCCGCCTTGTAAATATGGTGTTTCAACCACTTCGTTTTGAGTGCCTGCTCTTGCGCAGCCATTAACATTCCTTCTGTAGCCTTTTTAAGGTCTCCTCTTTTCAACCAGTTCCATGTCTGTGGATCTCTAAATTCAGTTTTCTCAAAGAAGGTACTATGAAGGGATTTTTCGTGAAGGTTGCTCTTTCTCCTTGATGTTATTTCCTCCTTGGACATCCCCTGGTCAATTGTCCCCTCTTTTCAGTACAGTTCCGAGCATTGGCTCCTTACTATCAGTCACGTATTTGTGGAGGTTGTTTTTCTCCATCTGAATACAGTCCTCTATGCTGATAAGACCTCTTCCACCTTCAAATCTCCTTAAGTAGAGTCTATCGACATCACTCCTCTTGTGGAACATGTAGATAGTCAATAGCTTCCTAGTCTTCTTATCCATTTCTTTTTATTCAGCAACATTCCATCTCAGAATTCCCGCACTGATGTCATCAGCCTCCAGAACACCCAAATACTTGTATCCTTCTTCAGATTCAATTTCCTTTATCATCTCAACTGTTGGTACCTGGATTCCGTTACTTCTGCTCAATTTACCCCTCTTCATCACAATGACTCCACACTTACTAATATCAAATTGCATACATATATCATTGCTTAAAATACGGACAGTGTCAACAAGCACATCCAACTCCTTCTCACTCTTCCCGAAGAGCTTAAGATCGTCCATGAAGAGGAGGTGATTGATGGTAAGCCCTCCCTTTCCCAAACTCTATCCTGCTCTCACTTTTCGCAGTACACTGGTCAGGGCAACAGGGTAAGGACAAGCAACAGAGGGGGCAGACTATCTCCCTGGAAGATACCTCTCTTGATCTTACGCTTCCCAAGGATTCTCCAGTTGATGTTAACTGTTTCCCAGGACTTCATACTTTTGCCCAACAACTGTCTGTTGTTATCTGCCACCTTGAAGATCTCCAGGCTTTTGGTAATCCAAGAATGAGGCACCATGTCAAATGCCTTTTTGTAGTATATCCATCCCATGGCAAGACCAGTGTGTCTCCTCTTGCAATTCCTCATTACCATCTTATCAATAAGTAACTGGTCCTTTGTGCCACGTGACTTCTTTCGGAATCCTTTCTGTTCGTCCGGTAACAAGTTGTTTGTGTGGAGGTGATGGTAGATTTCCTCAGACATAATGCCTGTCAACAGTTTCCACATTACGGACAGACATGTGATAGGTCTATAGTTGGTAACATCATTACCCTTGATTCGGTCTTTCATTATCAGAACTGTGGTACCTTTTGTCAACCACTCTGGTACCTTACCTGACATCAAGCAGTCATTGAACATGGTTGTCAGTTTCAGGTGGAGGGATGTTAAATGTTTAATCCAATACCCCTGCACACCATCTAGGCCTGGTGATTTCCAGTTGGTTAGTTTTTTGGCCTGCCCCTTAAGAGTTTCAACTGTGATACTCAAATCAGTTTGTTGGTGTGCCTGTTCACTAATCTATTCTGTACTGTCTCAATCCACACTGCCTGGTCATTATGTTTAACATCCTGCTCCCATATTCCTCTCCAGAATGTTTTAGTTTGTTCCGCCTCAGGGATCAAGTCGTTGCCTCTTTCTTTCCCTTCAAGCTGTCCAAACAGCATCTTCTGGTTGTTGTCGAACATGCGGTTCTGTCTATACTGACTGACTCTGTTCTCGTATCGTCTGATTTTTGCACGTTTTGCTATAATACGTTGCTTCAGTTCCTCTATGATAATATTTAGTTTTTTCCTCCTAGTTTTGTACTTTATTTCCAGTCTATTTTTAGTGTCCCATTCAGTAGGGACTCAAACTTATTATTATTATTATTAAGTCTGAACGGACGTCTTTTTGCTCGCTCCCGTAAGTTCACTTATTTACCTGTCAAAACTTATTTATTGAATTTGTTGTTGTTGTGTAAGGCATGCAACCCCTTGGACTTTGCACTGTGAAGGGGAAAGAATAATATTTGGGCCTTTTGGCCCAAATATTTGAACTTTTTTACATTTTAAAAAATTATCGAGAAAAAAAAGAAAAAAAAACATGTCGGAGTAGCGCTGAAGTGCATCAGAGAAGACAATCCCGGACCACATCTGCCTTCAGAATGGGACGGCCATTCATATTATGACCGAAGTAAAAGGCCGCATTGTTTTGTTTGTGGGGAAAAAACCCATTTGCAAGAAATTATCGAGAAAAAAAAAGAAAAATAAACATGTCGGAGTAGCGCTGAACTGCATCAGAGAAGACAATCCCGGACCACATCTGCCTTTAGAATGGGACGGCCATTCATATTATGACCGAATTAAAAGGCCGCATTTGTTTGTGGGGAAAAAACCCATTTGCGAGCCTTCTTCCCCCAACTGCTGAAAGATGCAAGGGGTCGAGACGCTCCACTGCTGCCGACGCCGGGGCGAGGACTACAAACAACACCAGCACCGGCAAAACCACCAACAACACCAATAGAAAGACCACTACCAACATTGACCACCCAGGGGGGAAACGAGGAAAGTTGTCAACCCCCCCACCCCCCACCCCCCCAAAAAATACACACACCAATAAAAACATAAACACACACACAGACACACTTACAGACACAGACACCTCATCTACCAGTAGTGAAGATGAGGGAAAACCAAAATTCCCCAAAATACAAAAAAGGAAACACAAATAGGAAAAAAAAAACTCAACAAACCACAAAATCACCCCCAATAAAAAATGCAGACACCACCCACGCAAACATCTCTCCAATAACACCAACATCAACACTACCATCAGCATCACCAGAATCCCCCAAACGTAAACAACCTAAACAGACGCAAGAACAAATATACACACAAACATCTGAAACCACAGACCTCGCAATCACAACAAACACAGTCACAACCGAAACAACACCACCAAAACCATCACCACCACAGCCACGCAAACAAATAAAATCACACTAACAAAACATATAAAACTTCGTGCTCGTTAGGAGGGCCTACAAGGAACTGATGGCCCTCGTAGCACTAAGTGAAAATATACAAAAAGAGGGGGATATTTTTAAATCCACCACATTTCGTGTGCCGCAAGATTTGTTTCTGGTGCGAATGTCGCTCGATTTATACAAAGAGATACAAGACAGCTTTCTTTGGGACGTGGGAACCCGAACGTAAAACCCACTTCAAGACTTTTAAAGGGGTTCCCAAAAGAAACCCCACCAACTAAGGAGGTCGAACCACCCGACCTTCATAAGCGGAAGGTAAGTAAACCTTTCCTCTCTCTCTTTTTAACCTGCCAACATGGCCGTATTAAAAGTAGGAAGTTTAAATGTTCGAGGCCTGGGATCGTCCTGGAAGCAGGGTCACCTGCTCAACTACCTCAGGTCTCTAGAAATAGATGTAATTGGCGTCAGCGAGACAAGGATTTCCGACACGCGCGCACTAGCCCCCATTTTTGACGACTATCAGATCTTTACATCTGTTAGCCGGCCGGGAATGGGAGGCGGGGTGGCAGTGCTGTTTAGGAAAGGCCTGGATCTCGAGGTAAGGTCGATCTTCCGGGACCCGGACGGGAAGTTGGTGGTCCTGGACGTGAACAATAATGAAGGTGGTGCATTTAGACTGGTTGCCGGCTATGCCCCCACTGGGGCAGGACGGCCGGACTTCTTTAGACGCCTGAAAGCCTTTCTGGGTACGTCTCGCCCTTTACTGTTAGCGGGGGACTGGAACGGTATCTTAGACGCACGCTGGGACTGTGTGGGAGTATCCGATAGGAGTGGGGAGTGCAAAAGCCTCAAAAATCTGTTCAGCCAATTCCAACTGTCTGACAGGTACCAACTAGATTTCCCTAATGCGCCAGCGTGGACCTGGGCTAACCGCATAGGGTCATCTAGATCGTATATAGACAGGATATTCATTAGGAAAATAGACAGAAATAGTGTAAGCTGTCCACATTTTGAAACAGTCGCCTATTCAGATCACAAGTTTGTGAACTGTATGGTCGACCTAGATAAGACGCGTAGGTTAGGACCTGGTTACTGGAAGCTAAACATGTCATTTCCGGCACGTAAGGCTTACAGGGACCAGGTCAACAATTTAGTTAAGAAAAAGTTGACAGGGTAGTCATCAACAATAGGTGGGGGGGGGGGGCTCTCAAAAGAGAGATAGAGTAATGTCGATAGAGTTTAGCAAAGAAGTAGCGTTAGAGAAAAATAGAAAGGAGGGGGAATTGGTAGATAAGTTAGATGAGACTATTGGTAGTGGCATTGCAACTGATGTGCTACCGGCAAGAATGGCATTAGACCATTTCTTCAATGCGAAACACGAAGTTTGCATTGTCAGAGCTAAGGCGTGTGCTCTGAGAAACGAGGTAACCAAAGCTGTTCGATGGGCCCGCGTGGCAGAGGCGCAGCGTGGTAGTAAAACCACGATTCGGTCACTGACGGACCGAGACGGACACGAGCTGAACGATTCCAAGCGGATGTGTGAGGCCTTTCGCCAACATTTTGCTCGGTTGTTCGGGGGAAGTGGCGGGTCAGAGACGGTGGCGAAATTCAGTCCCTACCTCGATGGCTTGCCGCAACTCTCGACGGCTGACGCTGGGCGCTGCGAAAGGCCGATTACTTCAGCCGAGATTCAGGATGCCCTTGTCGGCTGCATGAGGTGCAAATCACCCGGTTTGGATGGTCTGCCCTACGAGCTTTACGTAAATATGCAAGACTTGTTCTCCAATCTCCTCGAAGCTCTCTACTGCAACTGGCAACAAAACAGGAGTTTCCCAGTTCTGTGAGCAACGATGGTTGCTAGACACTACGGCTTAATACGGGATGTTTGTTTACAAACACACCGAGCATTATAATAAATGTTCGGTGAATTCATACGTACATATATATATGTGTGCATGTATGTATATATATATATATATATATATATATATATATATATACATACTACTGTACGTCTGTATACATATATGTATGTACGTGTACATACTTATATTTAGGTAACAGCCGTACTAAGAGTGGGAAATGAAATTTCGTTTCATTTTTTCCGTTTATCGTTTTCGGTGCACCCGGCCGATTAACCCACTCGATATGCAAATTGGGCTACTCAGCCGTTAATATGCTTAAGGTAAGTATATACTTTCAACAATCTGGCAGGAAGGTATACGTTGCTGACGATAGCTAATAAGCTTGAAACTAGTACAGCGTTGCTTTGTCAGTGTTGAACAAACGAGCAACGAGGGTTGCTAGACACTGCGGCTTAATATGTTAGGATGTTTGTTTAAAACACACCGAGCATTATAATAAATGTTCGGTGAATCCATACGTACATATATATATGTGTGCATGTATGTATATATATATATATATATATATATATATATATATATACATATATATGTGTGTGTGTCTATGTATGTGTGTGTGCGTGTGTGCGTGTACATATGGGTGTATGGGTGGGTTTCTATTGTCACAAGTTACTTTCAGGATTTGTGAAATAGCTAAGAGTGCATACACTGATGGTAAATGAGTTGGAATTACAATCATAATGTCATCAGTCCAATTCCTGGTCTAGGTTGTGTGTTGCGTTTTTGAGCAAAACCCCTCATTTTATGTTGCTCCAGTATACTCAGCAGAAAATGAATACCAATAGTAGGGGGTTTAAACCTGGGGTGGACTGGCGTCCCACAAAGGCGAAGTCTTGTACTCCCAGTTACTTAATACTACTGAAACCATGATAACCACCGTCCTATGAGCTTCCGAGCACGAGACAAACTTTTCAGAGATACAGAGTTTTTCTTTCGTCTTGTGGTATTTGTGTACGTGGGGTTTCATCGCGTCAAGCATTCAAGATTATTTCTGGAGTTTGCAGAATAATAGAAAGAAGATAGTAAAAAGACAATTAGAAATACGAGTATAAGTACTCTCATGCTTAAATTACCATTGAATTTTTTATTTCATATTTTTTGTTATTTATTTATTTTATTTGTACAAAAATAAATGTAACCAATTTAAGATTTTAGATTCTAGACTTATTTAGTTCCGACGTGAGACGTGCAAAGCAAATATTTCCCCACGAATTTTACCGTGACATGTTAGATTTATATAATTCAAATATTTAGACATTTTAATATGTCAATGGATCTTTTTTGCTTTCTTAACCATTTTGTATGTATGCAGGTATATTTCCTCTCATGTTATCATCTTTAAATTTCTCCAGTAAAAAGTGATTTAAGAGCATATCTCTGGTATCAGAATTTACCCAGCAACAATTAACCACAGACTCTCTCTCTATATATATATTTATATATATATATATATATATATATATATATATATATATATATATATATATATTGGTAAACGGAATAGAAAATGCTGACAAATTGTTCACAGTGAAAAATAATTTAATTAGGAATAAATGAGAATTAGTAATTGTTTTGGTTAGTATTCAGTTTTGCTTTTAAGTTTTACCGGTTGCGCATTTCTAAATGCTTTTCAAAAATAATGTTGAGATAGAGCGTCCGTGATGTTTGCTGGACGCTCTATTTCAAAATTATTTTTGAAAAGCATTTAGAAATGCGCAACCGGTAAAACTTAAAACCAAAACTGAATACTAACCAATACAATTACTAATTATCATTTATTCTTAATTAAACTATTTTTCACTGTGAACAATTTGTCAGCATTTTCTATTCCGTTTACCAATATATAATAACTTGTGTGTTACACCTCTATTCTTTTAACTATATATATATATATATATATATATATATATATATATATATATATATATATATATATATATATAAAGAAAGAGATAGATAGATAGATAGATAGAGAGAGAGAGAGAGAGAGAGAGAGAGAGAGAGAGAGAGAGAGAGAGAGAGAGAGAGAGAGAGAGAGAGACGAAGAATAAAGCAGTGTTCTGGACTATTTTACTAATATCGTCTTTGCTGTTTTGCGCATTTCAATGTCATCAATTATGGATTTGATACGACCTCGTCGGGCAGTTATTATGTAAATGTCTATACTGTGATATGCTCCGGACGAGTATTGTTGATTTCATCAGCTCTAACTTGACAAACATAAACTTTGATCAAGGACTCTCTATCTAACACCAATTGGGGCTTGTCCACTTCAAACATTGGTTGAAAATAGTCCATCTATGATCGCTTCCCTTCAGTTCGACCTCCCATTAATGATTAGAGGGCTATTTGAACTTTTGGGGTATTTCATGTCTATGAGTGCAGGTTTCTTCAATGGTGAGTTTTGGGTTTATTGGCACCAGGTCAAATAAATGGCCGGCAATTCCAGTACCCACATAATTGTAAATTCACTTTGTCTGTACTTAATTTTATCGACTGTGGAAAGATGAAATGCAAAGTTAATCTCGGTGGGATTTGAAATCAGAACGCAACAGAAGAAAACTAAATACCACAAAATATTACTTTGACGGATAACTTTATGGACCCGGACAGATATAAGGCAGAGTCGATTGGAGTGAAAATTGAGTTTAGAAAGTATATAGATGTATCTATATACCAATGATCATATTGTCGGATGCTCTAATGGTTTGACCAAATAGCCACCCTTTACAATGTTTGGTATTCGAAATGAAACAACGAAGAAATGTTGCACGAAAAAGTACTGATCTTTCATATCTACTTTTATTGCCACAAATAAAAAGATTTTAACATTAGATTCGTAAACATATACTATACTCTAGTCAATTCAATTGATACTACAAGTTAGTAATCATAACAAAATAAGTACTGGAAGACTTCATAACTTAAAATTGAAAAACAAAACACTAGCAGCATGTCTAGACTTATTTTTTGATAAAGAAGAAATGGACTGTAGATCGCGTAGGTATTTTGTTTATACACACGCACACATACACAAACACGCACACATACACAAACACGCACACATACACACACACATACCCACACACATACACACACCCACACACCACACACATACATATATAACTTTGAAAATACATATTAAAAAATGTCCCTACCAGACTTCATATATGACATTTCATACACACTTACACACTGATATATATACAGTATATATATATATGTGTGTGTGTGTGTGTGTGTGTGTATGTGTATTTGTTTTCCAAGGTTTTTTTATATGAAATCGTGTGTCGAAACAAATATTTTTATACTTGGGGAGGGTCATATTGTTATAATATTGCCAGAAATAATAACAGAACACACTCACTGTTTGGTTGGTTTTCGCTTCTGTATTTTTTTATATCTCCATAATTAATACATTTGGCAATCAATGTTTATCATTGATTGACCACCGGTTAAAAATACAGATATAAATATATGTATATATATATATATATATATATATATATATATATATATATAGTCTATCAGAGTTCTTTCGTTGCACATCTGCAACATCATAAGTAGAACTACTATGTTTCCTCCAATTGTATTGTATTGTAATGTCTACGCCATTTTAATTTTAATTTATTTATTTATTTATTCTTGTCTCTGTCTCTGCGCGTGCGTTTGCGTGTGTGTATAATGTTTGGTGTGCGTGTTCGCGTTTGAGTGTATGTGTTTTTGTTTTTGTATTCTATCTTTGTTCACTAGTGTGTGGTTATATGTGTGTTTGTTGTTATTGTAATTGTGTATATATTTATTTGCTTATTTATATTTCCCTTAAGTCAGTATTGTTCGCTTGAGTATGGTTGTTGTTGTTATTGCATCCGTTCTTTCTGTTCAACTTCGTTCTTCTTAGTTCTAACTCAGTTGCTTCTCTGATATTTCTACCTGTTGAGTCATTTCTGCGCTTAGATATTTTAATTTCTATGTTGTCTATATTACAGTCATCTTGTTGTCTGGCGTGTTCGTATAGTACTGAACCATTTTTTTGTCCATTTAGTTCCCCCAGTGTTGGTCTATTCTTTATTCTATGCTTCGAACTGTCTCACCTATGTATGTCGTTGTCATGTTTCTGCAATTACCCTCTGTACATCTTATGCTACAGACTACATTTCTAGTTTTACAATTTATCTTGGGGTACATTCTACATATAACGCATTTCGTATTTGTAGAGTGGGTTTTCTTAAAGGGGTATGTCTTGCTGATCAGGGATTTGATGGTACTTCCTGGCTTTTCTACCACTTTAATCTTTAAATGTGTCTTTCTTAGGGCCTTTCTATATTGGTTAGCTAATTTCCCTCCAGGGGTAGCATCCACGAACATGACACTCTGGTATCTTTGGTTGCCGTACCATGAAGTGGCTTTCCCTATCTTATGTTTAGTCCCATCTAAGCTATTCCATGATTTTCTCCTGTATAATGGGCAAATTCCTTTCATGTCCATTTCTATGAGGGTCTTATATTTCTCCGCGGTTCCTTTGGATACTTTGATTCTGTCTCTTTGGTTGTCGTCAGAGAACTACATTGATTGCCAAATAAATTAACTATAGAAATCTAAAAGATACAGAAGCGAAATCCAACCAAACAGTGAGTGTGTTCTGTTATTACTTCTGGCAATATTATAATAATATGACCCTCCCCAATATATATATATATATATAGGGAAAAGCGAAGTAGTTTCAGATGTTCAAGTCTTTTAATAATAATTGTTTCTACTTTAGGCACAAGGCCAGCAATTACCCAGTGCATTACTGATACTTTATTTTATCGACCCCGTAAGGATGAAAGGCAAAGTCAAATAATAATGCTGTGATATATATGTCAATGGCGACAGTGGCCACTCTGTTCTGTGTGCCAGTGTCGCGACATGGTCAGACAGCTTATTACATAATAAGGTTATGTTTCCGAGGCAATCCAAATTGAATCGACATGGGAACTGACGAAGTGTGTGCTTTTGGGTTCTTCATCCGGTGGGGGTGAATTGGTACTCACAAGGGAACGGATGAAGAACCCAAAAGCACACATCTCGTCTGTTCCCATGTCGATTCAATTTGGATTGCCTCGGAAACATAACCTTATTATGTAACAAGCTGACTGACGATGTCGCGACACTGGCATACAGAACAGTGTGGCCACTGTCGCCATTGAAATATATATCACAGCATTATTATTAAAAGACTTGAACATCTGAAACTACTTCGCTTTTCCTCATTCGATATTTACTCCGTCACTCCTATGTGGAATAATACGTTGAGTGCTTGAATTGAATTGCATCAATGTTTACCCTAAGTATATATATATATATATATATATATATATATATATATATATATATATATATATATATATATATGTATATATACAAAATATAAAACAATCAAATTTTAGTTTAATACATTTAATTGCTGACAATTGTTTCTTCCGGACGAATGCCTGGAATCATATACAATGTTTAAACTAGTAATTATAATCCTAGTCGTCAGAACCTTGATAAAGATACATTCCTATTGAGAGTGTCAGTGACAACATATTGAAAAGCAGGAGTGACAAAAAGATGTTATGTTACAGATATCACAGTATATCTTATATTATTTTATTTGCATTCTGCATTACACAACATTTACTAACGGGTGAATTGGCAGTATCGGTAGAGGGTCGGACGCCATGCTTTGACGCATAGAGTTACGGCCCTTGCCATTCTGAGTTCAAATCCCGCCGAGGTTAACTTTGCCTTTCATCCTTACGGGGTCGATAAAATAAAGTACCAGTAATGTACTGGGTAATTTGATGGCCTTGTGCCAATAGTAGAAACAGTTATCATTACGTTTTTCTTTACCGTAATGTATGCCATTTTTAACACTTTTAACATTCTGTATGAAAAATGCTTGATTTATTAATTTTATAACTCTTATCTCATGCATGCCTTTATTAATTTTTTGCATTATATACCCTTAATATTAACTTTTGTAATGCTATGATATCTTTTATCTAGCTTCTCCGACACCATATTCTCTCAGAATATATTTATATATAATATGCTCAATATTTCACTCTTCACCATTCCTCATTATGCTGTGATATATGTATCACATCTTTTTGTCACTCCTGCCTTTCAATATAATGTCACTGACACTGTCAATAGTTATGTATCTTTATCAAAGACTAGGATTATAATTACTTGTTTAAACATTGTGTATGCTCCGATGGATCCAGACATTTGTCTGGAAGAAACAATTGTCAGCAACTAAATGTATTAAACTAAACTTTGATTGTTTTACATTTTGTATCTCGGCTCTGTAATACATTTGATAATTTACACTGAACCTTTTCTCTTACTGATAATTGGCTAGTGCTTAGTACTACCCTACATATTTATAATTATATATAACACATATATAAGTATAAATATTATTAATGTTATTATATATATATATATATATATATATTGTGTATTTGTAGATTTTAAAATGTATGACTATATGTAAGTATACATATTTATTTATATATGTATATATATATATATATATGTATATGTGTATGTGTGTATGTATGTATGTATGTGCATTTGTAAGTATATATGTCAGTATGTGTGTATATGTATATATATATATATATATATATGTATATATATATATATACATGTATATATATATATATATATATATATATATATATATATATATATATATATATATATATATATATATATATGAAAACAGGGAGAAAGAGACGATTATGAGGAAGAAAAATATTTTTGTTTCCTTTTTTGTTTCTCTCTCTCTCTTTTTTCTGGGTTAGAAAATGATTAAAACGAAATGTTTTACTTTGTGTGAAGTGTTAAGGTATTAGTTGATTTATTTATTATTTAACAATGGCATTTATTTATCTATTTATATATTTAATTATGTCTATTACCGGTTTCAGCATTTATATGCATTATTAAATGATAGTGAAATGTATTAGTGTGGTGTCGCACATGTTAAAGAGAAGGTGCAGAAAGAATAATGTAATGTTATATACAAACAAGGTTTAAGAAGTGAAAAAAGAAAAAAGAAAAAGGAAAAAAAAACATGCATAAAGTGGAACGCAAAAAGTCAATGTGGAAGAAAAAATAATGTTATTTACAAGCACAGTCATTGAAATTAAGCAGTTCAAAATGTGTTAACATCGCAAGAGTGCTTAGTTGAACCATGGTTCCGTGAAGGAGGCAAATGGTGGACTGTGGTTTGATATGATTTCCCTTTTTAGGGAGTTAATATGCAGAGGGAAGCAATTCTTGCTGGGTGATATTTAATTTATTTAAGAAAAAGGATTAGGTAGGGTGTGAGGGAAGTAACTCTTGTAAATGTTTGATGGTTTGTTGCAGTTTTAGATTGGTCCGATTTTTAGGGCATTGAGTAGTGGTTGATATCTTGTCCGATATCTTTTTAGCCTTAACTCTCCTGCTCTGAGCCTGTGCTACAATAAACCCAGAGTCCTGGTGTTTCTCCAGTGCAAGGCGCATACAATAGTCCACTACGATGATAAAAAGTAGGGAGCCAATGTATCTCCCTGGAGCACTCCAGCCAGTATCTCAAAGAACTCTGTCATCCCATCAGGTGTAATGATTTGGGCTTTGGTGTTGGTGTAGAGCAGTGATATCAGTTCCACTAGCTTCTTGGGGATTCCATAAGCCTGTAAGATATTAATTAGGCAGTGACGGTCCACAGAATCAAAGGCCTTCCTAAAGTCAATGAAAACCATCTGGTAGAGAATGTTGAGAAGCAAGAGGGGATCACTAATGTAGGCGGGAAGCCGCTAGAATTGGTTGAGGACTTCCTGTATTTGGGAGCAAAGATTGGGAATACAGAAGATGATGTGGTTGAGAGGAAATGCAAAGCCTGGGCGACGTGCCACAGCTTGAGATCGGTGTGGAAGTCGGACCTTCGTAAAGACCTGATAATCCGCTTCTTCATTGCTATAGTGGAGTCTGTGCTGCTGTACGGGTCTGAGACTTGGACACTGACCAAGAAACTCACTAAGATGGTGGATGCTCTGAACATTAATCAGTATACACAGAGGATGAAAAACTCAGAGATGTATGGGAGCCTCCCAAAAGTCAGTTCAAAAGTGATACAGAGGAGACTGAGGTTAGCTGGACATGCTCACCGACATCTAGAGTTGACATTGCACTCAGTGCTCCTGTGGGAGCCCCTACATGAACACACTGGAAGAGGAAGACCAATGTTAACTTATGTTGATGCCCTAAGGACAGACACTGGTCTGTTGGAGACGCAGGACATGGCAGCGGTAATGAGGGACAGAGACCGCTGGAGAGAACTCGTCCATGGATCTCGGGAATTTTACAAGCCCTATATATATATATAAGAAGAAATTAAAAGATGGTTAAGAAAGTTCCGTGTATTTTATTATGCGCATTTCAAAAACAAATATCATCCTGGGACGATATTTGCGTTCTCATCAGATAAAATAGGGAGACATGATATGAAGCTTAAAAAAAACAAAAAAACTTGTGAGCAAGGTAGTGTCTAAACAACATATGATAAATAAATTTAAAAGGATATAGGAGATTGGAAAAAAGGAAAACAATGGGAGAAAAGTAAGGAAGAGGAAGAAAGGAAAAAAGAAAAAAGAAGAAAAGGATAACGGAGGAAGAGTATAAGAAGGAGGAAGGAGAGAGAAAGAGAGAGAGATAAACATTTAAACTGAGAAACGCTGTCTCTACAGAGAAATAACTGAAAAAACAGTTGTAAATTTATAAATAAATAAAATAAATTAAATAAATTAATAACATTTTAAAATTAAAAGTTAATGAAGTTTATGGATGATGATGCTTATGATTACAGATATAGAAATTAAGTATACTATTTATTTAGGGTGAAGGATTTATTAAGATGTGCAAACATTTATTAAAAAAGTATTATTAAGATAAAATAAAGTGAAATAAGATAAGGTGACTGAAAATAAAATTAAGTGATTTATAAGCTTAGAAGACGATATAGGGTCCTAGTTTGTTTCAAATGATTGTAATAGAAAAAATAATTATTTAAGTTAATACAAGCATGGTAAGAGAGAAAAACGAAAAATACGAGGAAGAAAAAATATTACGTCAAAAATTTGTTTACAAAATTCACCTAATGCTAATATTAATAGATTTGAAGTAAAAAATTGGGAAATATAGCTACTTATAAAGTAATGTTGAGAAAAAAAAAATGATATAAAGATGAACTATTTAAAAGAAAAATGTGTATCCCCAAGAAGATAAAGGAATTTACTATAGTGAATTAAAAAGTTAAAAAATTACAAAAAATTATTAAAAGAAATTAAAAAAGTAAACAATTAGGGCACAAAAAACGTTATAGTATGAATGAATTTGTAGAATGCACTGAAATATGGTAGAAAAAGGGGTATATGTGTAAAAAAAAAAAGAAATATATGTGTGAGAAAAAGATTTTAATCTTAATTATGGAGTAAGATATTAGCTATATACTTGTGAAATGACCTAAGCGGTTTATGGATGCAAAGCTAAAATAAATCTGTGCGTCTATTTATTATAGAGTTAAAATTAGAGATAATGGTAAATTTTTCCGCTAGGCACAAATTACACGTTCTGGATAGGGAAGCATTGGAATAAGCATTGGAAGAAGCATTGGAGAAGCGTTGCAAATTTTTCTCCAAGAAATTTTGTAATTAATATTTTTGTTTTTTAAGGATCAGATGAGTTCTTACATACATTATATATATATATATATATATATATATATATATATATATATATAATGTATGTAGAAGGGAAACAGAAATAACAACACAATCGGTACAGTATATGGAAGGGATATATTAGGTTAAGGCTTGATATAAAAGGAAGAGGGTTTTAACGTTTCGGACATCAGTCCTTCATCAGAAGAAAGAATGAGAAATAAGATAGATTGAGGGGACGGGCGAGTTGGAATTGGAAAAAATGTCTTTAGATAAAAATAACAGGTCCATTCATTTGACATCTCCTGCAAAACTGTTGGTGCTGGCGTTTTGTGTATGATTTATTTTTAAAAAAAGTGGATCATAGAGCGCGTCTACCTGAAATGGAAAAAAAAACGTTTTGTAAAAAGCGCTATAGTTGTTCACGTGCGTAAGCATGTGTGTGTGTGTGTGTGTGTGTGTGTGTGTGTGTGTGCGTGTGTGTGTGTGTGTGTGTGTGTGTGTGTGTGTGTGTGTGTGTGTGTGCGTGCGTGCGTGTGTGCGTGCGTGCTATTATAAGCTAAGACATGTGTGTATATGTGAGTAAAAGAATGCGTGTGCATGTAAGTACAGAGCTATGAGCAAAAGTATGTTAATATAAGGGTGTGTATGTGTGTATACAGAGCAGTGAAGCGAAAAGTGGTATGAGCATATATGGTCGACCTGTATTAGGTGTACTAGGGTTGTGATAATGGACGGGTATTAGAGAAATTGGGGAGGTGAGTTGAGTCCAAGAGGGAAATTGGACCCAAGGCGTTGAATCAGACTTTGTTTAGTCCTGGTGCACGAGGCCTGTGATCGATGATGTAAAAGGATAACCAAAACTGAAACATGTAGGGAAGAATGACCAGGAGAACAGAAATGACGGGCAACAGGAGTATCGAAACCCAGTCGTATGTCCCTCAAATGCTCAGCAAAACGGCTCCCGTTTGCCCGTTATATAAAGACCCGCAAAGCGAACACCGGAGGGCATAGACAACGTGGGTGGATGTGCAGGTGAATGAGTGGCGGATACGGAAAGACCCGTTACGGCCTGTAAGAGTGGTGAGGGTGGAAATGAAGGGACAAGTGTTGCAGCGAGAACGATATAAACGATATATATATATATATATATATATATATATATATATATATATATATATATATATATATATACATATATTCAAAAGTAGGATGATATATATATATATATATATATATATATATATATATATATATATATATATATATATAATAAACATCAAACAATGTGTGGTTACACTCTTTACAAATTATCTCCTGTAATTGTTTGATGTGTTTACTTTAAATATATATATGTATATATATTGCCCTACTTTTGATTTAATACAAATGCCCGGATTTACTACTTGGAATCTTTGAGCATATTCCACAGGTGGTATGGCGCATGATTTTGATATTCTCAGACATGACATACTTAATGTAATTTTGCTATTATTTACGGCTCCTAGGTTCATTAGCAGAGCTTATTATGTTGAAAGGAATCGCCTGTTATTTCTAGCTGTCGATAAACCTATTCACACTACTGGCGTGACGGCGGAGCGATGTGTGTTTTTTTTAAACCATACGTGTTTTCCCCTGATTTGCTTCGAGTGTGTAATCATAAATAGTTTAAATCTTCTCCTTTGCCGATGATCCAAGATATGACATTTATGATTCACCGATTAATGGTGAAATATATTTCTTCAATGGAATATACAGAAAGGAGATTAATCATTATTGCAAGGTATCTATATTAAAAGTTCTTGTTTAATTTTTAATATGTTACCCCGTAATTATATGTGGTTACACTCTTTACAAATTATCCCCTGTAATTGTTTGATGTCTTTATTTTATATATATATATCACTCTACTTTTTATTTAATATATATATATATATATATATATATATATATATATATATATATATATATATATATATATATATATATATATATATATATATTAGTAAAAAGGAAAAGAAAATATTGACAAATTTTTCCAAGTGAAAAATAGTTTAATTAGGAATAAGTATAAATTAGTAATAAGTATTGGTTAGTATTCAGTTTTAGTTTTAAGTTTTTACCGGTTGCGCATTTCTAATGCCTTTCAAAAATAATTTTGAGATAGGGCGCCCGTGATGTTTGCTCTAATCTGAAACGTTTTGGAAATTCTTCCTGTTTTATGTGAAAAAAGTGGCTCCAGAGGTATTAAGATTTGGTTGGTTGTTGAATGTCACGTGAATAAGTACTATAAATTTCGCGCCAACTCGTGTTGCAAAAATTCTTGTAGTCAAAACAATTTTGATTGGTCGGTAGAGGTCACGTGAATGTTAAAAATTGATTTTAGCGCGAGCTGATTTGCGCCAAATGTAGGTTTGTCGAAGAGTGTCCTTTTTCGCTTGATTGAGTACAGTTATGTTGAGAAGTCACTGAAAAAAATGTCTATTAAGACAAATATGTGTGTGTGTGTGTGTGTGTGTGTGTAGTAAACAGTTTCATTGTTGTGATAATGGTCAGTAGAGATGTGTGTGTGAGTTGCAGTCATGTTGAAAGGTCAACAGTTCAGGTGTCTATTAAGACAAACATGTGTGTGTATGTGTGTGTGTGTGTGTGTGTGTGTGTGTGTGTGTGTGTGTGTGTGTGTGTATGTGTGTGTGTGTGTATGTGTGTGTGTGTGTGTGTGTGGTTCGTGGTATACTTTCATGCCAGAGGATGAAGCAATCGTCCAGATATCTCTTCCAGTTCTTTTCTATGTGTTGGAAGAAGTGGTTGCCGTATTTGTCTAGAACTTTGCAGTAGAGAATGGTTTCCAAATATCCCATGACAAGGTTGGCGTATGAGGGGGCTACTTTCGTGCCCATGGCAGTCCCAGATTTCTGTCTGTAGTATTTGGCATTGAATTCGAAGAAATTGTTTTCCAAGATGAATTTGAGTCCCTCCAACACAAATTCTGTAGGGATGCGCTGTGGGAGTTCACTAGGGAAATTTTCCATCCAGAATTGTATTGCCTCTACACCTAGGTTGTGTGGGATATTGGAATATAAATTGATGACATCAAAGGTTACTAGTAGGCTGTGTTCGTTATTGAGTGTTGTTGGGAGGTGGTTGAGTATGTCAAGGTCGTCCCTTATGAAGCTTTTTATATGGTTTAAGCAGAATATCTAGGAAGTTGCTTAGGCGGTGAGTTTCACATGTGGTGCCTGATATTATAGGTCTTAATTTAAGGTCATCAGGAGGGGCTATGTTGATGTAAACGTCTGTGGCTTGCTTGCAGGTCCTGCCTATTACTTCGCTTTTGTGTGTCTTGGGGATACTGTAGAAGAGGCTGGTTCTGCTTTTGAAATTGGTGATGTAGTTGTATTCCTTGTCTGTAAGGCCTTCTTTGTAAAGGGTTGTTAGGGATTTTAGGTTTTTCATTATTTTCTGTTGTGTGTAGTGTTGGGCCTTTTTATAATATGTTTGGTTTTCTAGAGTTTAGAGTACTAGAGTTGTGTAATAATCTGTCTCCATAAGGACTACTGCACTTCCTTTATCTGCCTCTTTGATTGTTAGGGTTTTGTCGTTTTTTAGACTGTTAAGACCATTCCATTCTTTTTTGCTTAGGTTTGGTTTTTGTTTATGTCTGTGTAGGTGGTGGTATGGGTAATTAGTAATGTGTTCGCAGAATTGATCGAGGAATTTATTCTTACCTTTTGGTGGGGTGTAGTTGCTTCTATTTCTGGCTATTGAGTCATCCTCATTGTATTTGTTGTATAGTTGTTCGCTGAGTCTTAGTTTTCTACAGAATTCTGCAATATCTTCCATCATTTCGGGGTAGTTTGGTTGTTGGGGAGTTGGTAAAAATTTTAGACCTTTGGAGAGTATACTGATTTGGTCTGTTGTTAATTCTTTGGAGGTTAAATTGACAATTTTTATTGCATTTTGTGTCTCCTGTGTGTTTTGTGTTATCTTGTAATCCTGTGTCTGTGTGCTGTGTCTAAAAATTTATTACGGAAGTTGTGATGGCTGTTTAAGTTTGGATGTCTCTTATAATTGTATGGGCTCCTGCTGTTGTTGTAAGATGGTGTGTAGCTGTGGTGGTTGTTGAGTTTAGGTTGTATCGTGTGATTGTATTGAGCCCTGCTAATGTTGTTGTAGGGTGTGTAGATTTGATGGACGTGGTTATAGGGTGTGAAGTTGTGGTGGTTGTTGAAGTTGGGTTGTATCGTGTGGTTGTGTTGAGCACTGCTGTTGTTGTAGGGTGTGTAGACTTGGTGGTAGTTGTAGTAGGGTTGTCTTGTGTGTTCATATTGAGTCCTGTTGTTGCTATTATATGGTGTGTAGCTATGGTGGTTAGGGTGTCTGGTGTGGTTGTATTGTCCCCTGCTGGTGTTGTTGTAGTAGGGTGTTGTTAGTGGGGGAGGGTAGATTAAGGTTTCCTTATAGCTGGTGTGTGGTTGTGGGGCCCTGTATGACATGTGTAGTAGTTGTGTATTTTGGGTTATATGTTGGAAGTAATGATGGTTGTGGGTTTGTTGTGTGGGGATGTTAGGGGGGTTGTAAGTGTGTGTGTGTGGGGGGGGGGGGGGGTCATGGTTTCTCCTGGTAGGAGAGAAGTCGTAGTATCTATCTTGTAGCTGATGTTTCTCTATTACTATATTTGGTTTCTTGGGAGTCCGTGTGGTAGTTGTGTGGAGGATGTAGGCGGTAGGGGCGAGGTGATGCCTTCTTTTGTTGGTATGTGGGGAGGTATTGTTTTTTTGTTGTTGTTGGTTGTTGTGTGTTGTTTGGGTGTTGATTGAGTTTTCTTGTTATTATGGTTTTAATGAAGGGGTTCTTGAATGTGTGTTCTTTTTAGTAAAGTGTTTCATAGTTAGAGAACCAGGTTTCATTTATTTCCCAGCGTTGAAGTGATTTTAATTCTTCCTTATTACCGTCCTCTAACCAAAATTTTGAAATATTTTCTAGGGCGGTGTCTTTGGTTATATTGATAATTGCTAGATTAATCTCATCGTCGATTGATTTGATCCTATCTTCATTTGCTTGGGCTCTCAATTTAAGGAGTTCAATTTCGGTTTTCATGTTATCAAGTTCCATTCTTTCCCTGAGGTGTCTTTGTGTCTCTGGTTCGTTTGGGATGGATTTAATTTGTTGTTTGCGAGGGATGATTAATGGGGAAGAGTTAATCCATTTTTCATAGATCTCCGCTTTGTTATTATTTTGTATCATCTTCCAAAAGGGGAATTTCCTGTTTTTAAGAGATGTATAACATTGTGGTATTAATTTGTTTTTTATTTGGTAAGTTGTAAGTGTATTAGTGTCATGTGTATTTTCGTTCGTTTGAATAGGATTTGTGTTGTTATTGAGGTGTGTTTTTATTGTTTCACATAAGTTATTGATATTGTCGTTGATTTCATAGGATGTGTATTTGGGGATTGTTTCTTCACTTGTAGAGTTTAGTTTGTTGGTGAGTATTGACAAATTAGAGTTAATTTTTTGTAGTTCTTGGAGTATCTCTTGATTGATGCTGATGAGAGTGGAGTTTTTTTTGTTTTAGTAGGCATTTTCTGATTCCAGCGTGCCCTAAAACTAGACATCGAGGAACTCAGACACCCCAAACCCAGGAGTGAACCGCAACAAAAAACTCTACCATACATCTCCACACACAACCCCCTCAACCATGAGGCATTCGACACCATCCTCCAGAACATTTCTTTACTAAAAAGAGACCCAAAATGAATAATATCCTCCAAAAACACAACATCATAAAGAGCAAAAGACAACCCAAATCCATAAAAAAACATCCTCACACAAGCCAAAATCCAACAAACCCTTACAATGAACCCTACAGTAACAAAATGCGTAAGGCCCAACTGTGGCATATGCATAAATCTAGTAGACGATTCAACATTCCATTTTAAACAAGGACAACGATTCACAGTTAAACACAACTTTACATCTGAAAACCTTATCTATGTTTTGACATGCTCAGGTTGTCAAGAGCACTACATAGGACAAACTAAAAAGATATGCGCGGACACTAGGGACTCATATAAAAATAATAATAATTCGGTGGATGGAACAGCTAGCGGGGACTGGATTCCATGCACTGAAAAAGTTCGCTGTCTCTGATCAAATGGCAGATTCTAAAGAATCAATCACGTGACACTGAGGCTAGTCAGAAGGAGTGGGTTGGTAAGATAACAAAAGCCTACTACCACACCAATGAATTAGTAGTGGATTTGGCAGGTTTGCTCAACAAATAAATAATTTGGAGATAAAAATAAAGAATTAGTATATCTACCAACATATGCGTACAGATGTACACTAATGCTAGCAAATACATAAGTTATGTCATAGTACCTAGGTGGTTCAATGCAGGAGGATTCAAAACAAATATATGAAAGACGTAAGTAAGAAAATTAAAAAAAAAATTAAAAATTAACTTACTTACTAACATTTTCACTCCAACTAATTATTAGTTTCTGTAATGGGATAAAGATAGTTACGTAATATAACCATCGAGAATTCATTACGTCATCAGGGGGTTTATTCTCAGCTAAGTCTCCAGGCAATGCGCGGACACTAGGGACTCATATAAAAATAATAAAATGCTGTGACCACTGTATCATCAGAGCAGAATGGTTAAAATGTTAAAATGTACAATGTAAATACCCTTAAGTGAGGTTATTGGAGAAGATAGAGTAGAAAAGGAAGAGAGAAAAGTAGGGGAGAGGAGGAGAGAGAGGAAGATATGCAGGGGTTGGAGAAATAGGAGACAGTGGTTTGTAGATATCTTAATCAAAATGTTATGGTAGGGGTTTTATTATACTGGTTACTCTTAGAGCGACCACCTTAAGCGATGCGTTGATAGTCAAGGTTGGAATTATTTATTGCCCCAGAGGGCAGGTTCATAGATGTGGAGAGGGAGGGAGGTAGGCCAAAGGCGAGAGAGAGAGAGTGGAATGGATATAGAGGGAGAGATAGAGAGGGGACAGACGAAAGATATGGGGTGGGTGAACTTTGGGTTCGTAGTAGTAATCTGCGAATTGCACTGAGTTACCATTTATAGTGATAAGCAGGGTATTGTCTTGTAGTGTGGGGGAAGAGAAGGTGGTTAGCTAGAAAGCGATGTTATAGTTACGGGTTCGAATGTTAAGTAATTTTATAGTGAGAGAATTTAGCTTTTAGTTTGTGGTTGCAGTATAATGATCGTTCGATTCTATCGTTAAGTAGTTTATTTTTGGATTTTAAGATGTAAAAGAGTTCAAGGTTACATAACCTACAGTACTTCAATCCACTCCGATATGCACTTGCACTGGAAAGTATATCCCATTTTAAGGTGAACTGTTGGTTGCGTTCACGGAGTTGCCAGGTCTTGTTGGCGAGCGTGGTCACAAAACGGTGATCAGGATGTTTAATTGAGAATCGATGACGGTACCAGCGAGATTTAAACGAGGTGGTGGTAGACCCGATGTAATACCATTTCTGGTCGTTCGATTCAACCGTGCATTGGTAAACAATGTTGGACTTTAGGCATTCATTCTTCAATGGACATCTTTCAGGTAGATCGCAGTTACAGTTTTTGTTGTGGGTAGCGGGTATACATTGGATAGGTTGTGATAGCAGTACAGGTGGGTTGTGTAATACCCGTATCCCATTTAGTGGTTGGGAGGCAGATATTACGTTCTGCTCATCTGTTACCAAAATATTTTGTTTTGTAGTGTTGTTTAATTGCTTTAAGTTAAGTTTGTTTATGTATGCTTCAAGATTTGGTGCCGTGGAGTATGATAGTCTAATAGTTTTAGAGTTCAGAATTTTACTGTATTTATGGGAACTAGGGAAATGCTTGTTGATTAACTTAAAGAATGAAAGAGATAGTTTTGTACTAATCGAGGCATTAAAAATAGGATTATACCAGATATACTTTCTACAACGTGATTTATTTGGTGGTGATTTTCTATTATTAGTATGTCTGGTGGTACTGTATGTGTGCGCTTGTATTTTAGTCCCCCGCTTACGTATTCCTTGATTTCGTGTAGAGCTGTGTGTTATGGAGATTCTTATCAATGTATTCTATTGTATCCCGGTGGTCGGCATTCCTTAATGCATTATTATAGTATTATATATATATATATATATATACAAATGGAAGTTCAGCATAATCGAAGCTCTGGCTGCAGCTATGCTAATGAATGCAATCGGAATGTGCAGCTAAGCACTCAATAACCTTAGAGTAATAACATTACGTTTAGACAGCTTTGCAAATTGAAGATTGCGACCGGTAAGCCAGCCGCGAGGACCAAAGCAACGAGAAAACCAACTCAGGATAATTTGACAAACCTGGACCATCGCGTCGATATTAAGTAGTAACTCTGGTCGGTTTCTGTGAAATCCGATTTCAACAGAATCGATTGCGGGGTATGCAAGTTATTGTTTGTGGAAGATCGAACAGAGGGTTCACTTTCTCAACAGGTTTCCGTTCAATGCCGCTTGCGGGTGTGAGTTATAGCAGTAAGAAAGCTGGCGGTCACGTGGTTTTCCCAAAGGGAGGTAACCCCAGATTTTTGGCGGTCGAAATTCAAATTTTGAACAAAGGAATACATTCCTTTCCACAAACCGTATAAAGCTCTCGACCAGACGTTATTAAACAAACATAAATAATTAACCAATCAATAGAATTGTCTAATTAAATTACTCAATTAATCATTAAGTCTAGAAGATAATAATGCAAATGGAAGTTCAGCATAATCGAAGCTCTGGCTGTAGCTATGCTAACGAATGCATTCGGAATGTGCAGCTAAGCACTCAATAAGGTATTTTACCTTAGAGTAATAACATTACGTTTAGACAGCTTTGCAATACATATATGCATATATAAATGTAATCTGAGTTTTTAGAATATTAATAATAATATTCGATTCGTTTGCAATTATGCAAACAGCCTCTTTTAAACCATGTCAGTAGAATGAGACCTTCATTCATATATATATATAGAGAGAGAGATCTTCTGGACCTATATACCATTCCCCCTTCTTGGATATTTCTGCTATATGATGGAAAGGATACCGTCATCTCAAACTCTCTGGTAAGCAGCTTTCTTGTTTAAACATTCATTCCGGATATACATAAATAAAACATTATCTACCTTCTCATTTCCTGCTCCCTACGGTTGAGCCAAACCTGTTACTTACCAACCCACCATGGAAAAACACTACCTAGGCATTTCTCTAAAAACTACACCATATCTTCACAATAGGGTTTATCTCAAAGATCTATTACTTATAACTAATCAATTCATCCGCCGGGTACGAGGGAAGGTATACCACTTTGAAATCCAAATCAAGAACCCAATGTTAATTCAAAAGACAGTGATCATGATAATTACGGCTTTACTTCGTATAAAAAACCATCCTAGCAACATACTTCTGGTGACTTTTGAGACCAGTCCATTAGATATGGACACTAATATCATACTACAACAAATTCCAACGAAGCCTAAAAATAACGATGGATGAACTAGCAAAAATGGAAGGAATACTCATCCGCGCTGATAAAACAGACAATATATACTCACTAAACTTGATGCTTATAGGAACTTTATAGTTAAGGAACTGAATAAGAAATGTAGAAAAACGGATGTCTACCATTGATAAACTATAATAGGGAAGGCCTTAAGATAGTCAATCGCTTAGGTATAGCCAACAGAACAGAACCATTTGTACCTCGACTTCCAACTTTTAACTTGAAAGACCACAAAGACAACTTTGAACCTAACCCCCTCTATTAGACTAATATGCCCCTCTAAATCTGACATATGACGCATAAGTAAGTAAATTATAGATAGGGCACTAATACAAATAAAAAAAAAACAGACTGTCCTTGAAACTCTGGAGCAATACTGGAGACATAATCAACTGGTTTACTAATTTAAAAGATAAATCCAATTATAATTTCCTTCAATTTGACATAGATGACTATTATTCATGTATTTCCCAAGTCCTTCTCAATAAGGCCCTTATATTCGAGATGCTCAATTACAAATTAACTAGAAATGAAGTCGATATGATTTTAATTGCAAGACGTTCGATCATAATTGTTTCTACTTTAGGCACAAGGCCAGCAATTACCCAGTGCATTACTGGTACTTTATTTTATCGACCCCGTAAGGATGAAAGGCAAAGTCAACCTCGGCGGGATTTGAACTCAGATCATACAGGGACGTAACTATGCTGGAAAGCATGGCGTCAAACCCTCTACCGATACTGCCAATCCACGTTCGATCATAATGTTTGACAATGACTACTGGATACGTAAGGATTAACAAAACGACTTCGATATAACTATGGGTTAGAGTGACTCCGCCTAAGTTACGGATCTTGTAAGAACATATCTTCTAGAATTCCCTGACCTCAAAGGAGGAATATATAGAGATGAAGCGCTCCTCCTCGTTAAGAACTTCAATGGTCAGCAGTTGGAAAGAAGAAGGAAAGCTGTTAGATTCTTCTTTCAACGCATGAGCCTTAAAATATCTTTTGACCATAACCTTAAACGCATCGACTGTTTAGATGTGACTCTCGACCTTAACTCCAGCATATACGAACAATTCCATAAATAATAACTTAAACTATGTTAATCGCCTAGGACTATCACTAGCTCCATCGTTAAAAATGTATTCCTTAGGATCTCCAGATTGTCTGCCTCTGAAGAATCCTCTTTCAACCTACATGCGGACCACTACAACGCTACCCTACTTAAGGCCCGTAATGATGAACCACTAATATTTCATCCAAATACACCATGCGGGGGAAAATCCAACCACCCCAATAGGAAAACATCACAATCATACCACACAACATTTGCCAATTTAAATACCAACGGCTCAAAGCCCCACAGTGGCGGGACAAATAATAATACTGCAAATAAGAAAACACAAAGGAGGTCCCGCACAAAGTCATATCTATGATATAATCCCCCGCACAATAATCTGGTAACTACTAAGCTATCCTATCACTTCTTCAAACTTATAGACGAACATTTTCATTCTACACACAAATTCCATAATATACTAAATAGAGACACAAACCGACTATCCTATTCCACCACAGCTAACCTGGGCAATTTCATCATGAAATTAAATAACAAACTCCTCCGCAGGTATGGCAATACCAACAGCCAATGGAATCCCGGACATAATCTGAACCCTCAGCAATATTCGCAGCCTCCAACAATTGTTTCCGAAGAAGACGGTTTGATCGAACCTATATATGATGTCAGATAGTATACAGTTATACAACTGTTATAGATCAGTCAATATGTCAAAATGATCAACCCTCCAATGAAATGAATAGGTAAAATAACTTGACTTTGTTATTGTTTCCATTGTTAAATCAATATCTAACATCGGACTCTGTATCTAAGGGATTAACTCAGCGGAACAGGGAACCTTTCTATGGATTTCACTGGATTACTCGCTATCGGATTACATTGAGTTCTGTCTACAGTACGGACCCTACCACGAAGGGTATACCACATTGAAAGTATATATAGATATATATATATATGTATATGTATGTATATATATATATATATATATAATTGTTTCTACTTTTGGCACAAGGCCAGCAATTACCAGCACATTACTGGTACTTTATTTTATCGACCCCGTAAGGATGAAAGGCAAAGTTAACCTTGGTGGGATTTGAACTCAGACCATAAAGAGCCGTAACTCTTTTCTGCAAAGCATGGCGTCCGACTCTCTACTGATACTGCCAATCAACCGCTTAACTATATTAATAATTGTTTCTACTTTTGGCACAAGGCCAGCAATTACCCAATAAATTACTGGTACTTTATTTTATCGACCCCGTAAGGATGAAAGGCAAAGTTGACCTCGGCGGGATTTGAACTCAGAATGGAAAGGGCCGTAACTCTATGCGTCAAAGCATGGCGTCCGACCCTCTACCGATACTGCCAATCCACCACCCTATATATATATATATAAAATATGTATATATTTATGTGTAAATTGGAGTTGTAGCCGCAGTTCAGCGGATAGTAATTGAATTGTTTGAAGCAGTCACAAAGCACTCAGTGGTGAGAAAGTTTATACATTTTCGTTCAGATTAAACACAAACTTAAGAAAGTGTGATACCATGAATAAAATGACCAAGTATATGTGGCCGTCGTTTATGACCATAACAACAATAAACACAAACAGGTATATATAATTAGTTTTAGACCCTGTTTTAAACAAATGCCCATTAGATAATTATTGGTGTCCCACTTCCTTTAAGTATGCTTGGTGTTTACTCAACAATAAATCGTATGACATCCAGAAAACCAGAATGTACCATCTCCACCATCTCTAACATCAAATTCCATAACAATTATGGAATTTACACCTGCAATGTTGCGACGTCACCTTAAGAATAAGCGCAACTATGCCTCCCCTGGTCTTGATGGTGTTACATACCTGCTTCTCAAACGTGGCGGGTATTTTCTTTTGCGCTAGCTTTCTTTCTTCTTTCAATACTGTCTCAACAATGGTGCTACTCCGGAGCAGTGGAAAACTGCCAGTGTCATTCCCCTGTTCAAAAAGGGCAACCGCATGTCACCTGTCAACTATTGTCCAGTCAGTCTTACTAGCTGTATGGCCAAACTGATGGAATTCTGTGTCAGAGAAACACTTTGGAACTTCTGGAGCTCTCACAACCTCATCCGGTCCTCACAGTTTGGATTTATCCCTAACTCCAGCTGCTGTGATCAGCTTATCGAGTTCCTTGAAGACATCACCCGGATCACTGACAGCGGCTATGGGTGGATGTTGTTTACCTTGACTTTGCTAAGGCTTTTAATTCTGTGCCACACAAAAGACTTATGGCAAAACTCTCTGCAATGGGTGTGAGGGATGATCTTTTCGACTGGTTGAAATCCCTCATACTCAGCCGAAAAGAAGTAGTCACGGTTCTAGGACAGCATTCTTCACCATATGAGATGTCATCTGGTGTACCACAGGGATCTGTTCTTGGTCCCCTTTTGTTTGTGGCATATATTAATGACATATATGCCAACTTACAGAATGCCACGGTACTGAAATATGCAGATGACATCAAGCTGTACCTTGAAATCAAAAGGACTGATCCTGAAATCTACAACTCTTTCCTACAATCAGACCTGGACACAATGCAGCAATGGATCACAGACTGGCAACTGAAGCTGGCTGTGGACAAGTGTACCACCATGTATTTTGGGAGGAAAAATCCAGCGTCCACATACTCCCTCCACAACACTGATATCAAGAAGTCCTCTTGTGAACATGACCTGGGCATTACGGTCAGCAGCGATTTGCGTTGGACAAAGCATGTCTCTAAGATTGTCAAGAAGGCCGAGGGTGTCTTGGCATCACTCAGCAAGACCTTTGTTAGCCGCTCTCCAGCCATCTATTTAAAACTGTATACAGCTATGGTAGGACCAAACTTGGAATTCGCATCATCAGTCTGGAACCCCTATCTTGCTCAGAACATTGACCTCCTGGAAACTGTTCAGAGACGTGCAACCAAGCGCATACCCTCCATCAGACACCTACCATACTCTGAACGCCTTGCTTCCCTGGGCATGGATTCATTGAAGCTCCGACGTCTGGCAATGGACTTGGTAAATACCCATAAAGTTATTAACCAATTGCAACCCTGAGCACCATTTTGATCTCCATGTGTTTAACACACGTGGACATGCCTACAAAATCAGAAAACAGCACAGCTCCCATGACTTTCGTAAACATTTTTTCACGCTCAGAGTTGCTGAAGCATGGAACAAACTGCCTGCGTCAGTTGTTAGCTGCCGGGGCACTGCATCCTTTAAGACACTCATGCTTCCTGAAATACCCCAAAACTACACCTGATGTACCCCTTCCATACACATGCACACATGACTCATGCACTGTTCATTTTCCTGATGTTTGTACATTACCCTATGTACTATACATACACTTTTTGATGAGCTGTAGTGCACCTGAGCACTGTACACAATATTTCATTATTATTATTATTATTTTTATTATTATTATCCTTAAAACACATGTTGAAGTATTTTGGCCATAACGCTCTACCATTTAAATTCAAATGTTACTTGGTATGATTGCAAATATCGTAGATCTCAATAATATATCATACGTGTTTATATAGCATTTTATATAGTTACCTCCCTTGAAAGCATAGTTGGAAACATTATTGACAGTTGTTTCCCTTGGTAAAGGCAATTATTTGCTGTTCTGTATCCAGATGGATGTTGGAATTTCCTCGCTTCCAAGGATGGAGGTTGTACTCGTTTGAACAGCAGTACAGCCTCCTCACGGAAATAACGTACAAGTATCTGAGCATTCCACAGACATATGTACCACTAATTTATTTTCAGAGGGACTAAATGTAAAATAGTGTGTGACAGGGAAACTCATTTTTGACAGCTGAGTACACTGGATCAACGTTAAATATAACTTCTTCAGTCACACCACGTGCCGCCGGATTTCATGGATTTACGATTGTGATCCGAACGCTTTAATGTGCCTTCATTGTATCTATTTAATGGAAGGGTTTCGGGATGGCAGATGTCAGAATGTATGGCCAACATTTTTATGAGACACAATTTTATATAGATACGAGGCCTTGGCTGGTATTTTATTTTATGAACCTGGAAAGGGAAGGTTAATTTCGGTGGGATTTGAACTCAGAACCTAAAATGCCGGAGCAAATACTGTAACGCATTTCCTGACGCTCTAATAAGTCTCCCAATGTCCATCACTTAACCTACATAATACGAAATCTATGGAATTGATAACCCACGGCTAATTACCATTTCAAAAGAATCACCGGTACAATTAAAGAGTACAAAGAAATAATGTGAACAAACTGAGTGGTGAATCATAACACCAAGACAGTCCCTAATCTATATATATAAAACTGTGGTTGTCTGTCTGTCTATCGATTTTTGGCACACATCTCCTCTTAGAATCTCTCACGGAATTGCACCGAAATTGCTATACTTGTACATTGAGCCCTAGCGAAGACATCGGAAAAAAAAATATTTCAAATTGACCCACCCTATGTGACGAAATCGAATATAATGTATCGATTTTTGAGCGTAAGTTATCAGTTATTTCCCTTTGTTCTGTTTACATTGAGCGTCTTACGTAAAAAATTACGCTGGCTTTCTCAGTCTTTGTTAATAAATAACCAGTGCAGTTTTTATCCCCAGCATCCTCTTTTGTTATAACATTCGGGTTATCGTTATGTTTTCTTAACTTCATAAGGCATATTGTTGGTTGAGGGAATATTAATCAAAAACACCAAATGCAAGTCTGCACAGTAGACACTACAGTTTTTAAGCCAAAAAAGAAACTTAACATTGTAACTTTAACACAGCTACTGAGCGACCCCGTTTTGCTTCATTTCCATTTAAAAGCATTTTAAAACAATATTTTTACTTGAAAACAAGTCTATTTAAAGACTACGTAAAACAAGCAAATATTTCGTCGTTAGGCGTGCAGACAGACAGTCGTGCAGACAGACAGTCGTGCAGAGAGGTGATATAGGCGTGCAGACAGACAGTCGTGCAGAGAGGTGATATAGGCGTGCAGACAGACATAACTGATAATTTGGTTACGCTAATGTTTTTCTCTGCGTTGCAGTGTTTACATTTTCGATCTTTGTTAATAAATAACCAGTGCAGTTTCTATCCCCAGCATCCTCTTTTGTTATAACATTCGGGTTATCGTTATGTTTTCTTAACTTCATAAAGCATATTGTTGGTTGAGGGAATATTAATAAAAAACACCACATGCAAGTCTGCACAGTAGACACTACAGTTTTTAAGCCAAGAAAGAAACTTAACATTGTAACTTTAACACAGCTACTGAGCGACCCCGAGCAACGCCGGGCTTGACGGAATTGCACCGAAATTGCTATACTTGTACATTGAGCCCTAGCGAAGACATCGGAAAAAAAATATTTCAAATTGACCCACCCTATGTGACGAAATCGAATATAATGTATCGATTTTTGAGCGTAAGTTATCAGTTATTTCCCTTTGTTCTGTTTACATTGAGCGTCTTACGTAAAAAATTACGCTGGCTTTCTCAGCGTTTAAAATGACATTAACACAATACACGAACAGACAGTTGTCGAGCCAGCAAAATATTGACCTGCAAAATTCATCAGTTCGAACACTAAGCTTCCGTTTTGCTTCATTTCCATTTAAAAGCATTTTAAAACAATATTTTTACTTGAAAACAAGTCTATTTAAAGACTACGTAAAACAAGCAAATATTTCGTCGTTAGGCGTGCAGACAGTCGTGCAGACAGACAGTCGTGCAGAGAGGTGATATAGGCGTGCAGACAGACAGTCGTGCAGAGAGGTGATATAGGCGTGCAGACAGACAGTCGTGCAGAGAGGTGATATAGGCGTGCAGACAGACATAACTGATAATTTGGTTACGCTAATGTTTTTCTCTGCGTTGCAGTGTTTACATTTTCGATCTTTGTTAATAAATAACCAGTGCAGTTTTTATCCCCAGCATCCTCTTTTGTTATAACATTCGGGTTATCGTTATGTTTTCTTAACTTCATAAGGCATATTGTTGGTTGAGGGAATATTAATCAAAAACACCACATGCAAGTTGGCACAGTAGACACTACAGTTTTTAAGCCAAAAAAGAAACTTAACATTGTAACTTTAACACAGCTACTGAGCGACCCCGAGCAACGCCGGGCTTTACTGCTAGTAAACAATAAACGACTAAATTAGTTACGTCGCAAACACATTCAAAACTGTAAAGAATGATATTCTCAGTGTTAACAAAAATAAAATCGTAAAGTCAGCAAGATGTTAAATTACTTATCATAGCAATGTGAAGTTACACATTGACCTGTGTCATACAAATCAGATGTGAATCATATAAACAAGGAAAGTAACCATCTTTGATCAATCGTAGAGTTATATTGCCTAATATTTAGATGGAAAAAGCCTTCTCTGCCATGTACCATAAATACCTAAAGAATTGAAGTTAGATGCTAGGTGATAAGTTTGGGATTTGAAGGGGAAATGTTGATTATACCACTAACATCCCAGTTTTATTGTGCAACTTACGAACAATGGCGTCGTCATTTACATGATTCCAATTAGCTAAATATTGGTTCACAGCATGGTGACAAGAATAACAAGAGGTTATCTGCAACTCGATGCAAATAAAATATCTCATGAGACTTCAATCCAGAGTTTGATAATAAATTCCTCTCCCAAAATGCTGCCCTCTGAGCTCAAACAAGAAAAATGAAATTCTTTACGTGCAACAGAGGTTTACGCGTTTGCAGGTTGATTATATTTTCAAGGATCCTACTCAGCAGATCACATGCCGAGCACTGACAACTGACACTAGGCCTTAGTAGAATAGCATTTTTTTGTGGATTTGGAAGGACCGTTCATTTGTGGTAGCCTACTGTAACGCTGTTTCACCTATCTGTATTCTTTCAACGTAAAGTCATTCCTATTGTGTTTCAGTATCTGGGGCATTTTCCCCCGGTTATAACCGTTAGCTCCTCATACAACTTGCAGCAACTACCGTGCCACAACATCTGTCCTTCAACGACCACCATATTGCCTTTGTTTGCTGGCAATGTGAAAGTAGTGCTGCTATTATTCTGCAGAATTTTGCTATCTATTACTTCCTCACTAGCAATGTTTGCAATGGGGGTACTTGTCATCCTTCAGGGCTTGTCTCACTGTTTATCTCAACACATTAGCCTGTGTCATTGATACATTCAAAACTACTTTCTGAGTTGGTGCTATCTAACGTTCACATTCAGAAAGTCATTCAAAGGTATGGCGGAATGCTATATGTATAACTGTTTCTACTTCTGGCACTAGGCCAGCAATTACCCAGTGCATTACTGGTACTTTATTTTATCGACCCCGTAAGGATGAAAGTCAAAATTAGCCTCGGCCAGATTTGAACCCGCACCGTAAAGGGCCCTAATTCTATGCTGTAAAGCATGGTGTCCGAGCATCTATCGATACCGCCAATCCACCACCCTATATAAATAATTGTTTCTACTTTTGACACAAGGGCAGCAATTACCAAAAATGTCACACACTTTGTTGACATAATTAAAGATGCACCTATTCGTTTCTAGCGGATAGTGAGTGTGGATGTATTAAGCTTATTTAGCAAGGATCCTACAGATGAGATTTTCTCGGTTGCTTGGGGACAAACAATAATCGGATCATCATATATGTGGCACTAAAATCTTTTGTGTTCTTAATTGCACCAAATGAACACTCTACTTGCTAATATACACTTCTTCTTGCATATGATTTTGTCTTGGGTTGCTGTTGTTTGACTGAGGAGTTCGACAAACTTGAAAAATATATATCCATTTCAGTATTAACTCAAGTAAGTAATTTTATGTCATCTTTCGTCTGAGACTGATCTGGAATCAATTTCTCTCCATGCATCTTTTTGTTTAGTAGTTCTAAATGTTTTTGGATAAGTGTCAGTACCAAAATGCCCGCCCCCTTTTTTCCCATTATACCTTTTCAAGGTTATGCTCTGACCCAACAATAAATCAAATTGCAGTAGCAAGTTTACTGAAACGACAAAACGTTGGTTTAAGTCTCTTAAAGAATTTAGTCTCAATCATCGTGAATTCAGATCTTACTGGACCTTTACCGCTTTGGTTCAGTTGTGATAAAGTAAATTGCCTGAAATATGATGCCGCTATTTATTGAGCAATATCAGCCGCGAAAACAGACACTTTTACTTTTTAGATAGTTATCCCCCTTGCAAACAAATTAGAGTTACTTCCCTTGAAAAATAATTGGATAGCATATAATTAGCTTTATTTACGATAGTTGTGTGTCCAAATGGTGAAAGAACATTTCTTGTATATTTCGGCATCTGGATGATATAATCTTATTCTACGTGGCAACTGAACCATTTTTTACATAGAAGGCAAACCGCCTCAAACACATTACCGTCTAAACAAATGAAAGGTCCTCCAGATAATCATATATACCCACTTCAAATAATTAATAATTGTTTCCACTTTTGGCACAAGGCCATGAATTACCCAGTACATTACTCGTACTTTATTTTATCGACCCCGTAAGGATGAAAGGCAAAGTTAACCTCGGCTGCATTTGAACTCAGACTGTAAAGGGACGTAACTATGCTGGAAAGCATGGCGTCCGACCCTCTACCGATACATCCAATTAATAATAACTGAAAGTCGATAATTTTAAAATTATGATATGTAGATAAATATTTAATATATAAAAGAAGTAGAAAATACATTATTTTTCATGATATAACACAGAATTGATAAGGAATAAATGATTATAGTATAGATATATTCTTGTGTAGACACTCCAAAGAGTGATCGTTTCTTTATGTTTAGAATAAGAGATATTATTGAATATTAGTTGGAGATTTCTTTACAAATATACATAAAAATATTCCATGGTAACTTATATTTTTTTCAAAACATAAAATATTAAATTACTTTAAAAGTTTCTATCTAAAAGATTATGAATTAGTATCCAACCAAATCTCACAGCTCTCAAAAGAAGCATAAACGGAAAACTCTATCTAAAGGAGAGAAGAAAGTAATCAGGGATTGTCGTACATTATTTGGGGTTGGCAAAATATTGAAGAAAAAAATTAACATATAGGTTGGATAAGACTATATACAAGACAGCATTTGAAATGTTTTTTTAATAATTTTACCGGACACAGATTTTTAGTGTCAGTTTTCAAAGTTAAAGCACCAAGTGGCGAAAGCGAAAGCAGTCCATGGTTTGTATTCAGTCTTGAATAATAGTCCTTTTATCGCCTACCTTATGGGATTTCTTGTCACACAATATGTTCGCAATTGATCATAGCATATAAACTTGCCTGGGGTGTAGAAAGAAAAATTAATAAAGCTATGTGACAGGGTTCCTGAATAAGAAAACGGTGCGACACACTGGAATTGTCATATACAAAGACGAGGAACATAGACGTGAGTAAAAACGAATTCAAGAATTTTATTGATGTCTCAAAAAGGTATCATGAGCAGAAATGAGAAATAGATACAAAGATAATGAATATAGCATTTTTTCTGGAGGCCAGAAGCGTTCTTCGTGTCTCCTCACAGCTGATGAGTGTAATTCATAATGAGAATTTCCTTATGACATGCAGCTCCTGACGCATTAAAACCCAGTACTAGCAGAGTATGCTGTAAAGATTAGAGCTTCGCAAACGAAAGCGTTCGGTATCGGAATCACTATATCACCGGGATTATTTCAAATTTAATTCATAAATTTGGAACACACACACACATACATATTAATTTTATTACTAACGTATTGAGTACTTTTGTTAACAGTGATCGCCTCCCGATTTCTCGATTTACATCAGGCTTCTTTTTGAAGTGAATGCGCGTACTATCGTGAGCTCGAGTAAGTTTGTTATTTCTACGGTTTTAAATACGTTTGTTATTAATATTTTTGTTTCAAAAGGGCATAAGACTTTAGTATTTGCGCCCAAGAAAGGACTCCCCATAATATTTGGACGTTTTGGTCCAAATATTCAACCATTGTGTGTTCAAAAGAAAGTTTTTATCGAAAATAAAAACAAACATGGCGGAGCCACGCTGCCCAATATTGAGTTTGCTGTCGTGTGAGAGCAAGTCATAACTCTGCCCCTCCTGCAACAATTTTAAAATGTAACAACACATTAGGCAATATCGCCAACAACAGCACCACCACCAACAAAAACAACAGTAAGAACACTAATATAAACAAAAATGACAACACTAACAACAGCAGCAAGTGACATTACCAAAAACAGTAAAGAGACAGTGGTGAACAGCACCAGCATCAACGACAGCAACACAAACAACAACAGCAAGTAGGACAACACCAACACCAACAGCAGGAACGAAAAAAAAGATAGTAATGTACACCACAATAACAGCAACAATAACAACAGCGGAAGCAACAACAGCAGCCACGAGAACAAGAACACAACAGTAAATAACAATGCCGCAGAGAGGAAAATGGCCATCTCTTTTGCGTGGGTGGCACGCACCCTAGAGACAGTCCTGGTCACAGAGGAGGAGATGGCGGTGGCAAGACACATGGTGACCAGAACTGAATTTTCATTCTCCCTGAAACCTCCAGCCGATTTCGTGGAGGAGCAAGAGCGACGGACGGTGTCATACCGCACAATTGACACGAAATCGCAGCGGTGGGTCGGATCGCAAGATAGAGTTTAGCGCCTACCTCGAAGGCATGCTTTAGCTCTCGCCCAATGAAAAGCCGATAACAGCTGCTGAAGTACGGGAGACAATGACCGACTGCACGGTGGGTAAATAGCCTAGTTTGGATAGTTTGCTCTACGAGCTTTAAGTAAACATGCAGACTTGTTCGGCGACCTCCTAGCGGACGTATATTGCAACTGATAACAGAATGGGACGAAATCGAACTGCCCAGTCTGTTCCGGAGGACGTTCAAGCCGGAGACGAGGGATATCTTACAGAAATCCCTCGCTTGGCTGTGCAGGTGCACTGCCCAAGAGGCGCGCAGATTGATGAAACCGTTCTGCACACTCTCGTCTAGTGTCCGTGTGTTACTGACATGAGGAATTATGTCGAACAGCTGTGATCGCGTGCAGGACGGATCCAGCTATCGACGGAGTCCATAATGAATATCGCCCCGCCGCCTTCTTTTGGCCAGGAGGGGCAGGCAATTTTCCCCTGTCAGGTGGCAATAGCGAAAGAGGTTGTATTCTGGACCAGGTTGAAAAGACTGAAAAAAAAACAATTTTTTCTTCGGCCAATCCTTCATCAACAAGTTCCACTTAGAAAGGAAAGCGAGAGTAGATGGAGAAGTGCCCCCCCCATACACACCACACTCAGTATATTTTCTAAAAGGTTGGTGAATGCGGTGAGGAGGGCCCATGTGAAGGTTAATTTGAGGAGGATAAGAGTGCCCTTCGAGAGTGCACTCGAAGTATCGGGTGGTTCGGGATTGTTGGGGTACCTGAGTAGCCCCTGGGCTGGTCTCACCCCTATTGGTGACTCGTATTGTAATTTTATTGTTAATTGCTTTCGTTACTTTGTTTTTCCTCGGTTTTATTGTGAACCCCCGCTGTCCCTGTCTTTTTTGTACTGTCCCCTATATGTAGGCTCTAGTGGCCAATAATGAAACTATTAA
>OZ024743.1:160398211-160480711 GCA_964016885.1 Eledone cirrhosa
AGAAGCGACATGTGCATAGTACCTGGTTTTAAATCTGTCCTGAGTCATGCCAACATATCACTCACTCCTGGCTAGCTGGTTATTAATCATCAGTGTCAATTTGACCTCATACACAATAGATTTGATATTACATTTACCCTGTAATGGGCATTTCTTCCGGCTTCCTGCAGCTGCATCCTGGATTTACACTAATACCATTAGAGTTGGTAATTTTAGTTTTCATTGATGGGCAGCAAGAGTAGCTGATTTTAACTACATTTCTATTGAATATCTTATTATATCTATGATTAGGAAGAAAATGTTTGTCTAGAAGGTCGAGGAAATTTCTTCCTACGTTAGTTTTAAGAATTAGAGAGAAGAGGGTGTAAACCAAATAATTTTTCTTTTCCTGTTATTGCGTTTAGTGTTAGAAAGAGGACTAGGTAAATATTTAATTTGTTCGGTGAAGCCGCTGTTATTGAGGGCCTTATTATAAGGGGCAGCTTTGTTTAAAATGTTTATAGACGAAGATAGGGTAGAGATCCTACGGGTAATGTTAGGGATAAGATTTTTAAAGACTATAGGGGATGGCAAGACTCTGTGTGTATATATCTTAAATTTTCATTAGGTTTATGATAAGGTTTAAAAGAGGCATTAAGTAGGTCAAGATTGATATCAAGGAAGTTAGTATTAGTAAGATTCGTATCTATAGTAATTTTTAGGTTTAGGTTAGCAAAGGTATTGATTAAATCTTTACGGAATGTATCAAGGTTATGGCCGTTGGTGGTATGAGAAACTGCAAACCGTCGTCTCGGTATAAACCGATATTACGGCAAGGAAATTTCTCTTTAAGGGTGTGGAGGAGGAATAACCCTACTAAGTCGCACATAACGGCGCTATTATATGAGCCCATCGCGACATCAAAAGAGTTTTCAGGGCTTTATTTTTTAACCCAAGTACCTTCATTAGCAAAGAGTAGTGTTTTCCTAGCATGAAAGATAAAGTCTTCTTCTAATTTAGAAATATTATTGAAAAGTCTAGCAAAATCTAAGGCTTTAGTTAATAAGGATTCTGTGATAGAGGGGTAAAAATCAACAATATCAAATTGGGTAAATCTACCCTTATTGTTTCCTTGTATGTTATTAAACCAAAAAATAACAGAGGATGTATTTAACCATTGGGATAAGTCAGTCATAGTTCTTATTTGAAGTATTATATTTCTTTATATATTTATTATATTTATTTATATATTTATTATATTTCTTTATATATTTATTTATTTAGTTATTTCTGCTTCTGAACTACTTCCCAGTGGTTCGCACATATTGATATGTGCATGTGCATGTATATGTGTGTGTGTGTGTGTGTGTGTGTGTGTGTGTGTGTGTGTGTGTTCGTGTGTGCGTGCGTGCGCGCGTGTGTGCGTGTATACATGCATGTATTTATGTGTGTATGGATATGTATGTGTATATGTGTGTGTGTATGTGTATATATACACGTGCGCGTATATATAGAGTCTTTTGTGTTTGTATGTATGTATGTGTATGTGTAAATGTACCCCCTTTTTTATGTGTGTGGGTGTTTGTGTGTACATATATGAGTGCATATATATTTGAGTATATGTGTGTGTATGTATTTATGTGTCTGTTCCTATTTCCATGTAGACGCAAATACGCTTATGTGAGAAAGTATACGTCTACATACTATTAAGTATTAGCACGTGGTTGAGTGTCTGTATGTTTATGTTCGGGATATTTATTTATATATGTTCTCCCCTAATTCCTTTTTGCCCGTTCTTTCAGCCTCACTTTCATATTTCCTAAATTTTGTTTTCAAATCCATATTTAATAAAAACACCATGTTATTTATTCATTCTGACGACTGAAGACATATAACATCTGCCTTCAAGAAACCACTGGTAATTGAAATAATTATATATATATATATATATATATATATATATATATATATATATACACCCGATCCTGGTCCAAGCTGCCCTCACCCTTGTTCAGAAAGTCGACCGCAGCACCACCCTCACAACATGACATGCCATCACCAACACCAATCGATTACCCCTCCCCCACGTTGTTCTTTCGACGATCCTTCCTCTCTTCCGCTGCCTCCCTTTAGACACCTTCACCTTCCCCATTCCACCCTCCCCTCCTTCAAGCGCGTATTTAACTTCCGGAATCTCCTCCTCCGTAGTTCCCTTTTCCTCCATAACTCCTACAACGGATCTGTTCACTACTCGGCAGTCACACATGCAGCTTTGTTACAAACACCACGACCCTCAATGGACAACAACAGCCAGAACTTCCGAGTTAGGGACTCCTTCGGCTGCACTCCCTCTAATTTTATGTACGGGCTCTGTCGCACGATATGCGCGTCAGTCTTCATTGGTCAAGTAGATCGTCCAATAGCAGGCAGGTTCACCGATTATCTCCGCGACATCCGGCTCGGCCACCAGACACGGGTGGCCCGATATTTCCACTCCGTCGGACACTCCATCCACTATCTCATAGATTTCAGCCTCGTTGCTTGCCCCGGAGGAGAAATCAGAACGTAAAGAACCGTAACCATATAATTCGAAGCGATGTCCTGTACTCTACCGCTTCTGCCAGAGAAATAGGGAGTGAGGTGGAGAGAGTGGGGGAGATGGAAGAAAGAAAACAATAAATAACGAAAAAAAGAAACATCAGCGAAACCAATAACAAGAATATAAATATATATAACGAATCCATATAAAACTAACACTAATTGGTTCCTTCTACTGCTGAGTGTGAACAACGATAGAAGCAACAAGTTACCAATCAGTCGAAGAAAATGAGTCAGGCAAAAGCAGCATTACGACTTTTAAGTAGGTGACGCATCACATGATATTGTCATTATATCATTTTCAGAGGACGGTGGATTGACAGAATTGTTAGTGCATTAGATTAAATGCATTGCAAAATTTCGATATGCCCCTCGAAATTCTGGTTTAAAATTCCACTTTGGTCAACTTTGCCTTTCATCCTTTCAGGGTCAATAAAATAAAGCACCGATATCGCATTGGAGTTGATTTAATTGACTTTCCCCTCCTCCAAAATCTGGCCTAGAGGTAAGTGCGTTGGACTTACGATCAAAATGTCGGGGGTTCGATTTCTAGAAAAAACACTTCATTTTATGTTGCTGAAGTATACTCATCAGAAAATGAGTACCTGCACTAGCTGAGGGTTTAACCCTGCGAATGCGAAGTGGCCAAATGGAGTCTCGTACTCCCTGCCACTTAACGCCACGGAAACTGAGATAAAAGGCTCCGTGCTCCAGATAGACTTTAAACTTTTTCTTTTGACAAAATTATTGGCCTTGTGCCTAAATTAGAAATCATCTTATCATTTTAATCCTGATCTCACCAGAATAAACAAAAATACCACTATAATCAACAGCAACACTGTTATTGCCAGCATCACCATCAAAATCATCACAACCAGACAATAACAACATGAATAGCAAAAACAAATCTATTAGATTAAAAATAGTGGCTACTTTGATCAAGTAGTTGATAGGAATCGATATTTGTTCATGTTAGAGCGCAGGATCATATCACATTGGAGTGAGTAAGAGAGAAAAGCACATAACTTTATTATACCATCAAATTTTAACTTAAAAGAACGACTTGTATATAATTTATATATTTCAGTATATACAGTTTTTGTATAAATTCAAATGTTACACTTTGAAAATATTTAATACATTGTACAGACTATTGTATATTTGAATATTATACACACACACACACACACATATATAAATATATATATTTATTTATTTACTTATATATATATATATATATATATATATATATATATATAGTTATACTTGGGGATGGTCATATTGTTGTAATATTGCCAGAAATAATAACAGAACACAGTTTGGTTGGTTTTCGCTTTTGTATCTTTTATATCTCCACAGTTTATTTATTTGGCAATCAATGTTTATCATTGATTGACCAGCGGTTAAAAATACCAGATATGAATCTATATATATATAGTCTATCAAAGTTCTTTCGTTGCACATCTGCAACATCATCAGTGGTACTATTATGTTTCCTCCTGTTGTATTGTATGTCTACGGCATTTTTATTTTAATTAATTAATTTATTTATTCTTGTCTCTGTCCCTGCGCATGCGTTTGCGTGTGTGTATAATGTTTGGTGTGTGTGTTCGCGTTTGAGTGTATGTGCTTTTGTTTCCGTATTCTATCTTTGTTCACAAGAATGTGTTTATATGTGTTTGTTGTTATTGGACTTGTGTATATATTTATTTATTTATTTATATTTCCTTTAAGTCAGTGTTTTTAAATATGTGTTTTTAGTATGTGTTTTAAGTGTGTGTTTATATGTGTTTGTTGTCATAGTACTTGTGTATATATTTATTTATGTTTCCCTTAAGCCAGTATTGTTTGTTTGTATATGGTTGTTATTGTTATTCCATGCTGTCTTTCTGTTCAACTTCGGTCTTCTTAGTTATATCTCAGTTGCTTCTCTGATTTACCTACCTGTTGAGTCATTTCTATGTTTCGATATTATTTTAATTTCTATCTTGTCTATATTACCGCCATGTCTTTGTCTTTCGTGTTCGAATAGTACTGAACCTTTTTTTTTTACTTTTAGTTCCCCCAGTGTTGGTCTATTTTTTCTCCTATGCTTCGAGCTGTCGCGCCTATGTATGTCGTTGTCATGTTTCTGCAAGTACCCATAGACTACATTTCTAGTTTTACAGTTTATCTGGGGGTTCATTTTACATATAACACATGTGTTATTTGTAGAGTGGGTTTTCTTAAAGGGGCATGTTTTGCTGATCAGGGATTTTATGGTAGTTCCTGGCTTTTCAACCACTTTAATCTTTAAATGGGTCTTTCTTAGGGCCTTTCTATATTGGTTAGCTAATTTCCCTCCAGGGGTAGCATCCACGAACATGACACTCTGGTATCTCTGGTTGCCGTACCATGAAGTGGCTTTTCCTATCTTATGTTTAGTCCTATCTAAGCTATTCCATGATTAGCTCCTGTATAATGGGAAAATTCCTTTCATGTCTATTTCTATGAAGGTCTTATATTTCTCCATGGCTCCTTTGTATACTCTGATTATGTCTCTTTGGTTGTAGCCAGAGAACTGCAGTTGATGAAATGTTGGATGTGTCTTTCCATTTCAGTTAAGGCGCAAATGTGGGACACATTCTTCATCACTCTTACCAAGTCTGCGATCAGAATATTAAACTTAGCACTATTGGACATTGCTGAGTTTTTGAGTATCAGGTATTTAGAGGCCATGGGTTTAGCATAGTGTGAGTGGAGAATTTGGGCTCTCTCGTCTATAGTGTTAATCCAGAGTTCCCTGTTTAATACTGGTAGTCTATTGTTAGGGTGTTTGGAAAGGTAGTCAACAGTTACAGTTATACTCTGGTGTATGGAGTTAGCTATCTGCTGGATGCTTTCCATTGTGCTACTTTCTAATTCATGTTCATCTCTCTTGTGGGGGGTGTTCTTATTACTATATTAATATCGTCTACGTAACGAGAGTACATGACGAGGTCTGTGGAGTTCTCTTCAAGGAGTTCTGTGAGTCTCCTCTCCCACCATACCTTAAATAGATTGGCAACATCTATAGCTATGCTGACGCCAATGGCTGCTCCCTCATTCTGGGTGTAGACCTTTTCGTTAAATTTAAACATATGGCCCTTTGGGGTAGTTTTGATACTAGCCCCTATTGCATGTGCGACAATTTTTCTCACCTGATTATTGTTTTGGGGTGTCTGTATGGGTTTGGTCCATCCATTCCATCTTTCCATGGGAGTCTTTTTAACCATTGAGGTTATCGTGGGATTCTATCTCTTACAGGTAAGGCTGGGGCAGAAACAGCTAAGGTCATGGCTGTCTAAGTACTCGGTGTCATAAGTAAGTCTAAGTAGGAGGCCCAATTCATCTGTGTCGACGTCGCAGAACTCCACTTCGCTCTCACTGGTTATTTCCCGCATTTTTCCACAGCAAAATCAATGTTAATGGATGGCTACAGTGATACTACATTCATACTGCCTATTATGGAGTTAGTTAAGTTTTTGTTTTTGTTGCATTCATTGATTCTGCTGCTGAGGTCCTCTGTGCTGTCACATATATCTGGGGACATCTTAATTATGGGCAGTATAATCATAGAGAGGAAGAAGGAGATCCTGTAGTTGCTAACAATATTGGCTCCGCATACAGGTCTTGTTGGTGGTCCTGTCGTCGGGTCTTTGGTTGTCTTATGGTCTTTGTGGAGCCCCTACAAGAGTGGTATGTCATTGTTAGACGCTTGGAAGTTGTTGGAAGTGCGTCTACCTGGCTTTAGGATGTCGGTCCACATCATCATGTGAGCGTTGATGATCTTCTCTCTCTCCTCCTTAGTTTTTTGTGTTGTTTCGCTCGTGTTGATGATGTGGGGTTGCATAGCCTTGATATAGGTCCGCATGCTGTCTATTGACATCCTACCATATTTATATGTGGGTAGACACACTACCTCACATCCCTTGTGCGCTGTTTGAGCCTAAGTAGGCCTTCTACAGGTTTTCATCGAAGTTGTTGAATTTCTGGTCTGCTTTGTCTCTAAGTATATTAGTCTACTACCTGTCTGAGTTTATTTCTAGCTATGGTAAACTGTGCCTCTGTTTGGTCATCTATTTGTTGTGGTATACAAACTCTTTTATTAAAAGGTAATTTAGTGGGATAAATTTTGTTCATCTTGTATGTTTTGTCAGCTGGGTTGAAGAACAGGTTCTCTAAGGGGTTGTCATTAAATTTACCGTTATAGTTGTGTGTGCTATTATTATTGTCATTATGGCTGTTGTTGTTCCTGCTGTTAACATTATTATTATTGTTATGATTGTTAAATGTATTGTTGTTGTACTCTCCATTGTTATTGTTGTTGTTACTGTTATTTCTACCATTGTGGTTGTTACCTGTATTGTTATGTTTCTTGTTTTTATTGTTGTTTTTGTTGTGGTTGTTGTTGTTGTTCTGTCTATTGTTAACCTTGCTGCTCCTGCTATTTCCATTATTATTATTTTCCTCTCTCCTGCTATTGTTATTGTTATGACTATTATTATTATTATAGCTGTTATTTCTATAGTCAAAATTATTGTTTATATTACTACTTTCATTATTATTGTTGTTATGGCGGTGGATTGGCAGTATCGGTAGGGGGTCTGACGCCATGTTTTGCAGCATAGAGTTACGACCCTTTATGGTCTAGGTTCAAATCCCGCCGAGGTTAACTTTCCCTTTCATCCTTACGGTGTCGATAAAATAAAGTACCAGTAATACACTGGGTTAATTTCTGGCCATGTGCCTATAGTAGTTGTTGTTGTTCGTATTGTTGTTATTTATTTTCGCATTCCAACGTATTTTCTTGAAAGGTTTTTCTATCTCTGACATGCATTGTACTGAGTTTATCTTGTTATATATTGTGAACATATATATATATATATATATATATATATATATATATATATATATATATATATATATATATATATAGTAATAATAAAAGGACGAAGTGTTAGATATTCATTACGTTTACTAGTAGAAAAACAACCTTCAGGGTGTTTTTCTGCGAGCATGTATAGTGTGCATATTTATATTATACACAAATATATATGCATGTAGATATGATGCGTCAAATAAAATCGCAATTCAGAATATGCACAGAAATTGAAGAGAGACTGTGTTACAGTGTTTTCTGTAATCAGTAAAGTAATCCATGATACATTTATAAAAGACGATATTATATGTAAACTGCATTACCGTGATATGTAATGAAAACTAAAAAGGAGAAAATTTTGCGACGGAAATATAAATCGTATATAACGATGTAAGTATATGAACGTGATATAGCGTTCATTATAGCATAACCGGAAATACTGACATTTAAAAATGTTTAAAGAAGTGAATCTTGAAATAAGCAATAAAATGATTTATATTTAATCAAGAGCTACAAAATTTAGTACATAAATTATGTAATATTTATTCATTACTTATTCAACGTAATCCAACTTATTTTACTAACGGGATAAATAAAATATACACAGTCCCACATTACTCCCTTTATTATATTATGATTGAAGTGTGTCACGCGTTTCGCGATTGATCAGTTCAAGGCTCAATCTGTATCGAACAGAAGTCCAACGATATTTTGATTCCAGAGTCGGGCGAGATCGATTCAGATCGAGCTTTGAGCTGATCAATCGCGAAACGCGCCTCACACCTCAATAAACGTAATGGAGATCTACCGCTTCATCCTTTTTATTATTATTACACACTGCTTAGTACAACGCCAATATAGCTACTGGAAACTAGGCATCGAATGCTTACTCAAGTGAACCTACAGTAACTGGGCGTTACAATCCCTTTCTCTCTCTGTATATATATATGATATATATATATATATATATATATATATATATATATATATATATATATATATATATACGTAAACACATATTTGTTCTTCGGGTGCTGCAATACTCCGGCCCCGAATGCAGAAGTCGATGTCACACAAACAATGAAGGTAAAACTACAGGTTTCTGTCAACTTTCACCGTGACACCAGAGCCCGCCAGGGCCACTCACCGATGTACATGACGATACATCTGCATACTAGCATAATCTTGTGTTAAGTACAACATCCATCTTGTCTTTTGAGCCATATGTAGTAACTCGCTTTCTCAACTACCTCCGATAATGTCCTTGAAAAGTGTTTTCTTTCCTTAGCCTCCCGTCCAATGCCACTGATTAGCGAGTCAACTATGGCTCCAAAAAAGGCTCTGACTACTATCTCTACAGGGAAACATGATACCTCCCATTCACTGGTTTCACAGAGTTCAAATAGCTCCCCGTATTTCCTGGCCGACTTGTTGAATGCATCAGTCATATTTGCCTCAAGAGACAGTAATCTCAACTATTTTTACCACAAGTGGAAGCTGAGTCTCTTGGTAGTAAAAAGGAGAATGTGATATTTGTCATCTAGGTCATCCCAGCTACCCCCACTCCAATTTGGGTCACTCTTCTTTATTTTAGTGGCTGACTTGCAGTGTTTTCCTTATTTATAAAACTTCATCCTGCTCCTCTCCACTATTTGTGATTTCTCGCTGCTGTTCATCCACTTACCCCCTCATCTACCGTATCAGCCAGTACTCTAAGCAATTGGTTATGCCACCATGTGTAACTGTTCTTCATGCATAATCAGCAATTGGGCTGTGTGTGTGTGTCTATGTGTTTGTAATTTGAAATAGAAGCTTCCGCCGTATTTTTTACTAAAGAAATTTTAGCCATGTATGTCAATACTCAATTTTTTCTATTTCTTACCGGGTACTAAACCCCACTATCATGCTAAAATTTCTTTAGTCAAAAATGCAGCGAAGGCTTCTATACCTAATTTCAAACCCGCTCGCTGTTTCAAAACAAACTTAATAATGATGTAATGCATTAAACCTCAACATATAATTTCGCACGTTGCAACAACTCCACGTACAACAGGTTTTTATATTTAATTGCATACATTACACAGAGTGTTTCATATAGGATCTATTCTTATTACGTTTTGAATTTGGTAAACTTTGTTTCTCATCACATTTCATAAAGAGAAGCAGCAAATATATTATGTATAATATTAATAATTACCAATTAATTATTTCCAATTTTTCACATATGCATATGCTATTGTAACCATATTGAGACATGTAGAAATTAAGAAATGGATCGATGTTGTCAACCTTGGTCTTTTGTCATTTTGAATATCTATCTATCTATCTATCTATCTATCTATCTATCTATCTATCTATCTATCTATCTAACTCTTTCTCTCTCTCTCTATCTATCTATCTCTCTCTCTCTCTCTATATATATATATATATGTGTCTGTGTGCGCGCGTGTGTGTGTGTGCGCGCGCGCACGAGAATCTATATATGTTTCCGTAAATATGTATGCATATGTATACATGAATAGAAAGCTAAATAGCAAAACTATTTTGAATAGCTAATTCGATTGTAACCTCCATGTTCTTTTCCCTCTACTACTCACTTTATTTCCCTTTCTTCTAATTGTCTCTCTCCCTCATACACATACATGCACATACATACACATACATACACATATACACGCACAAGCATGCATACTCCCGTACACACACACACACACACACACACACACACACACACACACACACACACACACACACACACACACACACACACACACACACTCAGAGTGAGAGATATCATCCTTTTCCTTTGCACGTTGTTTTGTATTGTAGTTTCTCACTTCATCTTCGGAGTATCGATTTAATTAATGATTCGGTTCTTACATTAGCTACTGATTAGAGTATGGATTTCAAAGAATACTGTCTTTGATGATTGGACCTGTTTTATAATTTTATTAAATTATTGCCACATATGAAGCAACGTCATTTGAGGGCGGTGGATTGGCAGTATCGGTAGAAAGCCGGACACCATGCTTCCCGGCAGAGTTAGGTCCCTTTTCGTTCTGAGAGCAAATTCCACCGAGATTATCTTTGCCTTTCATACTTACGGGGTCGACAAACTAAAGTACCATTCACGCACTGGGGTCGATTTAATCGACTTCCCCCTTTCTCAAATGTATACAAAGGACATTAATCATTATTGTAAGGTATATATATTTGAAGTTTTCGTTAAATTTTAATTTGTTACCTATGTAACTATGTGTATTTACACTCTTTACAAATTATCCCCTGTGATTGTTTGATGTGTTTATTTTATATATATAAAGGGCGGTGGATTGGCAGTATCGGTAGAGGGTCGGACGCCATGCTTTCCAGCATAGTTACGTCCCTTTACGATCTGAGTTCAAATCCCGCCGAGGTTGACTTTGCCTTTCATCCTTACGGAGTCGATAAAATAAAGTACCAGTAATGCACTGGGTAATTGCTGGCCTTGTGCCTAAAGTAGAAACAATTATTCTTAATATATATATACACACAGAAATATCCACGGTTAGTTGTGGGGTCTAGTCTGCATGAAGAACTCAATGTAATCCATATGTTGAAAATGTTGTAGGTTAAAATAAATCCTGGAAAACAATAAAACATCAAAAGGAAAACAGAGTCATGATATAAGTTAAAACAATGAAATAAAAATTCATGTCATTAGAAATATACTTCACTGCTTTACGATCGTTTCTAGGTGATAATAATACATTGTACGCATATTTCGTTATCGAGCTGTGTAGGGTTAGTTACAAAATATCAAATAAGGAATATATTTACCTACATGTATATCATCAGCCGTTGTCAAAAGCAATGATAATTTTATTCAAAATCAATAGTAAATTGAGTTCTATGACCTAATTTGGAGGTAGCCGAAGAACAAACCAATCAAATGGTTTTTTGCCATATGATGTTAAGATGAAATATAACTCACTTTAGTTGAGGTCATGGCCCTTTGAAAGGAATGGTTGAATGGTGTTGAAAATAGAATTACTATAAAGAAACTATGAAGAAAAAGGAATTGTTATATTGATAGTGGAATGTAGATGGTGGAGTGAAGTTTAAAAAGGAATGTAAAAATTAAATGTTGAGTTGTGTTGTATGGAATTTTTAGGTGAATATAAATAAGTAAATATAAAATATACAGAGATAACTAGGATAAATATAGATAGGTAATGTAATGGTCATAACTAGGAAGGATAGTATATTAAAAGATCAAAATTATGATAAGATAATAAGATATAATAATATAATAATATAACATAATTGTTTCTACTTTAGGCACAAGGCCAGCAATTACCCAGTTCATTACTGGTACTTTATTTTATAATAATATAACATAATGTAATATAATATACTACAGTATGGTACATTGTATATAGTATAATATAGCGTATGATGCATCATAAAATATAAAATAGTGAATATTTTCAAGTGGGTCTATGTATAAGTAATCAAACTCAGATAAATGCATGTTGACATATAGTCAAAACGCATAATTTTCTTAGATCACAAAAGTACATATATTCACATATATAGATAGAGGTATAATTACATTGATACTCCATTAAATACATACATAGGCATACATAAATATAAACATATACAAACACATACATACATGCACACAAACATATATATATATATATATATATATACACTTATACATACATATATAGATGTACACACACATACATCTACATACACATAATCACACACATACACATATACACACATATATATATATACATATATATATATATTCTCTTATCATACATGCATACATAAATACATGTATACCCATGCAATTACAGGTGGTTATATACCTTGATGCCCTTAGTCAGTAACGCATGAATCTATGGAAGATAAAAAATAAAAATGTTAAAAATAAAAAAATAAACAGGAAGGCGTATAATTAGGGGAAGCCGATACTAACAAATGGTACGTCACATAGAACTATAGTGAGTTGCTATTTAGAATGTTTAATTAGGTTTATAGTACTTAAATGTTTTTCGTATACGGGGATTACAAGCTATAATCAGTTCCTGTCTTTTATTCAATAAATCATCCTTAGATTTAGTAATTTCCAAGATCTCCCCGGAACATAATCTGCATTCCCTCCTGTTCCCAAGATATGGAGTTCTTTGCAGAATGGTATTCCACGACAGCTTGAAATCTATTTTTTTCTTTTCATAGTTATTTACTGCTTCAGCTAAAGATGTGGTGTTAGCTAGTTTAGTATTGTTAAAGCTACTGGAGTGTGCGTAATATCTTTTCTTAAATGTGTTCGATGTAGATCCTATATATGGTTTGTTGGAGTCAGTAGTAGACACAGTGCATTTATATATTACATTATTAATCAAACAGTTGCCATTTAAGGGCAAACGCTTCTATTTCTGCAATTACAACCATACGTAAGATGGTTGTTGGGGGTACCTACATAATTCTCATTAATCCTTGAGTTATTCTTATTGTAATTAATGTTAGAGAGAGAATGGGTGCTGCTTTGAGGGTGATTTAGTGCTGGGGTTGTATTGTGATTTTGTGTTATGTTGTTTTTGTGTTGGTACCATTGTGTTACGTATGGTTGTAATTGCAGAAATAGAAGCGTTTGCCCTTAAATGGCAACTGTTTGATTAATAATGTAATATATAAATGCACTGTGTCTACTACTGACTCCAACAAACCATATATAGGATCTACATCGAACATATTTAAGAAAAGATATTACGCACACTCCAGTAGCTTTAACAATACTAAACTAGCTAACACCACATCTTTAGCTGAAGCAGTAAATAACTATAAAAAAAAAAAAATAGATTTCAAGTTGTCGTGGAATACCATTCTGCAAAGAACTCCATTGGGTGGTTGTGTTTTCCGGGTTGAAGGATTGTATTATTTGTCCTTTTAAAAGGTGCAGTCCTATTTAAATTATGTTGTGGCGGTGTGGTCATATTTTTAAATTTATAAATGTTGTAGTTGCATAGTTTTTGCTGGAGATTGTTTGATGTAGAGTATGAGAATTTAACAGTATACCTGTTAAATATTTGGTGGTATCTGTGGTTTGGTGGAAAATGTTTATGTAGAATTTCGAAGAATTTTGGGGGGATTTGTCCAATAGTTTGCAGGTTGAAGGGTCCGTTGTACCATGTTATGTTTCTTTTGCGGTTTTTAGTTCAGTTCTTATTACCACTTATATTAATGTGCTGTGTTCTAGAAGAGTTCTTCTGGTTAGTATTTGTATTTGTGGAATTTGGTAAATTGCAGTGGTTGTATTTGGTGTTATTATTGGGTAGATTATGAGAGGTTGAATGTTTGGTAGTCATATGTGAGTTGTTAACATTGGTCATAGATTGTGTAGTAATAGTTGTTGTGGTTTTTCGGTTGTTTGGTGTGATAGGAATGACCCATTAGGCATTTGTTTCGATGGTATTTTTTTTTGGTGTTTGTAGTTTTTGCTAGGTTTTGTAGTATGGTCCATAGTTGTGTTGGGATGTATGAATTTTTTTCTTTATATCCACTTCTAGTTAGGGCTTCGTTGTAGAAGGGTGCATTTTTATAAAATATATCCTCATTGGAAGATAATTTAGAAAGTCTAAGATATATGTTATATACTAAGTTGTTGAGTATAGAGCCAGGGTGGTTACTCTAACTAACTTAAAACACTCAATATAAACATTAACTAAAATTTAATTCAACATATGTCATGGAAAAGTCTGCAAAAACTCTATGTTTCTCAACACACATTAATTCGAACACTATAAACATTCAACATCCACCATAGACTCTAATACATTAACATATTTGCTTCAACTGCAGTATTTATTCATCCATATATGCATAATAGCTTTGCTTGTCTCCTTCTCATGTATATGATTTACGCAGTCACACTATCCATACGCCTGCATTTGTTTTGTTATCGCACTCTTCCTTTCTCAAAACTGCTTCCTCAATGCCTCTTTAATATTTGGACTATTCCCTTGTTTTAACTGTTGCATGTATTCCACTCCATGCTTTTGATTTTAATTTTAATTTTGATTTGAATTTGAACTTGAATGTTTGTACAATTATTGTACAATTCTCGTAAAATATATGTCACATCCATTCCACCCTGTAAATACGAAACTGTTGCTCAAAACATCAATTTATATGTATCTATATTATTGTTCAGTTGAATAGGAGGATAATTATATGTGCAAACATTGATAATGGCCGATGAGAAACGATTGTCAGCTATTAAATGATTTGAACACAACTTTGATAATTGTATAATTTATTTATTATCTGAATATATGTACTTTTGTGATCTAAGAAAATTATGCGTTTTGACTATATGTCAACATGCATTTATCTGAGTTTGGTTACTTATACATAGACCAACCTGAAAATATTCACTATTTTATATTTTATGACGCATCATACGCTATATTATACTATATACAATGTACCATACTGTACTATATTATATTACATTATATTATAGTATTATTAGGGCGGTGAATTGGCAGTATCGGTAGAGGTTCGGATTATGCTTTCCAGCATAGTTACGTCCCTTTACGATCTGAGTTCAATTCCCTCCGAGGTTAACTTTGCCTTTCATCCTTACGGGGTCGATAAAATAAAATACCAGTAATGTACTGGACAAATTGCTGGCCTTGTGCCAAAAAGCAAAAATAATTATTATATTTTATTATCTTATTATAATTTTCATATTTTAATATACTATCCATCCTAGTTATGACCATTACATTACCTATCTATATTTATCCTAGTTATTTCTGTATATTTTATATTTACTAATTTATATTCACCTAAACATTCCATACAACACAACTCAACATTTAATTTTTACATTCCTTTTTTAACTTCACTCCACCATCTACATTCCACTATCAATATAACAATTCCTTTTTCTTCATAGTTTCTTTATAGTAATTCTATTTTCAACACCATTCAACCATTCCTTTCAAAGGGTCATGACCTCATCATATGGCAAAAAAACATTTGATTGGTTTGTTCTTCAGCTACCTGCAAATAAGGTCATAGAAATCAATTTACTATTGATTTTGAATAAAATTTTCATTGCCTTTGACAACGGTTGATGATATACATGTAGGTAAATATATTCCTTATTTGATATTTTGTAACTAACCCTACACAGCTCGATAACGAAATATGCGTACGATGTATTATTATCACCTAGAAACGATCGTAAAGCAGTGAAGTATATTTCTAATGATTTCAATTTTTTATTTCCTTGTTTTAACTTATATATATATATATACATACATGCACACATATATATATATGTACGTATGGGTTTACCGAACATTTATTATAATGTTCGGTGTGTTTGTAAATAAACAGCCCGAATTATTAGCCGTACAATGTTCAGCAACTATCGCTGCCCTAGTTTTTCAACACTGACAAAGGAACGATGAACTAGTTTCTAGCTTATTAGCTGTCATCAGCACTGTATACTTTCCTGTCAGTTGATTGAACGTTTGAAACTATATACTTTCCTTATGCATAATTAATGTGTTCGGCAACCATCGCTGCCCTATTTGTTCAACACGGACAAAGGAACGATATATATGTGTGCATGTATGTATGTATATAGATAGTACTGTGCGTCTTTATTCATATATGTATGTACCTGTACATACTTACATTTAAGTATCTGCCGTACTAAGTGTGAGAAATGAAATTTCATTTTTTCCATATATATATATATATAAATATATATATATATTGTTATACTTTGGGAGGGTCATGTTGCCAATAAGAAACACACGCACCAGTTGCTTTCATTTCAATTTATTATATATTTATAAATTTATAAATTTACAAATCTACAAACTTATAAATTTCTGGTTGGTTGGTTGGTTCCACAACCAGATAGTTGTTTATATATATAGTCATAGTCCTTTCGTCACACACTCTGTGACCTCTTCATGTGACCTCTTCATGTGACCAACATGCTAAGATAGAACACAGGGGTAGATTAGAGAGCATAGAAATAAAAATAGAATCTACACACAGAAAAGACGCAATGTTTAGGCAAATTACAGAGGCAGCAAGCATAAAAGAATTAAAACCAAAATTAAAAATTAAAAATTAAATAGAAAATATGAGTGGAACAGCAACATCACAACTTACAATTAAGGACAAAATGAAAACACACACACACATAGAACAAACAACTTACGATTGAAAACACACACAAAATCAAAACACACACACACATAGAACAAATAACCAACCAACCAACAATAAATAAATAAATAAATAAACAAATAGAAAAATAGAAATAGAAAAATAGAAAAATGAACACAAACACACACAGACACCCGGATGTGGCGCATGCGCAAACTGAGCACACAACACACACAAACAAAATGGCGTAGGATAGAAGAAAGGAAAGGCACAGAAACGAAGAAAGGAATCCCCAGTCACAAGAGAGAGAAGAGAGGGAGAGGGAGAGAGAGAGAGAACGTTTATTATTACATAAAGTACCAGCAATGTACTGGGTAATTGCTGGCCTTGTGCCAAAAAAGTAGAAACAATTATTACATTTCATACGAAACGACAATTACATTTATTCAACAACAAGGGATAAATCTTTTTTAAAACCTCTAAACGAACGTGGATTCTTACAGACTTTGAGTCGAATCGGTTTGAAATTGTGCAAATGTATAAACATGGAACATGTGCACACACACGACAACAACAACAATCTGCCTTTTATAGATAATGATAAACAATAATATCCTCTATGAGGTCACTAAACCTGCTAGAAACAGCAGCTAACTCTCCCCCATATCACACCCCTCCCTACTGTCTTACATTTAGAAAACATATCTTCTATGAGGTCACTTAAACTCTAGAAACAGCAGCTAACCCTCCCCCATATCACACCACTCCCTACTGTCTTAAATTTAGAAAACGCATATCCTCTATGAGGTTACTAAACCTGCGAGAAACAGCAGCTAACTCTCCCTCATATCACAACCCTCCCTACTGTCTTAAATTTAGAAAACACACAGACAACCATGCAGAACAACTCCATCGCAGCTCTGTTGTTTGGCTGGCATCGTCTACGCGCGTGTTGCGCAAGTACTGTGAAACAATAAATTTCAACACTTTTTTGTACAGAGATAATATCCATAGGCGAAACTACAATTGTCACTGCTGGCGCAGCTCATGCTTCCAGGTCTGCAATTCATTCACCCAGTGCCTGGCAGACAAAAAAGTGGTGCCATAAAATGGGTGGTGCAACCTACCTTTGGTAACTTAATGACCCCGAGCAACGCCGGGCTTTAATGCTAGTGTATATATAAATATATATATATATATATTATATATACACATATATATATATATATATATATATATATAAATATATATATATATATAAATATAAATATATATATATATATATATATATATATATATATATATATATATATATATATATATAGTTATATATATATATATATATAAGTATATATATATATATATATATATATATATATATATATATATATATATATATATAGTTATATATATATATATATAAGTATATATATATATATATATATATATATAGTTATATATATATATATATATATATATATATAAGTATATATATATATATATATATTTATTAAAATAACAGATTAATGTTTAAGCAAAGAATCGCTGCTTTTTATATATTCTGGTACATACGGTTTGGCTATGTGTATACGGGAGTTTTGCGTCTGTGTGAGTATGTAGGTTCGTACGTATGTAGGGTGTGTGTATATGTGTACTTCATGTTTTGGTTGACTTACGTCTCTGAACATTCGTGTATTTACATGTAGGTATGTGTGTGTGATTGTTATATACGTATTTATTTATTTATATACGTTTATATAATTATTTATTTATTTGTATACACGCATACACACACACACATTTATATGTGCGTGGTTTTGTATACCTATGGTAAGTGTTTTGCGTATGCCTGTGTATGTACGTATTTGTTTGCGTGTATGTATTTATTTATTTCTATTACTTCTGTATTGTATTTATTTACTTTGTTCTTAACTCTGTAGCGGAGATTCATTCGGTCTCCTAGTTAGAATTTTAGTCTACGACTTCTGCTATACCATTTACGTGGTTTTGTCTTTGCGTGCTATTGTTCTCCATGCTCCACATATGACGTATTATCTTAGTTTTTTTCGTTCATTGCCAGAGAACGTCTCTATGAACCACTTAAGAGAACATTAGTCTACGACCTCTTTTATACAATAAACGTGGTTCTGTCTTTGCGCGTAATTGTTTTTCACCGCTCCTATTAATGACGTATTATATTCGTTTTTTCCCGTTCTTTGCCAGCGAACGTTTCCACGAAGCAAAGTATCGTCTTCCTGTCTTCCTCCGGTTGCAACGTTTTTTGAAATATCCACTTCTGCGTTTACAGATTGACTTTGTTAGTTTCAGAAGATCCCGTTAAGGGTGAAAGCAGCGATTATTTGCTTAAACTTTAATCTGTTATTTGAATAAATATTTGCTCTACGGTTCTTATATATTTGATAAATATTTATCCTTATCGAGCCCTCTTTGGATTTTGGTCTTCAAATTTATTATTATTACTATATATATAAATTAATACAAATAATGAATAAAAACAAAGAAACAGTTCCTTATATTAAAAAATTCATCATTTTACGATCGTTTCTAGGATATATATGTTTGTGTTGATATGTATATCATATAGATCTATGTAAAATGTTTACAAACTATCACAGGGAATATACATACCTAGACATATATATGCTGTCTTCAAAAATAATTATTATTTCTGAAGACAGCATATATATGTGTAGGCATGTATATTCCCTCTGACAGTTTGTAAAAATTTTACATAGATCTATATGATATACATACCAACACAAACATATATATCCTAGAAACGATCGTAAAATGATGAATTTTTAATATAAGGAACTGTTTCTTTGTTTTTATTCATTATTTTTATTAATTTATCTTGACTCTGTTTTCCTGTATTTTTCATCGGAAAAAATTTTTGAATACATCTTCTCTTTTCATGATATTCGGATTACATTGAGTTCTTCATACGTATTGGACACTACCGTACATTTTGGTAGATTTATCTACATATATATATATATATATATATATATATATATATATATATATATATATATATATATATATATATATGTATATATATATATGTATATATATATATATATATATATATATATATATATGTATATATATATGTATATATTTATATATATATATAACTATATATATATATATATATATATATATATATATATATATATATATATATATATATATATATATATATATATATTTATATTTATATTTATATATATATTTGTATTTATATATATATATATATATATATGTATATATATATTTATATATATATATATATTTATATTTATATATATATATATATATATGTATATATATATTTATATATATATATATATATATATATATATATATATATATATATAGGAGGAAGTTATAGTTCACTCGAAGCATTGTGTAATGAGGTATAAACGTTTGTATATGTATAATAAAGCGAAAACAATGCAGGTATGGACATAGAATAAAGAATGCAAATGCAAAATATAAATATAAATATATATATAAATATAAATATAAATATATATATATAGAATTCCCTTTTTCGGATTATAATACTGTGAGAGCCCTGGTTTTCGGCTGAGCTCTGCTGATGAATGAAATCCAACCGTGACCATCTCCACTGAAAGTTTTCATGAAATAGTCTTTTAAGACTATACAGAGCATTTGATGTTATTCCAAATTGAAGGATAAGTGTTTTGAACTTTATTTTATCATGAGTTAAAGGTCTATTGATTTTTCCCTGGATTGCACTAAATTCCGTGGATGAATTTGTATCCTGATTCTCTTTTGAGATGAGTTTAAATTATTTTTCCTAAATCTTACGTTAACTACTTTTCCCATCTTGACGTTATAGTCGCATATATGTTATAGAATGCTCTTAGCTTCTCGCTAAAACAATCTCTATACCTCTCATTTATATATATATATATATATATATATATATATATATATATATATATATATATATATATATATATATATATATAGTTATATATATATATATAAATATATACATATATATATATATATAAATATATATATATATATGTATATATATTTATTTATATATATAAATATATATATATATATTTATATATATAAATATATATATATATATATATATATATATATATATATATATATATATATATATATATGTATATATTTATACAATCTGGCAGGAAGGTATACGTTGCTGACGATAGCTAACAAGCTTGAAACTAGTACAGCGTTCCTTTGTCAGTGTTGAACAAACGAGCAACGGTGGTTGCTAGACACTACGGCTTAATACGGGATGTTTGTTTACAAACACACCGAGCATTATAATAAATGTTCGGTGAATCCATACGTGCATATATATATGTGTGCATGTATGTATATATATATATACATACTACTGTACGTCGGTATACATATATGTATGTACGTGTACATACTTATATTTAAGTAACAGCCGTACTAAGAGTGGGAAATGAAATATCGTTTCATTTTTTCCTTATATATTTATACTTATATATATATATATATATATATATATATATATATATATATATAGGAGGAAGTTATAGTTCACTTGAAGCATTGTGTAATGAGGTATAAATGTTTGTATATGTATAATAAAGCGAAAACAATGCAGGTATGGACATAGAATAAAGAATGCAAATGCAAAAGATATTGTTGACAATTAGTCTTTTACCTTAGATTTATTTAAGTGTCCTTAATTTTCGAGATAATATCTCTTCTTCGGAGGGAAGTAAAGTGGTTAAACCAGTGTTCTAAATAGCTTGCCAAGTCATGCTGACAGGAAATGGTATAGAGTATCTGTTCTATCTCTAATGTCAAAGAGTTAAGGTAAGGTTAGCAGTCTCCCTTGAAAAGGGTATTTTGTGTACACGCCTGTTTAAGTGTGTGGGAGAACGTGTGAGGTGTAAGTATGTGTATCTTTGTGTGTGTGTGAGTGTGAGAAGATATATCTATACGTAAATGTGGGGGATAGATGTTATCTCGCGTTAGAACTGGTCTTTGTGTGTGTAATGTGTGTGTGTGAGAGAGCATAAGTGGAGGTGTAAGCGTGCGTGTGTGTGGGAGGGGGAGTGTAAATATCTGGCTAGATGCTATATCAAGTTATAAATTGGGTGTTGAGTTCTAGTCTATTATTGATTGGTGGTAATGTTTTGTCTATAATTAGAGCTTCCTTAATTCTAAGATTGCCGAGGTTTCATTCCTTAGTTTCTATCCTAACTGTTATGGTTTTGTCGGTGTTTTTGCATTTAACTAGGTGTTTCTTAAATGAGGAAGCGTTAGTATTGAGGTGTTCTTTTATTCTTATGTGGAATGGTCTGGTGGTGCTACCTACGTAGAAGTTGCTGCATTTGTCGCACTCTAGTCTGTATACGAAGTAAGCCTGATGGCATAGGTCTGTGTCGTTGATGGGACAGTTGGCTAGCCTGCAGCGGTTGTCATGTATGGTGGAGTGTCTTTTGGTTAGCTGTCCGCGTAGAGAAGGACCTGAGTGGGCCAGTTGGTTATCTAGTCCCTCTCGTCTGATAGCTCTGCGGATGGCTGTTGTTGTTTCGTCACTGAAGTATGGGAGCTTCAGGAAGCAAGTGTTAGTGCCTCGGGTGTGGTGTCCTCTTTCTGGCACGGTTTGTGGTGTACGTCGTGTATCCGTTCAGTTTGAGTACTTCCAGGAAATGTGTGGTGTGTGTGTCTCGGTCTCTAGCGTCGGTGCATTTGTCTGAATACGTGTTACTTCGTTCCTTATGTATCCGAACTTAGCGCTGGCTGGGAGGGCTGTTCTGAAATGTACGAACAGGTCCCTGCTGGCGGCTTTTTTATAGAAGCAAGTGTGGATGTTGCCTTCCTCTGTTGGAGTCCAGTAGGGATAGGGATCCGCGGTCATCGGGGTGTTCCATGCTGAACTTTATACTGGCGTCCATGCTGGAGAATATTTTGTATATTTTATCCGCCTCCTCACGGGATGATGTAAGGATGAGTATGTCATCTACATATCGGATAAAGAAGGTATAGGAATGGCAGGTGTTGAGGGCTCGGCATTCTAGCTGGTTCATATAGGTGATGGCCAGCAGGCCCGATAGGCTGGATCCCATGGGTAATCCTGTTGTCTGTTTGTATGTGTGGTGGTGGAAGGTGAAGTACTTGTTGTCCACTGTGAAGGACAAAAGCTGGTGTATGTCCGTGGGAAGGAGGCCGTAGCAGTGGATTTCCTCTGAGTAGCCCAATTTGCATATCGAGTGGGTTAATCGGCCGGGTGCACCGAAATCGATAAATATAAGTATGTATACGTACCTACATATATGTATACAGACGTACAGTAGTATGTATATATATATATATACATACTTGCACACACATATATATGTACGTATGGATTCAGCTGTACTAACAGCCGTACTAAGAGTGGGAAATGAAATTTCGTTTCATTTTTTCCGTTTATCGTTTTCCATGCACTCGGCCGATTAACCCACTCGATATGCAAATTGAGCTACTCAGCCGTTAATATGCATAAGGAAAGTATATACTTTCGGACGTTCAACTATCTGGCAGGAAGGTATACGTTGCTGACGATAGCTTACAAGCTTGAAACTAGTACAGCGTTCCTTTGTCCGTGTTGAACAAACGAGCAACGGTGGTTTCTAGACACTACGGCTTAATACGGGATGTTTGTTTACAAATACACCGAGCATTATAATAAATGTTTGGTGAATCCATACGTACATATATATGTGTGTCCATGTATGTATATATATATACATACTACTGTACGTCTGTATACATATATCTATGTACGTATACATACTTATATATATATATATATATATATATATATATATATATATATATATATATATATATATATATAAAAGAAATAGTATTTCGCTTCAAGCATAGCTTTATACAATTTGTATAAATATTTCGTATCTCCAAAGAAATACGGTTTTAGAAAGCCGTAGCTATGCAAACACCGGGGGGCTAACACCCTCTGGTGATGTCCAGCAGACGCAAGTAGGACAACCGTCTATGCATTTCAGGGTTAACTGGCCATCGTTAGGACGGTTCCTACCACCGCAGCTATGCTTGAAGCGAAATTGTCTTTCTTTTTTATTATAAGTTGAACCAACCTATGCAGCTTCATATGCAAATGAGATTAATCACCTCATTTACACATAGGAGAAAACTATATATTCTCACCTGTCTTCTAGTCCAGCAGTTGCAAGCGGTGGGAGGGACTGTGCTGACGATGGCCAGTTAAGCCTGAAATGCATAGACGGTTGTCCCCCTTGCTTCTGCTGGGCAACACCATATATATATATATAAATATATATAAACATATATATATATATATATATATGTAGCTCAATTTGCATATCGAGTGGGTTAATCGGCCGAGTGCACCGAAACGATATGTAAATATATATAAACATATATATATATATATATATATATATATATATATATATATATATATATATATATATATATGTGTAAATATATGTAAATATATATACATATAAATATATATAAATATATGTATACAACATATATATATATTTATATATTTTAAAAAATTTAACGCACTGCACTAACATGAAAAACATTATATCACAACCTCTAATCGGATTACCTTTAACGATATCTTGTTATCCTATATATATATATATATATATATATATATATATATATATATATATATATATATATATATTATATATATTTATATATATATTTATATATATATATATATATATATTATATATATTTATATATATATTTATATATATATATATTATATATATTTATATATATATTTATATATATATATATATATTATATATATTTATATATATATTTATATATATATATATATATATATATATATATATATATATATATATATATATATATTTATATATATATTTATATATATATATATATTTATATATACTTATAGGAATAACCAAATAATGCTTAGATATACATTGTTTTATTAGCTAACAGTGTGTCATCCATACCCCATGGCAGGAATCATCAGAGCCTATAAACAAGAGTATATCAATAGTTGCATGCTCCATCGAGCTGCGTCACAAGAATAAGGTTAAAGGACCAACAGGGGGCTCCCGAAGCCAGCGCTATATGGAAAAAGACAGAATACATGATGCACATAATGTCATAAATGTCTTTAAAAATGACACCAAAAATGTATCACGTAAATGGTGCAATAGATGATAAAGTGGTTGGGAGAGGGTATCAAGGGATGAGTGAAGGTATTACTCAGCATGATCAGAAACAATAAAATAAAATAAATAAATAAATAAAATAAAAAATTACAAAATTATAGGGATAACAAAAGAGATAAATATAAAAATACAAAACAATAAAGGAACAAAAATCCCGAAATCGTCTAAAATATAAAACAAAGCAAAGCATAGATACCACAAAGAACAAGCAGTGCAAAAACAGGGTGTACAGGCAGATTAAAAGTGTTTGCAAGCATGAGTCTGTGAGAAGAACAGTTGGTTAGCGGTGGTGCAGCCTTACAGTTATGATAGTCCATATGAGGGATGGTGTACTCCAATTATATCGCCTTGTAACAGGTCGAATCTCCTTATCATATCCGCACCCTACGAACCACATCGATTTGTTCCAAGACCGAACGTTAAGTGAGATAACACTATTTTTCCAAAACCTATACCCAGGGGATTTACCAGCATAGGCGGTCTGGGATATACACCTAAAATCTAAAATAAAAAATAAAAGAAAGTACGACGAGTTAAAGAAATGTATGGTACAGCTGGCACACATGTGAGGAAATTGAAAACACGCCAGGTCCACAATAACTGGCATTCCCGAAAGGCTTCACGTTCGGTCGCTCAACCCAACGTCCCGGGTGAAATTTACTGTATGTCCAAGTCGGCGTCCAAACAATGTGTCGTACCGTATACAACTATACCACAGTAAATACAAATCGGGATGGCTATCCCGATTAATATATATATATATTTATATTTATATATATATATATATATATATATATATATATATATATATATATATATATATATATATTTATATATATATTTATATATATATATATATTTGTATATATATATATATATATATATATATATATATAGTAATAATAATAAATTTGAAGACTAAAATCCAAAGAGGGCTGGATAAAGATGAATATATATCAAATATATAAGAACCGTAGAGCAAATATTTATTAAAATAACAGATTAAAGTTTAAGCAAAGAATCGCTGATTTCACCTTAACGGGATCCTTTTAGTTTCAGAAGATCCCGTTAAGTGTAAAACCAGCGATTCTTTGCTTAAACTTTAATCTGTTATTTTAATAAATATATATATAAATATATATATACATATATATATATATATATATATATATATATATATATATGTATATGTAGCAACCATATATATGTCTAGCAACCATATATATATATATATATATATATATGGTTGCTAGACACTACGGCTTAATGCGGGATGTTTGTTTACAAACACACCGAGCATTATAATAAATGTTCGGTGAATCCATACGTACATATATATGTGTGCATGTATGTATATATATATACACACTACTGTACGGCTGTATACATATATGTATGTACGTGTACATACTTATATTTAAGTAACAGCCGTACTAAGAGTGGGAAATGAAATTTCGTTTCATTTTTTATGTTTATCGTTTTCGGTGCACCCAGCCGATTAACCCACTCGATATGCAAATTGGGCTACTCAGCCGTTAATATGCATAAGGTAAGTATATATGTTCAACAATCTGGCAGGAATGTATACGTTGCTGACGATAGCTAATTACCTTGAAACTAGTACAGCGTTCTTTTGTCAGTGTTGAACAAACGAGCAACGATGGTTGCTAGACACTACGGCTTAATACGGGATGTTTGTTTACAAACACACCGAGCATTATAATAAATGTTCGGTGAATCCATACGTACATATATATATGTGTTTATGTATGTATATATATATACATACTACTGTACGTCTGTATACATATATGTATGTACGTGCACATACTTATATTTATATATATATATATTGTTATACTTTGGGAGGGTGATGTTGCAAATAAGAAACACACGCACCAGTTCCTATCACTCCAATTTACTATAAATTAAAAATTTTAAAAGGAAAAAATATATATATATATAAATTTCCGGTTAAATAAAAAAAAAAAAGAAATTAAAAAATTATAAATTTATAAATTAATAAATTTCCGGTTACAAAAACACACACAGACACCCGGATGTAACACATGCGCAAACTAGCCCACAACACACACAAAAACAAGAGGATGTAGGACAGAACAAAGGAGAGGCACATAACAAAGAAAAGAATCCCCAGTCACTGAAGATGTCACAGAATGTGTGACGAAAGAACTTTGACAATATATGAAAAACCGTCCGGTTGTGGAACCAACCATCCAACCGGAAATTTATAATTTTTATTTTTCCCTTTAATTTTTTAATTTATGATAAATTGGAGTGAAAGCACTGGTGCGTGTGTTTCTTATTGGCAACATGATCCCCCATAGTATAACAATATCGGTTTCAACACACGTTTTCAGATAAAGAATCTTGCTAAACAAATTCAGAAACGAAATATATATATATATATATATACACACATATATATATATACAAAATTAAGATAAATCAAAATGAATTTAATCTAAATCAAATTATAGGTGTCATGCCAGAAAGACATGCACCATATCACCCGTAAAATAAGCTCTAAGATTCTAATGAATAGCTCCGAGCATTTTATAACAACTAGAAATTGATTAACATATAAATAAACATATGAAACAATCACAGGGGATAATTTGTACAAGTGTGTAAGCACACATAGCTAGGTAGTTAACTAAATAAAGTTAACTAGAACTTCAAAAATAGATACCTTATAACATGATTAATCTTCCTTGTATATATTCCATTAAAGAAATATATTTCACCAATTAATTGATTGGTAAACGACAGTATTTGGATTCTCAACAATTCGATTAATTGGTGAAATATATTTCTTTAATGGAATATATACAAGGAAGATTAATCATCTTATAAGGTATCTATTTTTGAAGTTCTAGTTAACTTTATTTAGTTACCTACCTAGCTATGTGTGCTTACACACTTGTACAAATTATCCCCTGTGATTGTTTCATATGTTTATTTATATGTTAATCAATTTCTAGTTGTTATATATACATATATATATATATATACTAGCAGCAGTACCCAGCGTTGCCTGGGTAGGTAATATGATATCTGCTTTGATAAAAAAGTGTTGATCTTAGCGACTGCTTCTTGATGACTCATCTATGGCCGCACACAGGCCTTGCGGGGGAGGGTGGTGATAACCTCTATCACTGAGAAACGCGGGTGACTGACGACGGAGCCTTCTGGAGGAGTGAGGTAATGACTTTTAACACTAAGCCAAATTTCCTCACGCTACTTGATTGGAAACCGATGAATTCTCAAATACACAACTAAAAGCTCAGACGACGTCAGTGGCCACCGTTTTGCCTTTGACCATCTATAAGATGTGCAATGATAGGTTCTATCGTAGTATAAAAGTTGAACCAAATAAATTGATTTATGTGTGAGGTGAAGCCGAAGTTTCGAATTTGAACGAAATCAGTGGCAAAATGTAGGAGCTAGAGCCAAAAATCTTAATTTTCGATACCAAAAAAAAGGTGACCCCACCCCTCCCTATCGATTTTTATCTGCAGAATGACCCGGGAATAAAAAAAACGATACGCTGATATATAGAAAACACTCCCCGATGACTAATCTATGAGCCTGTAAAGTTTTATGAAAATCGGTCGTAAGATGTAGGCCCCTATAGCTAATATACAGACACACAGACACTCACACACATACTTAATTTTATATATATACCTATATATATATATAGTAATAATAATAAAATTGAAGACTAAAATCCAAAGAGGGCTCGATAAGGAAAATATATATCAAATATATAAGAACCGTAGAGAAAATATTTATTAAAATAACAGATTAAAGTTTAAGCAAAGAATCGCTGCTTTCACCCTTAACGGGATCTTCTGAAACTAACGAAGTCAATCTCTAAACGCAGAACTGGATATTTCAAAAAACGTTGCAACCGGAGGAAGACAGGAAGACGATACTTTGGTTCGTGGTAACGTTCGCTGGCAAAGAACGGGAAAAAACGAATAATACGTCATTAATAGGAGCGGTGAAAAACAATTACGCGCAAAGACAGAACCACGTTTATGGTATACAAGAGGTCGTAGACTAATGTTCTCTTAGGTGGTGCATAGAGACGTTCTCTGGCAATGAACGAAATAACGAAGATAATAAGTCATATGTGGAGCGTGGAGAACAATAGCACGCAAAGACAAAACCACGTAAATGGTATAGCAGAAGTCGTAGACTAAAATTAATCTCCGCTACAGAGTTAAGAACAAAGTAAATAAATACAATACAGAAGTAATAGAAACAAATAAATACATACATGCAAACAGATACGTACATACACAAGCATACGCAAAACCTTACCATAGGTATACAAAACCACGCACATATAAATATGTGTGTGTGTGTGTATGCTTGTGTACAAATAAATAAATAAATAATTATATCAACGTATATAAGTAAATAAATACGTATATAACAAGCGCACACGCATACCTACATATAAATACACGAATATTCGGAGACGTAAGTCAACTAAAACAAGAAGTACACATATACACACACCCACCATACGTACGAACCTGCATACTCACGCAGACGCAAAACTCCCGTATACACATAGCCAAACCCTAAATACCAGACTATGTAAAAATTATACGCCATAACAGTCAAATATACGTACGAGAAAGTATACATACCTTCACAAAACATACGGGTAATATATACTTACCTATGCAAATAAGTAAAGGAATAAACAAAACATATACTTAGCTCCCACATCAAGACGTAAAATATCCACGTATAGGTCGTGCTATCCGTTAGGGTATAACGTGGGGCTGTAATACAGGAAAGTTTTGTGCAATTTATGTTTACAAGCCGAAATTGCCTCAGATATTTCGTTTAAGATGTGGTCTGTGATCTGTTATTTTAATAAATATATATATATATATATATATATATATATATATATATATATATATATATATATATATATATATATATATATATATATATATATATATATATATATATATATATATATATATATTTAATACAATAACAGAGATAGTTTAAAGCTAAACTCTGACTGGTAACCATCTCACTCAACAAACATTAGGTTATATTAAAATATAAACCCAATTTAAGTGTTTGGGGTGCTAACAATATGTATAATGTGGAAAAACCAGTTGTATTATTTTATGAGATATAATTAAAGTTAAAGTATATCTCTCTTTCCAAACAATTGTTTCATTATAAGTTTGGGAGAATGTTTCCAGTTTATGTAGAAGCCTAATATATATTCATGTAAGAATATATTTAGGTGGGCACTTATAAATCGTCAGTGGAAGCCCATTAAACATTGATATAAGAAAACAATTTCTTACCGCTGTCAAAAATCATGTCCGTAAAGTTGGTCTCCCTCACCACGAATGACCGCTAAATTTGAAATTCCAGCAGTTTTTGACTGAGGAAGTATCATAGCGACACGAAGCGGGAAGGGGAGACAACCCACGAAATGAGGAAAAAAATAATAATATACACGCAGGTTAATTAGTTTTTTTGAAAACATTATCAATCCAACGTGTTTAAGAACTCAATTGAAAATAAAAAAATAAATATATGCTTGTATAAATTACACACGCATATAGATATTTTCTTAGGCTAAATCAGAAGTTGTACCCGAATAAGAACCGCTTCTCATAACCGCAGTAAATGCAGAAAGTTATGCTATAAAGGGCAAATGGGAATATAATTCTCCGGCCGAATTATTAAGAGTAAAATATAAAACACACGCGGGTTAAATAGTTATTTCAAAACCAATATTAATTCCTCGTGTAAAGAACTCAATTAATAAAAGAAAATAAATACATATATGGATGTAATTATATACGTAGGCATATATATATATTTTCCTAGGCTAAAAAACAGAGAAGTTACAACCAAAAAAAAATATATATATATATAAATATTACAACCAAAAAGTATTACAACCAAAAATATATATATATATATATATATTAGAAAGATCGAGTATCGAAAAATCGGCGCACGAGTTCACGATAAACAATATTCGAAATGAGCGGCAGAGGGCTCAATAATTCAGATGAATCAGAGCTATAACTATCGTTAAAATACCGTCACACATAGAACAAGTCTAAAATCAACCATACGATAAAAAATCGATAATAGAAGATTCGGGACAAACAGATAAAAAATATCAATAAAACAATACATCAATAATTTAAATGAATGTAAAATCATACCCGGACCCACTAGAAAGGTGTTAAATCTAGCTTCTTGGGTTTCTGTAAATCCTTAGATATATATATATATAAATATTAAGTTGTTAAACAATATTTGATGACTATGTCAAAGAATGAGTTCTACAGTAGAATGGAAGCACTCAACGGGTATTAATTTTCAGGAGTTATTAATATTAAAATATAAGTATTAATATCACTACCTCAGGGTATGTCATGTATCATTATATTTTGTCTGATGAGGAAGTACTGTTGTACATCCGAAATATGTATAATAAAATGAAATTGATCAAAAGAACATCTATTTTATTAATACTTATATTTTAATATATATATATATATATATATATATATATATATATATATATATATAGAGAGAGAGAGAGAGAGAGAGAGAGAGAGAGAGAGAGAGAGATGTAACATACAGCGGCATCTGCTTGGTGGTCAAAGTTAATAGCCCCCTCTCAGAACCGTTTCAGATCTCCAGATCGGTCCGTTAAGGGTGCCTTCTCTGCTTCCTCCTGTACGTATTGACTCTTGAGCCTTTATTGCGGAAACTGTTGCGGGGCAACCCGCTCGAACCGGGACGCGGAAAGGCTGTGTCCGTTTAGGCGGACGACATCACCGTGATGGTGTCGGGAACCTCGGAAATTGTCGTGATCGGCACCTTATTGGAGGAATATCAAAGGTTGACGGGAGCGAAACTTCACCAGGAAAAGTCGGCGGGCCTGCAGCACCTGGAGAGGCAGTTGTATTCCATCCAATAGCGTTGTTGGGCGCTGGATGGACGGGCTGGTATCAGGCGATCCATCTGCTGCCATTACTCTCTATGCGGAGGGCTAGGCATGCAGCGGCTAATCAAACGCAAACATGGGCTGAGGCAGTGGCATCTCCAGATATACTGCCTACACAGTGAACAGGTGTGGTTACCGTTTGTCAGACGGGCCTTTTCGTAGCTCGTCTCTTTGACTGTGTCACAGTCCTGGGTCAAGAAAAGACTGAGACTGGTTGATTGGCATCTGGAATGTTGCCAGGCACTCACTGTTCTCTACCAGGAAGGCAATGTGATCAGTGGAACTTCCATTCTCGAGTTCTATTGAGGAGTAAAGTTGGGCAAGTGCCACGACGCACTCGGAGAGGCTCTGGGTGTCGACGAAGTCGAACTAGGCACTTTTTTTCGGGGGACTTTCGAGCCGGGGACGATGGATAACTTCCAGAAATCCTTTGCTTGGCAGTGTTACTGATGGACACTGCCGGTTCGTGATAAACTCTACAGGCACGGAAGTGCTGTCAGACGGACCTGCCGAGATGTGCGCAAAGCGACGAAACCGTTCTGCACGCATTTATCCAGGGTCCGTGTATTACTGACATGTGGAGTTTCGTTGAACAGTTGTTGTCGCGTGTAGAACAGCAATTTTCCTGTCTGGCGGCAGTAGCGAAAGAGGTTGTATGGTGGACCAGGTTGAAAGGACTGTAAACAGACACTTTTCTCTTCAGCCAATGCCTCGTTAACGTTTCCGAATTTTACTTGGAAAGGAAGGTGAGGGTGAAGAGCGAAGTGCTTCCCCCACCCCTACCCCCAGTATTTCTGCTAAGAGGTGGGTGAATGTAGCGAGAATGGTCCTTGTGAGTGGGACTACTATGATCATACGCCTGTAGGCTGGTGAATTTGAGGAAGAGAGGTGTGCCCTTTCCGGGTGTCCTCAAATCGTCGGATGGTTCAGGATTGGTGGGGTACCTGAGTCAACCCTGGGTGGTTCCCCCCCCTATTGAGGAACTTCTGTTGTTATTCATTTTCTTGTTTATTGTTATTGTTTTCATATTTATTTACTCGATTTTTGTGTAAAACACCCGCTGTCCCCGTCTATTATATTGTCCCCTATATGTCGGCCTTTGTGGCCAATAAAGGAAATTACTATTATTATCATTATTATTATTATTATAAGGGTGGTGGATTGGCAGTATCGGTAGAGGGTCGGACTCCATGCTTTCCAGCATAGTTACGTCTCTTTACGATCTGAGTTCAAGTCCCGCCGAGGTTAACTTTGCCTTTCATCCTTACGGGGTCGATAAAATAAAGTACCAGTAATGAACTGGGTAATTGCTGGCCTTGTGCCTAAAGTAGAAACAATTATCATTATTATTATTTCCATTATGACCAGTGTAGTTTCTACTGATGTTGTTTCTATTTTATTGATAGTACTTTTTGTAATATGTGTGAGGTGCCTAGTAGTGCTATTTTTGTATGCTATATATATTTGTTAGCCCTGGAGCTTTGGATATGTATTTATCTGTGTTTTTTATCATTCCCAGAGCACCTATTATTATCGGTATGATTTCGGTTTTCATTTTCCACATTCGAGTTATTTCTATCTCTAGATCTTTATATTTGGGGAGTTTCTCTATTTCTTTGGAAGATATATTGTCGATTGTAGGGATTGATACATCTATGAGAAGGCATTCTTTTCTTTGTGGTCTTTGGCTATAATTGTTTCTACTTTTGGCACAAGGCCAGCAAATACCCAGTGTATTACTGGTACTTTATTTTATCGACCCCATAAGGATGAAAGGCAAAGTTAACCCCGGCGGGATTTGAACTCAGAATGGCAAGGGCCGTAACTCGATGCGTCAAAGCATGGCGTCCGACCCTCTACCGATACTGCCAATCCACCGCCCTATAATATCTGATCGGTTCGCTTTGATCTCACTATCTGTATGTATTGGTATGTCGCAGAAAATGGTTGCTTTGTCATTCTCTGACACTTTTTTCTGGTGTGTGTTTGTACCATCTTTTTTCTGTTGTTATTTCTTAATGCTGGCATAACCTCCAGTGTATGAAGATCCCAACACTATCTTGCCTGTGGATATATTCTTTTTGGGCTAGAGCTTGGCATCCAGAGACTATGTGGCTAATTGTTTCTTTCATATCTCTACATATTTCACAGTTAATCATAGCGCTTTGTTTAATTATGTAGTTTCTGGTGGGTACACCCTTGTCCTGTGCTGCAATTAGAAATCCTTCCGTCTGAGCTTTTAGTCCAGTGCTTCGTAGCCAGTTTTCTGGGGGCTTTTTTTTTTATAGCTATTTGGGGTATTGGCCATGTACGAATTTCTCTTGCCATGGTTTTAACATGGCATTCTGAAGGTGAGCTTTCTAGTTTCACAATGTCCCTTTCTCCTTGTCTTCTTGGTAGGTATAATCTTTCTACGTCTGATTTTCAAATCAGGTTGTTGGTGTGCTTCATAATTAATCTTCTTTTTAACTGTCTCGATCCATTCTGCCCGATTATAATATTCCACATCCTGCTCCCATGTCCCTCTCCAACATGTGTTCGTCTGTTCAGACTCAGGAATAGCTTCGTTGCCCCACCCTCCTCCTCAAGTTATTAAAATAACATCTTCTGGTTGTTATTGAAAATGCGGTTTTGTTTATATTAGTTAACTCTGCACTCATATTTGTTTATGTTTGCACCTTTGGGCTATGACTTGTTGCTTTATTTCTTCTATTATAACATTCAGCCCTTCCCTTTGTGTTGTATTTCCTAGTCAATCTATCCTTAGTATTTATATTTTGTTATATCTTGTTTAATAAAGACTCAAGTTTCCCGATGTCCTTTCTTATTTTTTTTATTTGACCATTCAACAGCTTCTTCCAGCAAGGTTCTCTTTTCTCGTCTGTTTTCCCTTGTTTTGATACTAAGGGATTTTTTCACCATATTTTCGGTTGCTTGAGGATGTTGTTGCATTGTTGAAGATTCTTCGCCTCACGGTATGGTCGACGCTGTTTACCTAAGCTGGCGTTTCTTTTAACATTTTCTGTCTACAAATTTAGATTCATAAGTTTTCACTATCATTATTCATTTCATCCCTCATTAAACTCAGAATATGAACAAAATCTTGCCCTAGCCCGTCAGTGTTCATTTTCGCAATGACCATATCTTTATTTCAGATGTTATCGATCTCAACCATTAGATCATTGTCTTCATCGGTTAATTCCTCAATTTACATAAACACTTCATCCTCATTTTCTACAGGATCATTTGTCTTATCTACTCCACATTCCATTTCCAGATTAAACTCTCTACTGAGTTCCTCCAATTCCAAATCGATCATCCATCCATTAGTTCATATTACATGAGCCTGACATGCTAGGTTTAGTTCACCTAATTTAAATAGACCAATATCGATCCTGATTTTATGCATTTGTTTCCTCTAGCTATTCTTAGTTGGGTCACTTTTCAGATAACATTTCATTACAGTTTTATTCAATTCCTTCGTCCAGTTGGTTCTTGCCACATTCCTTCTCATTCAGTATTTGGATGATAACCAGATCCCTGCTGCCGAGCCAGGGAACACTTGCTGGGTGAGAGTCCTTCAAATAAAGTTCCAACCTCCTGATCACAGTTATTTGAACTTTTTAGGTTCGACATTTAAGCACACATAAAGAGGATTAGTGAATTTAAGATTGCACTAACAGTGTTTTTAGCATGACACCATCACTAAATCAGGGGCGGGAATACATGTTACGTTTTATAATTATTATTATTAAAGATATTTGGGCCGTTTTTAATGTTTCCTTAATGTGAGCCCTGTGTAGCAAATTTTCATTTGTTTAAATTGTTACGATTTTCAAATATTTCTGTGGTAGCTTTAGTGGTTGGGGTGGTTGGGAGGAGTGTCATTGTAATCGTCCGGGGCTGTTTGTTTTATCATTTTATTTACTTATTTATTTATTGTTTCAAGGTCAGTAATATTAGATTTATGTCTATTTTTTGAAGTCATTAGGGGTGCTAGTGTTCCTTTTGTTGTTGCTGTTTTGTATTTTGTTTCGGCTAAGTTAAACATTGTAGCTGTAACAACGGGATTGGGTGGGGTGTTACGTTGTTTTGTATGTGTTGTACTATCTATGATAAAACTCCTGTCATTGCTACTAGCAAAGTTGAGATCTAGCTTCCGCTTTCACGTCAAAGATTTTTTTTTTTAGACAGGCCATTTTAGATTGCATTCGTCAGTTTTATGTCGAATAATAATAATATTCGCTCAGTTTGCAAGCAAACAGCCTCATTACAATATGTGTTTTAGATGACCATTAACATTACGTAATGCACAATAAGGCTGTTTGCTTGCAAACGAAGCGAATATTATTATTATTATTCGATATAAAACTCCCCAAGTATCCACTATATAAAGTGCTTGAAAACTCAACAGTATGTATAAACGGAAGCAAAAGATGCTCGCTCTGCCTGAGTAAAAATTTCAGGATCTTACAAGGTTGCGTACCTAAACTGAAAGACAAAAATCTTCACCATCTCAATGGACCTCCTCAATCCCATGACACCACCTACCTCTTGTAGTAACTCTCAGCGAGCACACCGTGCACATACACTCATTGGCGCATTGATGAAGGAGACATCGAGATTACAACACCACACTACAACCAACGAGCACACAGACATGCAACATTTTACATCTCAGATCTTTGAATTGGCGAAACTCCAATAAGGACACATATTTTGAGTGAATATGCATGTTTTCGAATATATCTATATATATATCTATATATGAGTATAAAGATATACACGTATGCATGTATGTGCATACATTATGTCTGTGTGTGTATATGTATGCATGTATGCATATACAGCTACCCGTACAGTTGTGTGCAAAGATATAAATGTGCGAGCGTACGTAGCGCAAATGCATGTCTATTATAGTTTTAAATCTTAATTATTTATCATCTCTGCCCATGTGTGCACGTGTGTCCGTTTACATACAACAGATCAACTACCTGATAAACCCTTGAGTTATTTCATTTCATCTTTTCATCCACTGCACTGAAAAGCCCTAGTAATTGATACATTCGTATACCAACAGTTCTCGGACCAGAATTACCCCCGCTCATCAAATATACATCTCTACTTTTAGGACAGAGATTTACCCGAGGAACAGCAACTTCCCTTTTTCATATTTGTGTCCATGTACCTGAATGAAGGGCCAGTTTAAAAGTTTCTCCTCCATCATACAGTGGCGGCTCTGATTAGACCTCGAAATCATTGGTAGCATATACACGTTAAGTGTATGAAACTTTGCTTACACTATATATATATACACACATAGGCATACATATATTTAGGAGCAGTTTAGGTATGATACATTTTATTACTAATTATATCTAAATGTTTCTTCTCTCTTCATAATGTATTTTTAACTCTGATACTGGTTCAGTCTAGTTCAACTGAATTGGTCTGTCCCAGTCATTCATTGAGCAACATCGGTGAAGTTGGCACCCTTAACTCACAGTTGGGTGCGGATGCATTCATGTATATATGTGTGTGTCCGCATGTATCTGTGTGTTTCTAAATATATTATATATATATATATATATATATATATATATATAGTAATAATAATAATAGTAATAATAATAAATTTGAAGACTAAAATCCAAAGAGGACTCGATAAGGATAAATATATATCAAATATATAAGAACCGTAGAGCAATTTCATTGAATATTTGCAACGTCTTTAACTTGTGTGTATTTTCGTTGTTGAGGTGGCTTTTGTGGCAACATCTCTCCGGTCGCAATTTTCGCTGTGTCACACCCCCAACGTATTATTTTACTCTGAGCTATAATTTATTGATTTATTGATATCATCTCACTGAGGGCTTCGTGCCAGCTTCTGAAGATTGATTTCGAAAAATCTGTTATTTTAATAAATATATATATATATATATAAATATATATATATATATATATATATATATATATATATATATATATATATATATATATATATATATATATATACAAATATAAATTAGCGAGAATCGTTCTCAGCTCAGGAATTAACGAAAATCAACGTCCGATATGTGTGGCAAGCGATCGATGATTCATGTGAATCAGAGCTACAACATACGTTAAGGGCCAAACACACTGAGATGATGGTTAAACATATCATCCGCACAGCCAAAACAAACGACCAAGTAATTCGGGTCAAACAATAAAAATATATGTGTTGATACTTTCCCGGACCCTGGACTGATGGTAAAATCCTGTATTGGTTTCTGCGACTCCAAAATCAGGTACTGTCCGCCTACATAAAGAATGTTGGGCTTCTGGTGAGATGATGAACAAGGAAGTCGTGTTATCAACGGGTTTTGCTCCAAAATGCTATAGATAGTGTGGCTATTACTGACCCTGCGTGGGTTTCAGCAAGGGAGGCAACTGATTCAGTTGCGTATAATATTGCGAGAATGAAAAATATCACAAATCGAATAAAGCTCTCGACAGAAATATATATATATATATATATATATATATATATATATATATATATATAAAATGGTTGGTGAGTAAAATCGAAGTTCCTGCTGCGATTAGCATTTTTCGAAATAAATCTTCAGAAGCTGGCACGAAGCCCTCAATGAGATGATATCAATAAATCGATAAATTATAGCTCAGAGTAAAAATAATACGTTGGGGGTTGTAACACAGCGAAAATTGCAACCGGAGAGATGTTGCCACAAAAGCCACCTCAACAACGAAAATCCACACAAGTTAAAGACGTTGCAAATATTCGATGAAATTGCGATGAAATTGCGGAGTGTGCTTACAGAAAGAAAAACATTGTTTAAAGAACAACAAACAGAGGAAAGTGGTATCGAAACAAGCACTTGAAACCATCAATATCACACCATCCATATTCTTGTTTGAAATGGTAAATTATAATGTTGATGACATAAATAAAAGCAGTAACAAGATGTTGCGTAGATTTTCCTCCTCCAATTCATAGACATTATGAACCAATCCAGTTTTGAGTGTTCTGTCTAGCGTGTATTTCAAGGAATCGTACACTTTAATCTCTTTTTCTAAAAATATCTGACAGATCTGGTTTTTTTCCATTGGTAAGTCTTCTCTTCTTTTCTTTTCTTTTTTACAGAAAACCAGTAAATAACTCCCACTGAATAATGGTTATGGAGTAGTAGCTGCATAAAGAGAATGTCAACCTATTTGGGTGGTCAACCTATTTGGGTGGTCAGTCATACGAGATTTACATTATTTGACAGATTTGTTCGATGAAACCGTTGGCAGATATCTACTGCAAGTAGCAGAAGAATCGGAGAATCTTGATTATGTGAGACAAGGCTGTCGAAGAGCTGTAATGCTGCTGAGGAAGGCCTTGAATAAGATGGAACGCTTTCGTTTAGGTTGATTATATATTCTTGGCTGCTGTCCTCAAAGCAGCTTATTTCGGTACAATCTTCCGAGGACGGATTCCTCCTATGTACAGCAATATGCTCGCTGATCAGAATAAATGGTAACTTATCGGAAACCTTCTGTCCCATGCGCTCGACCCGTCAAGATTGTCCACTGACGCCACTTCTATAGATACTGACTATAATAAGTAATAGTATCAATCTGTCTTAGCTACGGATTTACGAACGCAGAAACTACAAGAAAACTAAATATAAACGGCAACACGAACAATTACAGTAAAAGTGCTGCCAATACCAGGTCCTTTTCAAACGCCGCAACAATAGGTTTCTCAGGAAGAGAAAAATATATTTATGAGAGAGATCAACACGCCTATCCAGTGAGACGAGAAGAAGACCGCACTTCCTCCAAAACTTTAAACTCAAACGGCCAGGAGTATGGTGATGTACCGCTGCATAAAACCGGCGAGTAGAAGAGCCATAATCCTAGCTAATATAGTGCCTCGGAGGGATATGGATAAATACAAATTCATCACCTGAGCTAGGCAATAGGGGACAATGGGAGTGTTACTCAGAAGTTCACGCACACACGTCTCGTACTTCTCCCACAGTCTGAAAAACGCAAAGTTAAATATTTTGACTTTGGTGGCCTGCATTGAGGAAGAGGACATAATCTTTGGTGTAAAGAATTAGCAACATGAAAACTGGTACAGAATTTGCGGGAAATCCCTAATGCAGGTTCATCGGAAAAATCTAGAAAAGATTCTCAATCCGATAGACCTTATAAAAGGTACCCAAGTACACAACATAGTCGAAGATAGAAAGCCCACGCCTCTATCAATACCAACGGAGTGTCTTATGCCCACAACAAACCACTACAACTTAGATTTGCACATCTGATGACATAATATCCTCTCCGGCATCAACGATAATTTCACCAGCGATACCTAGCGTAGCAGTGACTAAGCGAGAAATAATTTATATCAGACCACAGCGACGCAATAGGATAGTTCTTCTTATCAAAATCGGATTCACATACCAAAAACAACAACAAAAACGAGAACACGGATCATACAGACTGTAATAGGTGACACAAACATATGTGCGATTAACCCGCTGGCTCTGTCCACTTTAGACTCCTTTCCTTGCAATATTTCTTTAAACGACGAAGATAAGAAGACTCAATAGAAAAAAGGCGAGGCAGAAACGAAGGAAAAGAAGAAAACCAACTGGAGATATGCAACACCGAAGGCTAGAAAATTTAAGGAGACCTCGAAGAAACTGCTAGCCCCATCACCACCAACATCAGTAGAACAAAAGTATTAAATAAACAAAACCAATAGCCACAGCAGGAAGACCTACAAGGACAACAACCACACCAAAAATTATCTAAAGAAACATCAACATAAGCTACAACAGCTCAACCCGAAACCATACCAGAAACAGGAAAGCACACTGACAACAGCAGCAGCAACATAAACATGCAGACGCAAACATAACTCTCCTCCCCAACTGAGCTGTTGTAAACAGAAACTGCAGTGAGCAAAAAATACAAATATTGGTTTCAGTATCCCAATATTCATAAAGTTCAAGGAACGTTGGGACTCCATCGACTTGGCAGTATCGGAAGAGGGTCGGATGTCATGCTTTGACGCATAGAGTTGCGGCCCTTTCCATGCTGAGTTCAAATCCCGCCAAGGTTAACTTTGCCTTTCATCCTTACGGGGGCCGATAAAATAAAGTACTGGGTAATTGCTGGCCTTGTGCCAAAAGTAGAAACAATTATTAAACTATCCTAGGTGATGATGAGCCCATAGAAGATTTTTACAGTAAAACAGGGAGGAAATGGTATAATATCTACTAACTCCACTGCTTTCTGGACATCATCCCTGAGAAGACTAACCCGAGTTTATAAAGCTCACCTTTCTCTATCTTGGTGGGTGGCCATCTCTCCAGTTCTACTTCTTAGCCCCAGGAGTTTAACACCAAGCTCGTTGGATGGCTAAGGTTATATATGTGATCAAGATAGTTCTGTTCAAAGAAAAGCTTAAGCTAACACCATGTAAGTCAAATGTCTATACAAATTAATTTGTTGTTATAGATTTCATTCATAAAAATTGTTTCTCTATTTAGTCGCAATATTATTGTGTATTTACAACGTATTCCTCCTGCTTATTTTCATTTCATTACGTCGTTTCATGTGGTTTCCAAATTGGATATAGTAAAGTGAAACAGAAAGGGCAATATACCACAGGCCAGATCCAGAAACATCGTCGTAAATAAAAAGATGCGAAAGTATGCAACCTTTAAATATTATTCGATTGACCTATAATTTGTCATATAAAATTAATGTATCAGCCCAAATAAGGGCAGTAATCAACATGAGATGATTAGCAAATAGATTGCAAACTGGAACACCCTTCGTGGGAGAGGAAAGTCAATAAAATCAACCCCACTGCATTACAGGTGCTTTAATTTATCGACTCTGTAAGGATGAAAGGCAAAGCTAACATCGGCAAGATTTGAACTCAGAACATAATGGACCTTAACTCTATGTTGTCCGACGCTCTACCGATACTGCCAATTCACCGCCTTGCCGCCATTTATAATAAAACTGGTTTATATCTACTAGCAGAAAAACCAACCTTCAGGTGGTTTTCTGCTAGCATGTGTAGTATGCATATTGATATTATACGTTCGTATATTATACGCATGCATATTGATATTATACGCATGTAGATATGATACATCAAATAAAATCGTAATTGACAATATACACAGAAATTGAACGAAAACTGCGTTACACTGTGTTATCAGTAACGTAATCCATGATACATTAAAAAAAGACGATATTATATATAAACTGCATTAGGAGAAAATTAGTGACAGAAATATATGAATGTTTATTTAACCGATCGCTAACCGGAAGTGTTGACATTTGAAAATTTTAAAGAAGTGAATCTTAAAATAACCAATAAAATTATTTATATTTAATCAAGAATAACGAAATTTAGTAGATAAATTATGTAATATTCATTCATTATTTATTCAAAGTGGTGGTGGATTGGCAGTATCGGTAGAGAGTCGGACGCCATACTTTCCAGCATAGTTACGTCCCTTTACGGTCTGAGTTCAAATCCCGCCGAGGTTTACTTTGCCTTTCATCCTTACGGGGTCGATAAAATAAAGTACCAGTAATGCACTGTGTATTTGCTGGCCTTGTGCCTAAAGTAGAAACAATTATTTATTCAAAGTAATCCAACTTATTTTACAAACGGAAAAAAATATATTGTGGACGTAGTCCCGCCCTCCTTACTTTATTATAGTTTAGATTCGTACAATAGATGTTGTACCGATCCAAAGTTTACAGATATTAGAGAATAAGGGAGTCACCTTTCGCTAGAAAGGATGCGTGTTTTACAAGGATTTATCAAACGTTAAAGAGGTATGAATGGAGATTTTAGTCACATTGATTGTTTGGCTTCTCTGCATGGAAATAAGATATCTGTGTAAATAAAAGCGTCATATGAATACACATATGACACGTGAGAAAAATACATCTGGTATATATCATAGGAATAATAAGGAGCAGGAACCAAATATCAATATAACATCATTATATTTATTCACATGTGAAGTACGTTTCACGATCGATCAGATCAAGGTACGATCGGTAGTGATCACGCCCGTTTCTTGAAACGATAGCTCATCAGACTTGTGGATTCTCGAATGACTATATATATATATTCAGATAGAATGGAGCGTGAAAGTTTAAAACGAGCTATACAAAAGGGGAAAAACACGTAGTTCACGAAATATAGGCACTCTGACCTGGATACAATGAATTGTATCATTCCCCATACCAAATCCATAAAAAGATTATAAAACAACCTGAAATACTACTGAATTTAACACAGTGGACTTGCATCATGTAGAAGTGAGTTGTACCTCACAGAGTATACTGAGCTATTTAAATATATCTATCTTGTTCATGACAGAATAGTTATATCGCCGGATAGAATGATTTGTGTTATTTGTTCCGGCTCTCTACGCCCTGAGTTCAAAACACGCCAAGGTCAACTTTGCATGTCATCCTTCCGAGATCGATATATCAGTCACGGACTGGGGTCGATTCTTCCTATTTATCTCTTTCTTTATTCCCTCTTTCTCTCACTCTCACTTTCCCTCTCTCCTTTCCTTAAAAAAATCGGCTGTGTTCAGACGTGGTGAGAGAGGCCCACGACACAGTGTATGTCGCTACGGCGCCCTTACGAACCGATCTAGAGTTTCGGGTACATACAAGCATACACATTTTTCATGGACACAGCTCAGTCACCGTAAAAGAACGAGGCGAATGATGGAGCATTTAACTGATTGTTTAGTTCGTTGCTTATCCTTTACGTAATACACAACCAACTTTTAGTTTTGACGACGACGACAAAATGGAAAAGATTACTAGCCGCAAAGCAACGTAGCAGATCACCATCATCAAATGCTTTCATTTATCAGAATCACTTCAATAATGTAACAGCTTGAGAAATCATTGAGAAACTATCTCGAACATACGATTTGATTTCTACATAATGGATAATAGCCACAGAGAAAGAACACTTGTTATGCCACTCTTTGACAGCAATCCTTCTGATTAGCAATTGATCGAAAACTTCTCAAGGAACATCGATTGCTATTAATCGTGACTTGATAAAACGGCAAGACCACATTCACTGAGCTTCTTGACATTTTATGTCACTCGAGAAAAAGGAAAAATTAATCTGTTAGCTTGAAACATAACGAGAAAGCAAAGTGTGTATCGTAGGTGATAAACACTTTTGCACATTCTAATATGTTCACATCGATTTGAAGCTATATGCAACTGGACAATGCTGCCTGTAAATATTTTGATCCAAGTGTTCATTGAAGCATACATTAACTTATAACTTGCCACTTTGTCAAGGCTAGCGGCAGCTCATTGATGGGAAGGGATATGACAGCTAAATCCTAAATGAAGAGAAAGGGGTGTCTCTTGTTTCTTCTTTCGTTTTCTTTCTTTCTACCTTTTATTTAACTTACTTTCTTTTCCGTCAGCTTTATTTGTCTTACTATCTTTCTTTTTGGCTTTCTTGTTTCTTCATTTTTTTTCTTCGGTGCTTTTCTTATTCATCTTCATCTTCGTTAGAAATGCCATGACAGGGCACCGGATTAAATGTTCCATTTGATTTAGTTACGTTATTTTATATTCTGAGTTCAATTCCGTCGTTAAAATATTAAAGAGCTCTACCTAAGCAGGCGACACGACAGTGCTACTGCAGATGCCAACCAGGATTATTTCATGCTGTTGATACCCCCTCTCCCCAATCATAACATCTGTTTCATATTTAGGCTGATATTATTAATGCTCAATTAAATATTAAATATTAACTCGACTGATTTGTTACTTGCTTGTGGTGAAGTTTAAGATATGCAAGAATGCAAATAATAATAATAATAACTTTTGGCACAAGAGCAGTAAATTGAAGGGAATTTGAAGTGCATTATTGGAACTTTAAATTATCAACCCCGTAAAACAAAGCTAATCCCGATGGAATTAGAACCCAGCAAATAAAAAGAAGGGACACATAGTGCTAAGTATAAAAATACTTTCCCGGCGCTCTAGCGACTCTGTTATTTGACGCCAGAAGGATAAAAGGCAATGATTTAAACTACTAACAAAATATTGTCTGCTATGGTGGTTGTGATGGTAGTATTGCTTTCACAACTGTTGTCGTTGTTGTTGTTGATGTTACTGTCTGTTGCAATGGTGGCAACCGTAACAGCGGAGAATCTGTGTTTGTGAAGGGGAGGGGAGAAAGTGAAACCAATATTACATTCGGATCTGCTTTACTTAACAAATACATGAGAACAAAAAATTCAATAAAATATATTGCCAAAGGTGCAAACTTTGAAATATAAATCGAAAATTACACAGCAGAAACAAAAAAGAGTAGCAAACATATTAGGAAACAAATATAATAATAATAATTAACTCCAAACACTGCTACAAACTGTACACGGATTCACAAAATAAATACACATGAAATTTGGATTAGAAAAATGAGCCAAGGCAATATCATGTTAGATAAAGAAACAGAAATAAGAGAACTAGATCAAACTCAGGCATACAAATACTGAGGAATCAAGGGACTAGATAAGATACAACATACACAGATGAAAGAAAAGATTAGAAAAGAATACTACAGGAGAATTAGATTAATACTCAAAACTGAACTAAATGCAAAGAATAAGGTGATTGGCATCCACACTTTAGCAGTCACAGCAATGAGCTACAGCTTTAACATTTAGGTATGATAGTGTTGGGACCTTCATACCCTAGAAGTTATGCCAGCATTATGAAATACAAACAGCAAAAATATGGTACAAACACACACCAGAAAAGGTCTCAGAGAATGACAAAGCAACCACTCTCTGGAATATGTTAATACATCAAAGCCAACAGACCAGATATTATTTTAAATGCTTTCTAATAGAAGTATCAATCGCCACAGATAACAATATATCTTCCAAGGAAATAGAGTAACTCTCTATCTAGAGATTTAAAAAAATGGAAAATGAAGACAGAAACAATAACTATAATAATAGGTGCTCTAGGAATGATAAAACAAACAGACACAGACAAATACTTAGCCCAAACCCCAGGACTTACAAATATATAGAGTACACAAAACATAGCACTACTAGGCACTGCATACATATGACGAAAAGTGATATCAATACAATAGAAACAACATCAGCAAAAACTACACTACTCATACAAAAGGCGCACAGAGTTGTGCTCAATAAAAATAATCATGGAAATAACAATGATAATGATAATAATAACACCTAGCCGAGACTCACAATAAAGGATGGAGACACGATATAATAGAAAAAGTGGCATTTATGCAAACTAAATAATTCACCACATTCTGAAAAGTGGTATGAGCATAAGCCGGAGTGGGTGATAGCAAACGATCGAGTGAAGGTGCTATTGGATTTCAGGATACAGAGAGACAAGAAATTAGAACACAATAGGCCTGACCAGGTGGATTTTGACAAGGAAAAAAGATCGTGTCTGATTTAGACACAAGATTGCAAGAAAAGGAGGAGAAAATTAACCGATTCCAGGATGTAAAGTGGGAATAAAAAAAGGATTTTGGACTGTCATGAGATCAAGGCCATCCCGATTGTCATGGGAGCAGTAACTACTATCTCGAAGAGTTTTCAAGGATCGTTAAAAAACATTAGTCCAGCCCCTTTTCTGGAACACTTCAAAAGGCATGCTTGCTGGGAACAGCAAGAACTCTCCGATACGTCCTGAATATCTGAGGCTGCAGCTAGCGGCTTGATGTTCATTTGAACAAACTTTTCAGTTAAATAACATCAATGATTCTAATAATAGTAATAATAATGGTTTCTTTATTGGCCACAAGGGTTAACATGAAGAACGGATCAGGACGATACAAAGTGGGTTTTGGCCGTGTAAAATGGTTATAACAAGAAGATAAAAATGTGTAAAAACAAATAAAAAATTCAAACAAAAGTTCCCTAACAGGGGGGGGGGGGACTTCCGAGGGTCACACGTGGCGAAAACCACACAAAGGACCACGGTCACACTGACCACCAGGGTAAGCGCCCTCTCTCAGTTCTCCCACTCCTCAGTCTACAGGCGCATACTCAGAGCGACCCCGTTTATTCGGACCAGACTCGCCACTTTCACCCACCTTTCAACAAACTTACCTGATTTTCCTCTTAAGTGAAATTTGAAAATGTTAATCAGGGATTGGCCGGAGAGGAAACGAGTCCGTCTTCAATCCTTTCAACCATGTCTACCATAAACTCTCTTTCGCCATGGCCACCAGGCAGATGAAAACTCCCTGCCCTTCCTCTTCCTTAAAGGAGGACGGCCGGGCTATCTGCACAAAGGACTCAGTCGATAACCGTATCCGTCCTAAACGTGACAGCAACTGTTCGACATTGCCCACAAGTCAGCAATCGTCGGGCACTGAACGAGTGCGTGCACAACGGTTTCGTCGCCCTGCACGCATCTCGGACAGGTTCGGCTGACGGCACTCCTTTGCCTGTAGAGCTTATCTCGAACTGGCAACACTCCCCGGAGGCACTGCCAGGCCAAGCATTTCTGGAATTTGTCCATAGGCCCCGGGCTGAAATTTCTCTTGAAGAGAGCAAACAGCTGATTGTCTTCGACACCCAGGGTCTCCTCGAGAACGTCGTTGCACTTCCCATCCACTAGCCCTCTATAGAACGCCGAGGTGGATGTTCCACCGATATCAGTGCCCAGCTGGTAGAGGGTGGTGAGCGCTTGGAGATATTCCAGCTTCCAAGCGCTATCACTCAGTCTTTTACGGATGCAGGACTGCAGCTCCGTTAATAAGCCGAGCAGGGGAAAAACACGTCTGACAAACGGCGACGACACCTGTTCACCATCAAGGAAGCACCAAAGATGTTACAGCCTGAGCGCATGTTTGCGCATCATCAACCAGGGCATGCCCACTCCTCCACGCAGCGGGTGCTGACAAATGGACCGTCTGACCATGGGAGCACGGCCCTTCCACAAAAAGCGGAAGCGAAGGTGATCTATTTTGATCAGAGTTGGGCGAGGGCAAGGTACGACGGTCAGGTGGTAGCAGATGACGGACGCGATGTACGCATTTGCCACCTCCGCCCGACCTTTCAGTGATAGTCTCTTCTCGGCCCATTTCCGGGTAGAGATGCCACCCTGCTCGTCACCTCGCTCCAGTTTTTCACATCTGGAAGTCCGGACCGAACCAGATCCCGAGCAATTTAACCGGTCCTTCCGTCCAGCGCCCCACGACGCTGTCGGACGGCATGTACTTGCCTCTCATGGTACCGAGTTACAAGCCCACTGACTTTTCCTGGTTTGTCTTTGCTACTGTCACCGCTTCGTATTCCTTGAGAGAGGTAGACGTGTTTGGTGCTTGACACCACCACGGTGACGTCGTCGGCGTAAGCTGACACTGATCTCCCGCATCCCAGTTCGCGTGGGACCCCGCCTCATCGTCTCCAATTCGTGCAGTATCGGCTCGAATGCCAATACGTACAAGAGGGACGAGATGGGACAACCCCGGCGGACCGAGCGCATGATGCTGAACGGCTGCGACAAGTGAACATTTACCATCACAATCGAGCAGATATTGCTGTGCATTGCAGCGATCCAGCCCCTAAAAACTGGCCCATTGTGGTGTGGTTGCTGGTGTTGATGCTTGTGGTGGTGTTGCTGCAAATCACCTTGCAGCCTTTACCCCTCTTTCTTTGCTTTCGCTTTTGGAGGAAGAAACTGTGGTGTTTTTGCGTCTGTATTTTTTTTTTTTTGACAACCGTTTCCCACTCCTCTGTCGCCTCATACTCCATGTCCAACTGTGAGAGGTCGGGGAGCGGTATGAGTTTTACCCTCTCATTTGTCTTTGTTGTTGCTGTAGGTGGTGGTGGTGGTGGACCCTGGTCTGCCGTTCTTGGCACGGGTGCAACTAGTGCAACTGTTTCTGTTGCTGCAGTTGCCGCTGATGTTTTTATTGTCCGTGGCTTTGGTGTGAGTGCCACGGACGTTCTCCTCCTACTCCCTGTAGAAGCTCCCTACTTTTACGCTGACTGCTCTGTTTCTGATGGCAGCGGTTTCGACGTTGGAAGGAGAGGGACCTTCGCCTTTGTTATTTTCTGTGAGCAGAAGGTCCTGAGGTGAGACTTTGGGCGCCTTCCTACCACATATATGGGAAGTTGGGAGCCATTCCCGTGGTCTATTATGTCGGGAATATCGCTGATGCAGTCCTGGTCGGTTTGGATGAGCATCTCTATTCCAATACCGGACCAGTCCTCTCTCCCCAACTTCTAAACCTGCAGAATGGTTATTCTATCCTCGATGCCCGCAAGAACAGACACGACAAGCCAAGGCACGTGTACGTAGGGTGGGACCGGGTTACCCTGACCTTTGCAATTTTTCCCGCAGTAAAACGGGACTAATTTTATGTCATCATTTCGTAGGGTCCTCATTGAGTGTGATTTTGCTTCCTGGGTGGTAGCAAAAAGGACGTCCATGGTAGCACACCTCTTGTCTCGGGTGATGTGGGTTTTCCGTGCTCACACAGTTCCCAAGGCCTTCTGGACTTGGGCCTCTGTGGCTCTCTCCACACAGCGTGATTTCGTGGCAATTGTTCGGTATGACATTGTGGGTCGCTCTTGTTCCTCCAGGAAGTCGGCTAGTGGGTTCAAGGACACTGAAAATTCAGTTCTGGTTGCCATGTGTCTTGCAACCGCCATCTCCTCCTCTGTGATCAGGACTGTTTCTACGTTGCGAGCCACCTTTGCAAAAGAGATGGTCTTTTTTTTATTGGCATCATTGTTGCCGCAGATACTGCTGCTACTGGTCTTGTTGGTGCTGTTGCTACTGCTACAAACGGTGTTGTTGGTGTTGTTGCTGTTATCACTGTTGCAGTTGGTTGTATTTTTGGTGCCGCCGTTGCTGTTGTTCTCGGTGCAGTTTGTATTGTTGCTGTTGGTGTTGTCGTTGTTCATTTTCTTGTTAGTGGTGTTAATATCGTTGTTGCATTTGTTGTCATTTTGTCTGTTGTCTGTATTGGTTGTCGCTGTTGCTGTTGTGATTGGTGTGGTCATTTTTTTCAAAATTAGTGTTCTCAATATCGTTGTCATTGTTGTCTTTGTTCACGTTGTTTGTGGTGGTGTTTGTTGTATCAATTTCTGTGTTCGCTGTACGCCATTGTCATACGACAGCAGACATATCCCGGGGGGGGGGGGGGGCTCAGCCATGATGTTTTGTTTCTTTTTTATAATTTTTAACTGTAAAAAGTTTAAATATTTCGTCCAAAAGGCCCTTCACAGGGCAAAGTCCAAGGGCTTATGTCCCTTACACGACAACAAAAATTTACAGTAAATGATTTATAACAGGTAAATAAAGAGACTTACGGCAGCGAGCGAAAAGACGTCCGATCAGGCCAATAATAATATTAATAATAATAATAATAATAATAATAATAATAATAATAATGAAAGACCGAATCAAGGGTAATGATGTTACCAACTATAGACCTATCACATGTCTGCCCGTAATGTGGAAACTGTTGACGAGCATTGTGTCTGAGGAAATCTACCATCACCTCCACACAAACAACTTGTTGCCGGACGAACAGAAAGGATGCCGAAAGAAGTCACGTGGTACAAAGGACCAGTTGCTTATTGATAAGATGGTAATGGGGAATTGCAGGAGGAGACACACTGATCTTGCCATGGGATGGATAGACTACAGAAAGGCATTTGACATGGTGCCTCATTCCTGGATCACCAAAAGCCTGGAGATCTTCAGGGTGGCAGATAACATCAGAGAGTTGCTGGGCAGGAGTATGGGGTCCTGGGAGACAGAGTTGACATCAACTGGAGTATCCTTGGGAAGCGTGAAGATCAAGAGAGGTATCTTCCAGGGAGATAGCCTGTCCCCTCTGTTGTTTGTCCTTGCCCTGATGCCCTTGACCATTATGCTGCGAAAAGTGAGAGCAGGATACAAGTTGGGAAGGGGAGAGCTTACCATCAATCACCTCCTCTTCATGGACGATCTTAAGCTCTTCGGGAAAAGTGAGAGGGAGTTGGATGTGCTTGTTGACACTGTCCGTATTTTCAGCAGTGATATATGTATGCAGTTTGGTATTGGTAAATGTGGAGTCATTGTGATGAGGAGGGGTAGGTTGAGCAGAAGTAACGGGATCCAGATACCAACAGGTGAGATGATAAAGGAAATTGACTCTGAGGAAGGATACAAGTATTTGGGCGTTCTGGAGGCTGATGGCATAAAGAACAAAAAAATGAAGGAATTGTTAAGAACTGAATACATTCGGAGAGTAAGGAGCGTATTGAAGTCACATCTGAACAGCAGAAATGCCATAAGCGCAGTAAATTCCCGAGCTGTGTCTATTATTAGGTACAGTGCGGGAATTCTGAGATGGAATGTTGCTGAACAAAAAGAAATGGATAGGAAGACTAGGAAGCTATTGACTATCTACAACATGTTCCACAAGAGGAGTGATGTCGATAGACTCTACCTAAGGAGATCTGAGGGTGGAAGAGGTCTTATCAGCATAGAGGACTGTGTTCAGATGGAGAAAAACAACCTATACAAATACGTGACCTATAGTAAGGAGCCAATGCTCAGAGCTGTACTGAAGGAGGGGAGAGTAGGCCAGGGGATACCCAAGGAGGAAATAACATCAAGGAGGAAGAGCAGCCTTAAGGGAAAATCCCTTCATAGTACCTTCTTTGAGAAAACTGAATTTAGAGATCCACAGACATGGAACTGGTTGAGAAGAGGAGACCTCAAAAAGGCTACAGAAGGAATGCTAATGGCTGCGCAGGAGCAGGCCCTCAAAACGAAGTGGTTGAAGCACCATATCTACAAGGAGGAGGCTAGCCCACTGTGCAGGATCTGTGGAGAGAGAGAGGAGACTGTGGCTCACATTGTGTCCGAGTGTAAACACCTAGCCCAGACCCACTATAAGGGCTGGAGACACGATGTGATGGGCAGGGTGATCCACTGGCACCTGTGCAAAGTAAACAATCTACCACATTCTGAGAAATGGTATGAGCATAGGCCAGAGGCGGTGATGGAGAACAGTCAGGTGAAGGTGCTGTGGGATTTTAGGATACAGACGGACAAAAAACTGGAACACAATAGACCTGACCTGGTGGTTGTGGACAAAGAAAAAAGATCGTGCCTGATTGTGGATGTGGCCTGCCCGTTCGACACGAGAGTGCAAGAGAAGGAGAGGGAGAAAATTAACCGATACCAGGACCTAAAGTGGGAGGTGAAAAGGATTTGGAACTGCCATGAAGTCAAAGTGATCCCGATTGTCATAGGCGCACTGGGGACTATCTCCAAAGGTTTCCAGGGATGGTTAAAGAAAATCGGCCCCTTCACGCTTTTTGGAACGCTTCAAAAGGCATGCTTGCTTGGAACGGCAAGAACCCTCCGATACGTCCTGAATATCTGAGGCTGCAGGTAGTGGCTTGATATTCAATCCAACGGACTTTCCAGTTAACCAACATCAATGACTGAGATTCAAGGAATAACAATAATAATAATAATAATAATGATTTCTTTATTGGCCACAAGGGCTGACATCAAGAAAAACATCACAGACGGAACAGGACGGTACAATGTGGGTTTTGTGCGTGTAAATATTTTTATTATTTATATAAGAAAAGAAGAAAAAAAAGGACATAGAAACATATATATATATAAGCAATAAAAATGAAAATTGAAACAATGAAAAATTCCCCAATAGGGGGGGGGGGGGGAACCTCCGAGGGTTACTAGTGGCGAAAACCACACAAAAGACCACGGCCACTCTCAATTTTTCCATTTCTCAAACTACAGACGTATATTCACTCGGACCATTCTCGCTACATTCACCCACCTTTCAACAAACTTGCTAGAAGGAAGCACTTGCCTCTCCACCCTGATTTTCCTCTTCGAGTGAAACTTGAAAAAGTTAATCAGGGACTGGCCGGAGAGGAAAGTCTTCAACCCTTTTAACCTTGTCCACCACACAATCTCTTTCGCTATAGCAACCAGGCAGATGAAAATCGCCTGCCCTTCCTCCTCGAAGGAAGACGGTGAGACCATCTGCACAATGGACTCAGTCGACATCCGGATCAGTCCTACACGCGACAGCAACTGTTCGACATAGCTCCACAAGTCTGAACGAGTGCGTGCACGACGGTTTCGTCGCTCTGCGCGCATCTCGGACAGGCTCGGCTGACGGCACTTCCGTGCCTGTAGAGCTTATCTCGAACCGGCAGCGCTCCCCGGTAGCACTGCAAGGCCAGGGATTTTTGGAAGTTATCCATAGGCCCCGGGCTGAAAGTTCTCCGGAAGAGAGCAAACAGCTGATCTTCTTCGACGTCCAGGATCTCTCCAAGAATGTCGTCGCTCTTCCCCTCCACTAGTCCTCTATAGAACGCCGAGGTGGATGTTGCACCAATACTGGTGGCCAGCTGGCAGAGGGCAGTGAGTGCATGGAGACATTCCAGTTTCCAAGCGCTATCCCTCGATCTTTTTCTCACCCAGGACTGCAGCTCCGTCAAGGAGACGAGCTGTGGGAAAACATGCCTGGCGAACGGCGACCACACCTGTTCACCATCAAGGAAGCACCAGAGATGTCGCAGCCTCAGCGTATGTTTGCATCATCAGCCATGGCGTGCCCAGTCCTCCACGCAACGGGTATTGAGAGCAGATGGATCACCTGACCATGGGAGCGTGTCCCTTCGACAAAAAGCGGAAGAGGAGGCGCTCCATTTTGGTGAGAGTTGTGCTGGAGCAAGGGACGATGGTGAGGCGGTAGCAGATGACGGATGCGATGTACGCATTCGCCACCTGCGCCCGGCCTTTCAGGGACAGCTTCCTCTCGGCCCATTTCTGGGTGAGGGAGGCCACCCTGCTCGTCACCTCTTTCAAGTTTTTTCTCCATCTGGAGGTCCGGTCCGAACCAGACCCCGAGCAATTTAACCGGTGTCCGCCCTACGCCCCACAGCGCTGCCGGACGGCATGGACTTGCCTCTCAAGGTGCCGAGCTGCAAGCCCACCGATTTTTCCTGGTCTATCTTTGCTCCTGTCACCACTTCGTATTCCTTGAGAGCGGTGCCGAGCATGTGGACGTGTCTGATGCTCGACACCACCACGGTGACGTCGTCAGCGTAAGCCGACTCGGATTTCCCGCATCCTAGTTCGCGTGGGACGCCCCTCATCGCTCCCAGTTTGTGCAGTAACGGCTCGAGAGCCAATACGTACAAGAGGGACGAGAGGGGACTACCGTGGCGGACTGAGCGCATGATGCTGAACGGCTGCGACAGGTGACCGTTCACCCTCACAACTGAGCAGATGTCGCTGTACATTGCTGCGATCCAACCCCTGAAAACGGGCCCAAAACCGGCTGCCTCGAGGACCGCCACCAGGTACCGATGGTCGACCCTATCGAATGCTTTGGATTGATTCAAATTGATCAGGGCCCCACCCGTGCCAGGCTCCTTAACCACTCTCTCTATGATGTATCGCATGAGGTGGAGGCTGTCTTTTATGGATCTGTCCGGAATGGCGTCTGTCTGCGCATCTCTCACTAGACCCCTGACGACAAGCGCCAACCTCGTTGCTAACACCTTGGCCAAAATCTTGAACTCTGCGTTTAGCAGGGTTATAGGCCTGAAATTATCGATAACATCCCCCTTGTTCGGGTCTTTTCTCAGCAGCGCCACTGCTCCCCGGCTCACAAAACTGGAAATGCTCCCGTTCTGCTGCCATTTGCAGTAGACGTCTGCCAAGAGGTCACCAAACAAGTCTGGCATAAATGCATAAAGCTCGTAGGGCCGACCATCCAAACCTGGCGATTTACCCCTTGTGCAGTTAGCCATCGCTTCCCGTATTTCACCGGCTGTTATTGGCTTTTCGCAACACTGTGCTGCGGTCGTCGAGAGCCGAGGCAGTCCGTCGAGGTATGCACTGAAGTCCATGCCTTGATCCGGGCCGCCGCCGCTCCCGAATATTTCAGTAAAATGCTGCTGAAAAGCCTCACACATCCGCTCGAGTTCGAGCATCACGCACCCGTTTTAGTCAGACAAAGACCGAATTGTGGCTTTGTTGCCACGTCTGCCTCTTCCACCTGGGCCCATTGGACGGCTTTTGTGGACAACTTATACTAGCCTTATCTAGTTCTCTGCAGAATATCCATCCTATCGAGATACGATCTGGATGACCCGATGCGGTTTGTCCATGTCCACATTGGCACATTCAGGTGATCCAGTCGATACCTGTCAGACACTTCAAAACGTCTTGCACCCACCTCCCCTATCCACTACCCCCACACAATCCCAGCGTTCATCCAAGATACCGTTCCAGTCGCCCACTAACACTAAAGAGCGGGACGTTCCAAGAAAGGTCTCTAGACGTTTGAAGAAATCTGGCCGTCCTGCCCCTGTTTGGGCGTAGACGGCTACTAGCCTGAAAGCATTGCCTTCGCTGCCAGTCACGTCCAGCACCCCCGACTTACCTTCTGGGTCTAGGAAGATGGCCGTATCGCGAGATCCAAGCCTCTCCGAAAAAGGGCGGCAAAACCTTCCCCCGATCCTGGACGGCTGGGAGATGCGTATACATCGTAGCCGCCGAAGATCGGTGCGAAGGCTTGTGCTTCGGAGATTCTGGTTTCACTGATGGCCACCACATCTATGTTTAGTGACCCGAGGTTGTTGAGCAGGTGACCCTGCTTCCAAGATGACCCTAGGCCACGTGCATTTATACTGCCTATTCTGAGTACGGCCATGCTGGATGAGAAACGGGGCAAGTGAGAAAGGTCACTAACCTTGATCGTGTGGTGAAGGGACAGTAGAACCGTCCATTTCGCTGGTCATGGGTATTTCCAAGAGGTTGTCAGTGTATATCCTCTTTGTAACCGACCCTCTGAAGTCTCCAACTGCGTTGGGGAATTTTTGTTTTAAAGGTTTGTACTGTTCTATTGAGACTTCGAAGATGCTTATGTTTGTCGGGAGAGTTCTTGGTGTTGGTGGGGTGTAGTAGTTTTTTTTCTGTGACGTCTGTGTGCTGCTTTATATATTGTATGAGTTCTTTTTTTGCCATGTTTATGGCTGTGAACATTTTGGGGGGAGGGGTGATTTTGTTGCTGTTTTCTTCTTGTTGCTGTTTGGTGTGTGTATCTTGTGTTTGCGTTGTTGGTGTTTTGGGTGATGCTGGTGGTGGTGTGGTTGTTGTTGTCAGTGGTGCTTGTGGTGGTGATGGTGGTGAGGGTGGTGGTGTTGCTGCAAGTTTCCTTGCTGCCTTTACCCCTCTTTGTATGCCTTCGCTTTTGGAGGGTGAATCTAAGGGTTTTTTTCTTTTTTGTTTTTTTGTAGCAGACCGTTTGCCACGTCACTCCCGCCTCAAACTCCATGTCGGATTCTGTGGCGTCTGGGAGTGATATGCGCTCCAGGGCTGTTGGTGGGGGTAGTGGAGCCCTCTTCGGCAATTTGTTGCTGGTGTAGCTACTTCAAATGTAGCTATTGGTGTTGCCGCCACTGACGATGATGCTTTAGTTATCCGTGGCCTTGGTACGAGTGCTACGGACGTTGCCCTCCTACTCACCGTGGAAGGGGCTTCTTCGTTTGTTTCCTGCCCTGCTCTTGGTAGTAGCGGACCAGGTATTGGAAGGAGAGGGGCCTTCTTCGCTGTCTTTTTCGGGCAAAAGGCCCTGAGGTGACCCTTCGACCCACAGAGATAACATTTTGGCCGTCTTCCTTCTACACTTATAGGGAGTTGGAGTCCTTCCTCGATGTCTATGATATCGGGGATAGCGTGGATACATTCCTGGTCAGTTTGTATAAGCATTTGCATGCCTATACCTGACCAGTTCTCTCTCCCTATTTTTTTTACTTGCAGCATGGTCGTCCTGTTCTCGATTCCAGCAAGGACAGACGCGGCCAACCAAGGTATGGGCACGTCGGGTGGGACCTATGTCACTTTGACGCTCACAATTTTCTGCCCGTAGTAGGAGGGCACCAAGACTATCTCCTCACTCTTTAGGGTTTCCAAAGAGTGAGACTTTGCTTCCCGGGGGGTGCCGAAATGTACGTCTACTGTGGCGTACTTTCTGCTCCGGGTGATGTGGATTTTGCGTGCCCAGACGCACCCCAAGGCCTTTGGGATTTGAGCCTCCTTGGCTCTCTCCACCCGATGTGAGATTTTGCTTACGGTGCGGTAAGTCACCGTCTGTAGCTGCTGGTCCTTGAAAAAATCGGGTGGAGGTTTCAGGGAGACTCTATTGGCGCTTCTTGTCACCATGGCTGATGCGACTGCCATCTCCTCCTCTGTGACTAACACTGTCTCGATATTTCGGGCGACACCTGCAAAAGAAGTGGTCCCTTTTTCAGCAGCACCACTATTGCTGCCGCTACTGGTCTTACTGGTGGTGCTGAGATCGCTATTACAGGTATCGGTGTCATTGTTGTTCTTTTCGCTGGTACAGTTGTTGGGGTTGTTTTCGTTGATACTGTTGCTGTTGTTACTGTTATTGTGGGTGTTGTTATTATTGTTGTTTTTGTTGATACTGTTCCTACTATTATTGTTGTTGTGGCTGTTGTTATTGTCATTGTTATTGTCGTTCTCGACCTTACTGCTGTTATTTTTGTTGTTGCTGTTGTTGTTGCTGTTGTTATTGAAGGTGTTGTTGTTGGTGTTGTTGTTGGTGTTATTGTTGGTGTTGTTTGTGTTAGAAATATTTGTTAATTTTAAATCTGTAACAATCTTCTTTTCCTTTGTAATATTTTCGTTTATATTTACCTCCGCTCGAACGCTATCTTGTTGACATGCTGATAAAGTCTCCCTCTCTCTGTGTTGTCTGACAGCGCTCTCTCTCTTTCTTGTGTTATCAATGTTGAAATTTAAAAAAAAGATATGTTTACACGAATACGACACCCCGTAAAGGGGTGCCGTATTATTTACGAGTGAACTCCTATATTAGGTGGGTCACTTCTTCTAAACTTTTATCAAATTTAAAACTTGAATAAAAGGTTTAGAACGGTTGAAAACGAGGTAAAACGTTGAAAAAAACTGGAGGCGGTAAGAAGCGTGGCTTCACCAACAATAGTAATAATAATAATAATGCTTTCTTTATTAACCACAAGGGTTTACATAAAGTAGACATTAAGGACAGTACAGGACAATACAGGACGGTACAAATGGGCATTTCTGCGTGTAAAAACAAAAAAAAACAGAGGATGTAACAAAAAAATAACAATGAAAAACTCACAAATAGGGGGGAGACTTCCGAGGGACATTTGTGGAGAAAGCCCATTAAAAGGCTAGAGTGACGCTGACCACCAGGGCAAGTGTCCTCTCCCAGTTTTCACCTTTAATTTACAGACACATACTCAGAGTAGGCCCATTCACTTGGGCCATTCTTGCTTCTCTCACCCATCTTTCAACAAAATGCTGGGAAGAGAGCACTTCCCTCTCTACCCTGATTTTCCTTTTCAAAAGAAACTGGAAAAAGTTAATCAGGGCATCACCGAAGAGGTAAGTGCTCGTCTTCAGTCCTTTCAAACGCGTCCACCATACTATCTCTTTCGCCATGGCCACCAGACAGATAAAAACTGCCCTTCCTCGCTAAAGGAAGAGGGTGGGGCAATCCTCACGATGGACTCAGCTGATAGTCGGATCCGTTCTACATGCTACAGCAGGTGTTCGACATAAACCCACAAGTCAGCAATGCTCGGACACTGGACGAGTGCAAGCAGGACGGCTTCGTCGCTCTGCGCGCATCTCGGACATTCCCGGCTGACGGCACCTCCATGTCTGTAGAGTTTATCCCGAACTGGCAAAGCTCCTCGGTAGCACTGCCAGGCCAGGGATTTCTGGAAGTTGTCCATAGGTCCCGGCCCGAAAGTTCTTCCGAAGAGATTGGCTAGTTGATTTTAGTCGACGCCTAGAGTTTCCCCAAGTACGTCGTCGCTCTTCCCCTCCACTAATCCTCTATAGAACGCCAAGGTGGAGTTTCCACCGATCACATTGCCCGATTGGTCGAGGGCTGTGAGCGCCTGAAGACATTCCAGTCTCCAAGTGCTCCCTCTCGGTCTTCGTTTGACCCAGGACTGCAGCTCCGTCAAGGAGATGAGCTAGGGAAAGACGCGTCTAACAAACGGCGACCACACCTGATCACCGTCGAGGAAGAGGTGGAGATGTCGTAGCCTGAGTGCGTCTGCGCATCATTAGCCACGGCATGCCCAGCCCTCTACGTAGCGGGTGTTGACAGCAGATGGACCGCCTGACCATCGGAGCGCGTCCCTTCCACAAAAAGCAAAAGACCAAACGCTCCCGCGCAGTCAGGCGAGGCTTAGGACAAAGCACGACGGTCAGGCGGTAGTAGATGACGGACGCGATGTACGCGTTAGCCACCTCCGCTCGACCTGTCAGGGATAGCTTCCTCTCCGCCGATTTATGGGTGAGAGAAGCCACCCTGCTCGTCACCTCGTCCCAGTTTTTGTCAGTCTGGAGGTCCGGACCGAACCAGACCCCTAACAATTTAACTGGTCTGTCCGTCCAGCGCCCGACGACGCCGTTGGGCGGCATGGACCTGCCTCTCCAGGTGCCGAGCTGCAGGCCCACCGACTTTTCTTGGTTGATCATTGCTCCTGTCACCGCTTCATATTCTCTTAGTGTAGTGCCGATCGCCTCCATGTGTTTGGCGTACGACACCACTACGGTGACATTGTCCGCATATGCTGACACGGACCTTCCGCATCCTAGTTCGCGCGTGGCCCCCTCAACGTCTCCAGTTTGTGCAGTAATGGCTCTAGAGTCAACACGTACAAGAGGGACGAGAGGGGACATCCTTGGTGGACCGAGCGCATGATGTTGAACGGTTACGAAAGGTGACCGTTCACTCCACCACAGAGCAACTGTCGCTGTGCATGGCAGCGATCCAGCCTCTGAAGACGGGCCCAAAGCCAGCCGCCCTCAGGACTGCCGCCAGATAACGATGGTCGACCCTATCGAAAGCTTTCAACTGCTCTAAATTGATCAAGGACCCACCCGTGCCAGGTTCTCTAGGTACCCTCTCCACGATGTATCGCATGAGGTGGAATTTGTTGTGGATGGATCTGTCGGGAATGGCGCATGTCTGCGCCTCTCCTACCAGCCCACAAACGACAAGCGCCAACCTCTTTGCTAGCACCTTCCCCAAAATCTTGAACTCTGTGCTTAGAAGAGTTATGGGCTTGAAATTATCTATTTTATTCCCCTTGTTCGGATCCTTTTTCAGCAGCACCAGCTCCTCGGCTCACAGAGCTTGGAATTCTCCCGTTAGTTGCCAGTTGCAGTAGACGTCCGCCAAGAGCCTCCGAACACGTCTGGCATCTGTACCTAAAGTTTATAGGGCAGACCATCGAAACCAGGCGATTTACCCCTTGTGCAGCCAGTCATTGCCTCCCATACTTCAGCTGCTGTTATAGGCTTTTCGCAACACTCCGCCACAGTGGCAGAGAACCGCGGGAGTCCGTCGAGGTAGATACTAAAGTCTATCCCTCGATTCGGCCCGCCGCTGCCCCCGAACAGCTGAGCGAAGTGTCGCTGAAAAGCTTCACACATTTGCCCGGGATCGAGTAGCATGCGCCCGTCGTGGTCCACCAAAGACCGGATCGTGGCTTTGTTGCCACGACGCGCCTCCGCCACTTGGGCCCATTGAACGGCTTTCGCCCCCTCGTGTCTGAGAGCACGCACCCTAGTTCCGACAACTCAGCCTTCGTGCTTTGCATTGAAGAACTTGTTAAGGGCCAATTTCGCCGCAAGTACGTAGGTCGCGATGCCTTTGCTAAGCGCCTCGTCTAATTTTCTAACTAGTTCTCCCTCTGCTCTATTTTTCTCTATTGCTAAAGCCTTACTAACTCTGTTCTAATCGCTCTTTTCAGAGCAAACCACCAATTGTTGTTGACGATGGCCCCCGTCAACGCCCGCTTAAACTAGTTCGCTAATCCGATCTCTGTAGGCCTTGCGCGCTGGTAATGACGCGTTTAGATTCCAGTAGCCGGGTCCTTGTCTATGAAGCCTATCTAAGTCAACCACACAGATCAGGAATTTGTGGTCCGTGTAGCTGACTCTCTTGAATTGTGGACAGCCTATGCTAGACCTATCTGTTTTCCTACAAAATACTCTATCTAGATATGATCTGGATGACCCGATGCGATTTGTCCAAGTCCACATTAGCACATTCGGGAAATCCAATCGGTACCTGTCAGACAGTTCAAAACGCCTGAGCAGGTTGGTGAGGCTCTTGCACCCTCCTCCCCTATCCGCTAATCCCACACAGTTCCAGCGCGCATCTAAATCCCGTTCCAGTCGCCCACTAACACTAAAGAGCGGGACGCTCCAAGAAAGGTCTCCAGACGCTGGAAGAAATCAGGTCGCCCTGCTCCTGTCGGGGCATAGATGGCCACTAGCCTGAAAGCTTGCCCGTCTCCGCTGGTCACGTCCAGCACCACCAACTTACCTTCTGGGTCCAGGAAGATGGCCCGTATGGCGAGATCCAAATCTCTCCGAAAAAGCACAGCAACTCCTCCCCCCGATCCAGGACGGCTGGGAGATGCGTACACATCGTAGCCGCCGAAGATCGGTGCGAAGGCCTGTGCTTCGAAGATTCTGGTCTCGTTGATGGCCACCACATCTATGTTTAGTGACCTGAGATCGTTCAGCAGGTGCCCCTGCTTACAAGACGACCCCAAGCCACGTACATTTATGCTACCTATTCTGAGAGTAGCCATGTTGGCTAGGATAGGAGGAAAACAAGTGAGAGGGGAGAGGTACAAAAACTTACCTGTGGCTCTTTTTTAGGAAGGGGGTGAGTGATCCATCCCTCTGACCATTGGTGGGTTTCTCCACGAGAAAATCCGTGAATATTCTTTTGGTGATGTTCCCTCGGTAGTCTCCAATTGATGTGGGGAACATTTTTTTAATGTTATGTAATTTTTATGTGTAATTTCTATTATTTTTATGTGTGTGTGGGGGGGTGCAATGTTGGTGGTTTGTACGTAGTTTGTTTCTGTGATGTTGGTGTGGTGTTGAATGTAATTTAAAAGCTTTGTGTTGTCTGTGTCTATGACTGTGTATTGTGTCTGCTGTTTGGGTGTTGGTGTTTTCTGTGTTTGCTGTCGTGTTGCTGGAGGTGACGATGGGGTAGATGGTAAGGGTGGTGGTGGTGGTGGTGGTGGTGATGGTGTAGGTGGTTGTGGGGGTGTGGCTGTTGATGGTGGTGGAGGAGGAGGGGTGTTTTAATTTTCTTTTTTTAAGGTTCTTTCTTCCTCTCTTGGGGGGGGGGGTGAGTGAGGGTAGGGAGTTCTTCCTTTTTTTTGTTGGAATAGTACTCCACTCTTCCGTCTCATCGCACTCCTTGTCCGATTTAGCTATATCAGGAAGGGGTATGCTTTCTATTGGTTTTGTGGGTGGTGGAAGAGATGGTGTTTTTGTTGTTGGGGATGGTGATTTCTCTTCTGCCCCTGTCTTCTTTGTTTGTTTGTCTGCTCCAGTTGCGGGGCATGGCGTGGGGAGAAGGGGTGGGCGCGTGCCTGTTTTGGTAATTTTGGGGCATCCATGAAACCTTGGGCGCCTACCTTCGACAGTCCCGTAAGGGTGAAAAGCAAAGTTAACCTTTGTGGGAGTTGAACTCAGAACGTAAAGGGCCATAATTCCATGTTGCAAAAAAGGGTGTCAGACGCTCTACCAAATAATAATAATGCTTTCTACTATAGGCACAAGGCCAGCAATTTTGGAGGAGAGGAAAATCGATTAAATCGACCCCACTGCATTATTGGTGCTAGGCAAAGCTAACCATGGCGTGATTTGAAGCATAACGTAAAGGGATGTAACTCTATGTTGCAAAGAATGGTGTCCGACGAACAGCAGTACAAACACTATTCTGTCTCCTCACACGAGGTAATAACAAAACCTGATATAAACTGCTCCCTTTGTATTCCTTTTTTTTCTTTTTCTTTTGTTTCTACTAAAATATGTGCTCCATTAAGGTACTGTACACAGTTGATTATTTTATTCTATTTTTCTAAGATATTAACAATGCCGTGAGGCCCGTTAGAACTCTAATTTGTACTGTAGGTATTCAGCCACTTCTACCTATCTCTTCGCCTACGACACATTTCTTTGTTCTTGTTTATTGCTAATAGCAGTGCAAAAGTTATTCACTCTCTTCGCACCTGTTGAAAATGTAACCTGATTTAAGCCCCTTAAAGTCGTTTACGTCAACCACTAGAGATGGCGTCCCAAGAAGAAAAAAACACTGGTCGTAGTGGAACCTTAAAACCCCAAACCTCAATGAGAGCAATGAAACAAAACATTTGTTTACACACAGAGGTAAATGGTGCTGGAGCTAATAGTGAAGGTGCCTCGTCCGGCAGATGCCCTGTGGTTGAGCAGAAAAGTCCCAGTTGTCATCATGACACTGCTAGAAAGAAGTGGAGTAAGGAGGTAAAGGCTGTTATGAAGTGTTATTTTAGAAGCATGATAAACGATGGAACCAAACAGGAAGAGGAACTGAATTTTCGAGATGATGCGGGACGTGCTATTAACATTGATGAACGGAAAGACATATCAGAAAAAGACAGACAGATGATTGCTGATATATTGGAGATCTCTAAATCAGGAGGCAGTAATAAAAAATTGAAAAAAATTAAAAAAGCAAATCAATGTCAGTTAAACGAAATAACTAACAAAGCAAGCGACATACTTGACAAGGTACCAACTAGAACCATCACAGAAACCAACAATCTAATTAGCGCAGCAAGTATCTATATTGCTAAAGATTTAGGTGCGAAACAGACTACAAAAAAGCAGATCAAGGAATTATGGTGGAAAAGGAGAATTGAAGGGGACATCATAATGCTGAAGAAAGATATTAATATTCTGGAAAGGGAAAAACGAGGTGAATTTAAAACAGGGGGAAAATTGTTGTTCATGTGGTTGTTCTTGGTGAGGGATCAGAGTGGAAGAAGCTTAACTAGTGTTGAATATCGTTTGTCGATGGAACGAAGCAGCTTACCCGATTATTTACAGAACAGTATAGAAAATTTTCTAAGGACAGTGAGTAAAGAGCAGATAATCAAGAATACAAAGGGCGAAAAAAGACAAAAGCAAATTTAAAGAAGATCATTATTGAAAGAACTGAAGAGAAAACTTTACACAGTCCGTCTCGGAAAGCCAATGAAGATGTATGTGAAAGAAAAAGAGAGAGAGCTTTATTGCAACTCCTCAAGATCAAGCAGTGTGATCTTGGGATAAAACATTGGCCCACATTGTTGCAGAATGCCTCATGCTAGCCTGAGAGAATATAGGAAATGGTGACATAATCTAGTTGCGAACTAGAAAGGGCAGTTTGAAGTATAACGTAGGTCGTATAATTATCGGGTAGAACGAGAGCTTGAGTCGGAAACATGCAAGATTCTGTAGGATTTTGCCATTCAAACATAAGAATCTGAAGTATCGTACCCGGAATCTCTTGATAACGAAACGAAATTCTTTGCTATTAGACTATGCTTACATCCACTTGCATGCCTAAACTAGAGCTGGAGCAGATATATGTGATCTTTTAATAGCATTTTCTCAAAGTATGTGCGAGAAAATTGAATTGAAGACAGTGGACAGAAAATCCTATCTTGAAAATTTGTCGAATGTCTATGCTGCAGTTTGGTATCATTACCATAGCTTCAGCTCGATTGAAGCCCTGCATGTAAGATTGGATAGGTGGAAAATTACATTTGTAATTTAGAGGCAGCCTTGTTACTCACTGTTTCGTGCTAAATCTCCCTGAGAATTACATATAAAGTATACGTATATGTGGAATACTCAGCCACTTATTGCTTAATTTAACAAGATATCCGTTTCATATATCGAAAACTCGAACATTTATTCTCGATCAAGTGGGGGTAGATGTAATAGTGTGATACATACTATAGTAGAGTGGAAGTGTGGTAGTGATTTAGAGCTGTGAAAGTTTCGTAGTATTTTAAGCAATGATTTCTTATTATTTCTGTGAGGTCTACTAGTAGCTTGGTGAATCGAGCTAAGGATATTCACCAAATACTTATTGTAAAATCTGCCAATCCTTTCGATTGTTATTAGGCAATTTAAACATCGAAAGAAAAAAAAAAACGTGGATATCTAGTCAGACAATATTTGTTTCTAATTTCGTGCGGAGTCAACTGCATGATATCACATATCATGAAATGGAAAAGGAAATGGAGACAGAAAGAAATGCCAAGCATTGGAGATATGGTAAGGACTTCTTTTGTTATCATTATTGTTGATCACAGACAAGCGTCAATCACACACGCCAGATCAGTGGGCCTGCACTGATAACGAGAAGCAGAGTCAACACTGTTATTTGCATTTGGCTGGGATTAATTTAGTGTAGCTTATCATGAATTATTCATGGTTGTAAGAGATCGTGTGTGATCCGATTTTTGTAGTGTCAATATTGTCGGAGAATGGGAAATGAAAATCTGCAAACAAATACAATTTGAGTATGAAATACGTTGAGCTCAGTACTGTATGGATCCTTTCATGTTTTATCTTTAAGACCACCACTCTACCTACAATCATACCTCCCTCCTTATAAACTTGCCTGCATGCCTAATAACTTATCTACTTACCATCCTACCTACCTTAATCTACTATCAACATACTTGTCTACCTGTCATACCGAACTAATTACGTATCTACCTCCCCTTACATAACCTTCCAGCCTAACTGATCTAGTAACCTACACACCTCCCTCCCTACAGCCCTACTGATCAAACTACCAATAATCTATCTACTTACTTGCGTATTTACGTACCTTCATAGATACATAGCTGACCCCTTACTTACCTACCTTAACAACCTATTAATAATCTATAGCTTATTTAGATATCCTGCCTACCTAACTATCTACCTTCCTCCTACCTACTTACCGATGTGCCTTCTTACTCGCATACACACCGATCTGCCTATCTATATGTCTCCCTACATACCTACATATCTATACTAGACCTGAAAAATGCACAAGCTCAAAAGAGCCACAGAATGTTATAATAAACCTTCAAAAGTGTGGGACTAGAGTTGTTGCTCAAAGATATTGTAATCATTATCTATCGTACACTCTGTGGCATCCTTTTATAAAAAAGAGACTCATAACGAACTCAAAACGACACGATAATTATTTAAGCCAATGTTCAATATCTCATATTAGATATTTAGTAATAATTAATACGAAATGCACTTAAACCGAATTCTATATTATAAGTTCACTTAAATAATTATCGTGTCATCTTGAGTTCGTTATGAGTCTCTTTTTTATAAAAGGATGCCACAGAGTGTACGATAGATAATGATTACAATATTTTTGAGCAACAACTCTAGTCCCACACTTTTGAAGGTTTATTATAACATTCTGTGGCTCTTTTGAGTTTGCGCATTTTTCAGGTCTAGTTTAATATTTTTTTAAGGCAACGCTTGTAATAACTCTAGTTAAACATGATATATATTAATAATAAATTATCGTTGTAATGTAATTAGATTATATAATTGTTATTTTATAAATGATCTTATAAATATTATTGTAAGATGTATAAACATATTTTCAGACTTTTAATATAAACAACTACAAAAAACAATCAATATTAAATAAATATATTTTACATAATAATTGTTATAGTTGAATTAATAAAAATTAAATATTACATACAAATAGTCTAACATAATAATAAAAAATAATCTAACATAATAATAATAAAATAATCTAACATAAAACGAACAATAATATGGACAAATATACAAGTAAATATGATACAACCAATATTATAAGCATGTTATAACAAACTGAAAAAAAAATAGTAACGAGAAAAATATTTTCATGATAAAAACGACGAAATACAGGAGGAAGATTCGAAATCGAAACGATAAATAAACGTGCAAACAAAGTGGCGGATGCTTTTCAGCAAGAATTACTCTCATTGGTTGATAGCCAATAAGACGATACATTACAAAAGATGTTTGGCAGGGATCACGACGGCCAGCGAATTCCCTTGAATTTTTTATTCACAAGCTACGCATATAAGTCAGACAGACATGCAGATTAAAACATTCTGTAGTTAGTCACTGCGTGTCTAACATATACCAACCAGCATACATACTTGTGAAACAGACTTCTTATAGATAACATTGCTGAAGGTCTTGGTGCTATTGCACCGACCTAATGCTGCAGTATTTAGTGGATACAAATAACAAAGGCCTACTGCAACATTTAAAGACCAAGATCGATCTAAGTATACAACTGATATTCCTGTGGAGAGAAAAAAACCACCTTTTAGTTATACTCTGTTGTTGCTTTCGTTTAATCACAAGTTGGTCGGTCCTGATTGAGCAAATCGGTGATCAAATGCATCTCAGTTGTGATCATGTCACTCACTTCAGGCTTAATAGACCTAGGATTCCATTATGAAATATACTCTTTTCAAAAATTGTAAAGCATACTGTGTTAGAAGATTTAGTTACTATTTCTACCAAGTCGAGCGACTATGTAGAAACTCTTTCGTCCTTATTATCAGATGTAGAGGAGAAGCAGTTGCTGTGTGTTTTTGACTGGCTCAATGATATTTTGATGGCATCTATTGTGGGAATTTGAAAGTTTTAGTTGCGTGATGTTCTTTGTAAGTAAGTTGAAGTATAAGAATATTTCCTTGATACGTGTAATTACTGTGTTTTGTTGCAGTGACTAGGATGCTGTAACATTATTAGTATAAAGTTTTATGATCTCTGTGTATAGAAGCAGAGTAAATCTAGCAGGCGTATCAAAGTTAGATGTGGCTTGTGTAAGAAAGACATAAAGCGAAGAGATGGACTGTATCATCTTGGTATTCCTTATCAGAAGTGACACCAAATTGTTTAATAATCTACAGAAGCAAGAGTATGAGGGACACAAGCAACAAAATTCCCAAGAATGAGATACTAATGGTATGTGGCATAGAAGAATATTTAAATCTGGCCCACAGAAATAGTATTGGTGGTCACTAAGAAGAGATGGAGAGTAAATGTGATAAAATATGTTTTACTACATTTTTGAAATGCCTTACTTGAGAATGGGGCACGTTGTTGCGGGTGTCATAGGCTTGTACATACCCTAGTTAAGATAGAAAGAGATAAGGAGTGCAATCATTTGGAGATAATGATAGGACGCGACCAGGACCTGTTATTTGGTTTCAGTGAGTTGGTATTAGTAAGGAAGTAGGAATTTTGTTGTATGTGTGTGTATAATCTGAGGTTGGAAACAAAATAAATCAGCAAATATGGTGTCTTTAACTGCTGGTGTACGACTTACGGTGCCTTACTGATTGAGGAGTGGCCTGTAGAAGTATTTTACAAATTTAGTGCAACTCTTTTGGAAACAAAACAGAATGCCCACAAATACCTTGGGAAATGAAATAACGATGCACACAGATATTAATTACCTTTGTATGTCATGATGCAGTTATTGTATTCGTGGGTAATTTTCTAGGTACTGTACATTGTATCATTCTCTTGACTCTTACAATAAAGCTGCGAATAAACAACTTGAAGATTATAGAGGCTGAAATTTGGTTGTATGTGGGATATAGAAGGGTAACATTGGGATGTACAGCAAAATCACGCATATAAGTAACTATGAAGGTTTGGGTAGGAACTCCATTCTTTGCTAAGATTAAATCAATATATAACTGGTCAGACTCCGATCAGCGAACGAAATTCAGGTATAACTGATTTTACAGAAAAAAAAAAATAATGTTAATAGTGATTAGGGATGAAAATGTTAAGTGCGTTATCTCCTTAGATAATTATTTGGCAGTGTATAAAGAGGCCAAGAACAGTTAGTGTCTCAATTTGGAATATTTGGAGATAGAGAGACTGTTAACAGCATGTAAAAGTAAAATCTTTTCAATGGCAAACGTATAGCCACTGCACATGTATGAGATGAAGGCTGGAGCCAAGAAACTGTGTGCATGAGAACGCAGATCAATCAGAAACTGATGGCTGGATATCGTAAAAGACCGATTCCAACTTTCCAGTGACTACCATTCTTCACCATCTATTTGCAGCAAAACATCTCTAGAAAATCTACAAATTTATCTACTCTAGGACTCTTCAAACTTTTATATTACAGAAGATAGATATATTAATATCCACCGTGCAGCTAGGATATCTGTCTCCTTCTTCCAAGGATAGGATATTTAAATCCAAACGTGACATGTATTAATTTTCGTATGATTATCAGTGAAACAACGTAAATTGTTCTTATTTTCCTGATTGTTTTAGTGACATTTCACATTTGAAGATTTATAGATATTGCAAAACTAATTAATACGGAAACGTTGTATTTATGTACACACTTATCTATGTGTATATATATATATGTATAAATATATATATATATATATATATATATATATATATATATATATATAGTAATAATAATAAATTTGAAGACTAAAATCCAAAGAGGGCTCGATAAGGATAAATATATATCAAATATATAAGAACCGTAGAGCAGAAATACCATTCAAATTTATTACTCTACGACTCCTAACATTGCACATAACATCACTGCTTCAAATTTAACTAAATTACCTAATCGTAGGAACACATGCAACCCTGTAGCTAGTACTAACTGCAATTGTAGGAATCGGGTTCACTCCCCCCTATCCGGGAAATGCCTCTCTAGTAACATTGTCTACAAATGTAAGGTTGAGACACGCACGTCCCGTAGGGCCTGCATAGGGTTAACCGCCAATAGATTCAAGCAACGTCTTTACATGCATACCCATTCTTTTCTTAACCCTTTAAGAAGGAATATGACGTCATTTTCAGCTTATATCTGGAGTCTAAAAAAACCCACACCCAATATAGGTTACACTAGGAGATCCTATCTAAGACTAGATCATATAACGTAAGTAAAAGACCATGTGACCTCTGCGCCGCTGAAGCCGTGGAAATACTCTACGCCAATGACCACATCTTAAACAAAAAATCTGAGGCAATTTCGGCTTGTAAACATAAATCGCACAAAACCTTCCTGTATTACAGCCCCACTTTATACCCTAACGGATAGTACGAACAATACGCGGATAATTTACGTCTTGATGTGGTAGCTAAGTATAATTTATGTCTATACCATTACTTATTTGTATAGGTAAGCTTATATTACCTGAATGTTTTGTGAAGGTACGTATACTTTCTATACGTATATTGTTTGTATATGTTATAGGCGTATATATTTTATATATACTGGTACATGTCTATATGGTTATGTGTATACGTGAGTTTTGTGTGTGTATGTCGGTTTGCACGTAGTAGGGTGTGTGTATATGTGTACATATATGTATATGTGTTTTGGTTGACGTCGTTTAGCGAACATATGTGTATTTACATGTGGGTGTGTGTGTGCGCGCGCTATATACGTATTTGTGTGTATATTTCTATACGTTTATATAATTATATGTATACGCGCGCACACACACACACACACACACACACACACACACACACACACACACACACACACACACACACACACACACACACACACACACACACACACACACACACACACACACACACACACACACACACACACATGTGTATATATATTTTTTAATATATGTTTTATGTGTATTTTGTGTATACGCTCGTATGTGTGCGGGTAAAGGTGTTGCGTGGGATTTGTATGTGTGCGCGTATTTTTGTGTACGTGTCTGTATTTGTATACCCATGGCGTGTTTTTTCGCGTATGCATGTGTATGGACGTATATAGATGCGTGCAAGTATATATTTAATTATTGTTGATTTCAATAACCTCTGTAATTTATTTACATTATTCTTAACTCTGAAGCCGAGAATCATTCGGTTTCCTGAATAGAATTTTAGTCTACGACTTCAGTTATACCATAAACGTTGTTTTGTCTTTGCGTGTAATTGTTCTCACCGCTCCACATAATTGTTTCTACTTTAGGCACAAGGCCAGCAAATACATAGTGCATTACTGGTACTTTATTTTATCGACCCCGTAAGGATGAAAGGCAAAGTTAACCTCGATCGACATAATGACGTATTATCTTCGTCTTTTTCGTTCACTGCCAGAGAACGTCTCCACGAACCACCTAATAGAATATTAGTCTACGACTTCATTTATACCATAAACGTGGTTTTGTCTTTGCGTGTAATTGTTTTCACAGCTCCAAATAACCGACGTGTTATCTTCGTTTTTTCCCGTTCTTTGCCAGGGAACGTTTCCATGAACCAAAGTATCGTCTTCCTGTCTTCCTTCGGTTGCAACGTTTTTTGAAATATTTACTTCTGCGTTCACAGATTGATATTTTTAGTTTCAGAAGATCCCGTTAAGGGTGAAAGCACCGATTCTTTGCTTAAACTTTAATCTGTTATTTTAATATATATATATATATATATATATATATATATATATATATATATAGAGAGAGAGAGAGAGAGAGAGAGAGAGAGAGAGAATTAGTACATCTACCAACATATGTGTACAGATGTACACCCATGCTAGCAAATATATATGTTATGTCTTAGTACCTTTGTGGTTCTATTCAGGGGGATGCAGAACAATTATATGAAAGACGTAAAATAAGAAAATTTTAAAAATTAAAAATCAACTTACTTACTAAAATTTTCACTCCAACTAATTAGATTCTGTAAGGGGATAAATATAGTTACGTAATATAACCATAGAGAATTCCTTACGTCATCAGGGAGTCTATTCTCAGCTAAGTTCCCAGGCGATGCGCGGACACTAGGAACCCATATAAAAATAATAATTCTGTGGATGGAATAAAGATAGCGAGGACTAAATTCCAGAGCACTGAAAAAATTCACTGCCTCTGGTCAGTGGCAGATTCTAAAGAATCAGTCACGTGACACTGAGGTTAATCAGTTAGGAGCGGGGTGGTATTATGACAAGAGCCTACTACTACCATGAATCAGCAGTAAAATTTGGCAAGTTTTGCTCAACAAATAATTTGGAGATAAATATAGAGAATTAGTACATCTACCAACATATGTGTACAGATGTACACCCATGCTAGCAAATATATATGTTATGTCTTAGTACCTTTGTGGTTCTATGCAGGGGGATGCAGAACAATTATATGAAAGACGGAAAATAAGAAAATTTTAAAAATTAAAAAGCAACTTACTTACTAAAATGTTCACTCCATTTTAGTAAGTAAGTTGATTTTTTAAATTTTCTTATTTTACGTCTTGCATATATATATATATATATATATATATATATATATATATATATATATATATATATATATATATATACAGTATATATATAAACTCATATGCATATACACACACAACCATGCACCAGATATAGCTATATCAACAGTATAATATTCGGCGTGTATGCATGAATATTTATGTAACAAATGTATGCGCGCTCATATGTATGTGAGTATGTATGTATTACGAGTGTGTATATTAATATGTGCTTAGAAACCTCCTACTGAATCTGTAATATACAGGTAAACTCAGAGAAAGTTGTATTAAGCAGCTGAAAAATCTGGCAGAGTTAATTATAACAGTTGTTTGAAGCCATACAATTAGCAGACGCTAATATAGTACTTATGTAGATAAACTTAATATCGAAATACTAAGCAAACATCAAGTTCTAGAAAATCAAACTTTCCAGTTGTTGGTATCGGCGTGTCCGGTGGCTGTGAGGGGCGGCTCATGCAACCAGTTCTTCAACAGCTGCCCATCGGAACTGGCATCCAGGGACTCCGGGCATCTCATTGTCAAGCTTGACATGAGGAATGCCTTCAACTTTTTACGCCGGGATCATCTGCTCGAGGCAAGCCTCAGCCGAGCCACCTCTGCCTAGTCGCTGGCCTACCTGTCGTATGGAACCCCGAGCATGCTCCTTGCTGCTGATACGGTCATACCCTCCGCTATTAGGGTCCAACAGGGCGACACTTTGGGACCCCTCCTGTTCGCCCTTGGTATTGACCACATCGCCCGGAGTATCACGGCCCCTCTCAACGTTTGGTATCTGGAATATGCTACGTTGGGTCGGCCCGTACGGACGGTCTGCCATGACCTTCAATCGGTGGTTCCTACCCTGGCGGGAATCGGCCTCCAGGTCAACTCGGCCAAGTCGAAGGTGGTGAATGTCAGCCTCGATGCTGTTAGCTTTGCAGCCTCCGTCTTGGACGTGCAGTCCATTCTCCGCCAGGTTCAAGTGACCCCCAAAGGGGATGTCCTCATCCTCGGGTCACCGATCCACCCGCCGGCCATCCGCTCCACCATCAGGTCCAGGTTTCAACAGCTCCAGACTCTCACGAGCCAACTGGGCTTGATTGAAGGCCACCCAGCTCTCCTTCTGCTGAGGAACTGCTTCGCCATGCCGAAGCTCCTCTATACACTCCGGCGCGCTCCGTGCTACACCCAGACATCTCTCGTCATTGACCTCGATACTTGTAATCGAGCAGCAGCCGAGGATATATGCAAAGTTAAGTTTGACGACATAGACTGGCAACAGGCCACTTTAGCTGTCAGGTATTTTCGTGTGGCCTCCAAACCCCACAGTGGTGCCTGGCTCCATGCCCTGCCCTCCTTCTCCACTGGCACGTAGCTAGAAAACCATAGCCTGCGCATCGGGGTTTCCCTGAGGCTCGGCCTTCGTATCTGCCATCCAAACCAATGTCGCTGCGGTTCCACCCTGAACTCTTTCGGCCTCCACCCGCTTTCCTGTCTCCACAGTGCCGGCCGAATTCCACGCCATGCTGCCCTCAACGAGGTCATTAAGGATGGCTTCCCTTCCCAGCTCGAGCCGGTGGGGTTGGATCGATGGGACGGCAAAAGGCCAGATGGCATGACCATCTTTCCGTTTCGCGGTGGCAAACCTCTCGTCTGGGATGCCACTTGCACCTACACTTTCTGCAGCCGCAACCTGATGCGGTCTGCGACTGACCCAGGTTCTGCTGTACAAACAGACAGAGCGACTGGAGGTTTTGACACATTTCATTTACGGCATGGATGCTCTTTACAAAGTCGTGGGCGTAAAACAAGCTAATAAATCTCAAGCTTATATTGTGAGAACAGAAGGATTAGCATATGAATACATTGATGGATAAATAATCGTAAGAAATTCAAAATCACGTTCAGGGGCTGTACAGCTATATAAGAATATTGATGGAAAGGCCATAACTGTATATGAGGCGCACATTGTAAAATGGCACAGCATGTTTCTAAACTTCATTCTCATAAATATGAAAAGAATATCGTCATTATGAGGAGGTTAGCAAAAGATGTAGATTGGCAAATAAAGTAATTGTGTTATTTAATTTACTATACCTTTCTTCTACAAGTGTTTATGCTAGAAATAATTTTTTTCTAGCAAAATGCACGTAGCGTTATTGATAAATCATTGAAACGTCTATACCAAAGGTTCTCAATGGGGTTCATATCGCCGCCCCCCACCCCCGGGACGTTTCGGTGCTCCAGGGGCGTTTTGGAGCAAGGGAGAGGGGGCGTGAAGCTTTGGGGGCGATAGGCTCTTTACTCTGGTAAATTTTATAAGCCATATTTGTACTTCTCTGAGACAGCAAGTATGAATGTATTTAAATGAAGAAAACAAAGAAAATAAATAAAAGAAGCTTGTCAACGAATTCCCTAGGGAGATAAAAGAAACACGAAAGAAATCAAAGAGAATGAAAATAAGGACAACGTCAACTATGACAACAGTTCCAAGAATAACAGAAGCGACAAGAAAGAGAAGCAATGGTGATGAAAGGTGTGGGTGTATACTTATACATACATACAATCATACACCCACATGCATACATACATACATACATACATACATACATACATACATACATACATACATACATACATAGTGGCTGCCAACTCGTTTTCGAGTACGGCCACAACTTTATATCCATGTAGGAGGACCCCTACCGATGCGCTGAACGAGTGTGACTTTTTAGTCCAGCCAGCGACTTGAAAACTCTGGTACAAACACTACACTTGTGACAATTATTGACACAGTGCTGGGCCCATGGTACCATGTGACGACAAGTGCAGAGAGATCTCCAGATATAAAGCAATGCCTGTGCTGTGAAGCTTTTATAGTGAGCAAAGGCACTGCACAAAGCCAGCCCCACTCTCTTAACCAAGATGATATTTACCAAAAAGAAGAACAAGTCAACATCATTGGATACCATCAGGGTTGCAGGTGTTATATCAGAGTTTTCCTTCTCCTAGAATTCTGCCTTGACAAAGGCTAAGGGGTCATCTCTCCCGGTGATTTAGGATGGCCATTGACTCTTAAGAGCTCCTTTGCCCTTTGACAGGTTTTGTTATTAGTCCTGCAGGATGTCCAAAGTCACCCTCCTCACCAAGAAACCGTGGTGGGGTTGCCAGTTTAGTCGCCAACGACGCGACCATACATACATACATACATACATACATACATACATACATACATACATACATACACATATATACACACACAGGCCGGCTTAGGTGTTAGATGAGGTTGAAATGCTGTGGTATTTAATCCCTAGGTAATAAAATCTAGAGGCAAAATTCCTTCCTTACTCCAAAAACATAAATCATGTCAACAACCTTACACACATATATAAATGCTTGAATATATACAAATCTATAAATGCATAGTTATATACATACGTAAATGTGTGTATGTATATATGTATGTATGTAGATTTAAATATATATATATATATACCTATTACACTTCCAACCAGTGGTGCTGTAATTGTGTTCTTTCAAGCAGAACATTTTTTAACTCCTGACTCTCCACATGATGCCTTTGACACTAATAACAATTATGTACCCTAAATGTTCTAAATGATTAGGATTTTAGTAACATCTTTCGACATTCCTTATGATTTCGATGATTCCAGACTTCCTTCTGGAAGAAACAATTGTCACCAAATAAATTTTCTAAACTAAAATTTGATCGTTTTAACACTTTATATATATATATATATATATATATTGGTAAACGGAAAAGAAAATGCTGACAAATTGTTCACAGTGAAAAATAGTTTTATATATATATATAAGGAATTTATATCTAGTAACATTTATATACACACAGATGCATATCAATGCTAGCAAATATATAGGTTTTGTCTTATTAACAATGTGGTTCAATGCATGGGGTTGCAGAACAATAATATGAGAGACGTAAAATAAGAAAATTATAAAATTAACTTACTTACTAAAAAATCACTTCCAACTAATTAGTTTCTGGAATGGAGTAAATATATTTTCCGAAGAAACTTATAGAAAATCATTCCGTCATCAGGAAAGTCTTTTTCCGTATATGTCTCCAGGCATAGCGAGGACACTGGAAACTTATTAAAAAAATAATTCAGTGGAATGGAAATAGCGATGTGTGGACTGGATTCCAAGCCATTGAGAAAATCACTGCCTCCACGTCCGTCGCAAATTCAAAAATACTTACATTTAAGTAAGTGCCGTACTAAGAGTGAGAAATAAAATTTCGTTTTCATTTTATTACAACTTATCGTTTTCGGTGCGCCTGGCCGACTGAACTCACTCGATATGCAAATTAGGCTGCTCAGCCGTTAATTTTCATAAGGAAAGTATATACTTTCTAACGTTCAACCATCTGGCAGAAGGGTATACGATGCTGATGATAGCTAACAAGCTTGAAACTAGTACATCGTTCCTGTGTCAGTGTTGAACAAAAAGGTGTCGTGGTTGCCTTAACACCGTACGGCATAAATTCAGGCTGTCAGTTTGTTTACAAACGGACAAAGCGGGCGTTATAATAAACGTCCGCTAAACTGATACGTACATATATGTATGTGTACCTGTATGTATATATATATATATATATATATATATATATATATATATATATATATGCATGCTACTGTACGTCTGTATACATATATGTATGTACGTACACATACATACTTACATTTAAGTAAGTGCCGTACTAAGAGTGAGAAATGAAAGTTCGTTTTCATTTTATTACAACTTATCGTTTTCGGTGCCCCTGGCCGACTGAACTCACTCGATATGCAAATTAGGCTGCTCAGCCGTTAATTTTCATACGGAAAGTATATACTTTCGAACGTTCAACCATCTGGCAGAAGGGTATACGGTGCTGATGATAGCTAACAAGCTTGAAACTAGTACATCGTTCCTGTGTCAGTGTTGAACAAAAAGGTGTCGTGGTTGCCTTAACACCGTACGGCATAAATTCAGGGTGTCAGTTTGTTTACAAACGGACAAAGTGGGCGTTATAATAAACGTCCGCTAAACTGATACGTACATATATGTATGTGTACCTGTATGTATATATGTATATATATATATATGTATATATATATATATATATATATATATATATATATATATATATATATATATATATATATATATATATATATATATATATATATATATATATATATATATATATATATATATATATGCATGCTACTGTACGTCTGTATACATATATGTATGTACGTATACATACATACTTACATTTAAGTAAGTGCCGTACTAAGAGTGAGAAATGAAATTTCGTTTTCATTTTATTACAACTTATCGTTTTCGGTGCACCTGGCCGACTGAACTCACTCGATATGCAAATTAGGCTGCTCAGCCGTTAATTTTCATAAGGAAAGTATATACTTTCGAACGTTCAACCATCTGGCAGAAGGGTATACGATGCTGATGATAGCTAACAAGCTTGAAACTAGTACATCGTTCCTGTGTCAGTGTTGAACAAAAAGGTGACGTGGTTGCCTTAACACCGTACGGCATAACTTCAGGCTGTTAATTTGTTTACAAACGGACAAAGCGGGCGTTATAATAAACGTCCGCTAAGCTGATACGTACATATATGTATGTGTACCTGTATGTATATATATATATATATATATATATATATATATATATATATATATGCATGCTACTGTACGTCTGTATACATATATGTATGTACGTATACATACATACTTACTGGGTGTGGATGCATTCATGTATATGTGTGTGTCCGCATGTATCTGTGTGTTTCTAAATATATTGTTAATAACTCCCTCTGGTTGAGTAATCTTTGAAGTGTGGTGGCTGCTGGAAAGCTGCAATTACTCATACTTCTCGTCCCCTTCACCACCTCTTCTACGGCTTCGATATAAATACCCCCTCCGCCTCCGTGGTATTTTCTTCGGGGTTATAAGAGGCTTAGCTCTGTTTCTCGACCGTTATATCGCGTGACTATCTCCCCCTCCACCTTTTGGGATTCTTTCTCACGTCGTGTAGACGCGTTCTTGAGACTAGTAAAATGAGGTATCATCTTGATAAGTCGGCAGACCTCGCAGGGACTCTATATCTTTATGATGTATTGTTTTTGTTTATGCCACGAAACTACGTAGTCGAGGAATCTAGGAGCAGTTTAGGTATGATACATTTTATTACTAATTATATCTAAATGTTTCTTCTCTCTTCATAATGTATTTTTAACTCTGATACTGGTTCAGTCTGGTTCAACCGGATTGGTCTGTCCCGGTCATTCATTGAGCAACATCGGTGAGGTTGGCACCCTTAACTCACGGTTGGGTGTGGATGCATTCATGTATATGTGTGTGTCCGCATGTATCTGTGTGTTTCTAAATATATTATATATATATATATACACATATATATATATATATATGTACACGCACACACACACATTATATATATAGTTATGTCCCTTTACGGTCTGAGTTCAATTCCCGTCGAGATTAACTTTGCCTTTTATTCTTACGGGGTCGATAAAATAAAGCACCAGTAATACACTGGGATAATTGCTGGCCTTGTGCCTAAAGTAGAAACAATTATATATATATATATATATATATATATATATATATATATATATATATATATATATATATATATATATATATATATATATATATATATATATATATATATATATATATATATATATATATATATATACATATTTATATATATATATACTATAAAGTAAAGTATGTCCATAGAATCATTTGATAATATATATACAACATTTCCTCTCCCAATTAGCATGATTAACCACACAAAAAATCAATTAGACCAGGCTATAAGATTAAAAGGCTCCTATGAAGAAACAGTAAATAAATATACGATAACAGCCTCTTCGCGGCCAACCGCCATAGAATATTTACCCAACATTTCAACAGCACGTGGAAATTAATTAAATATACGGTCAACCATACACAATCAGGTATAAAATTACGTCCCGATCCTTGGGTTTCGTTCTCATTTTGAGATATCTTATTAAGGATAAATCTCGAGTGTCGAACTCTTCAGGGGACAAACTTGCTAGGACAGTTATTTTCTGAAGTGATCCCCGCCAAACACGAATTCAAAATGGCTAAGAACTGTGACGTGGCAGTGGTCAAGTCAGAAAGAGTGTGATTGGTTGTTTACAACGAGTGGATTGGTTGCTAGGAAGCGCAGCCCAATATTGCCCAAACTGCAACTCAACCTTATGGGAGATAATTAAATATAAATATTTACATATACACCAATTAAACAATGTCACAGATATATATGGGTTTTGGCAACCATTGACGATGTGGCTCAATGAAGAATTAATAAATTAAATAATCAGAGCAATCTATATATATAAAACTGTGGTTGTCTGTCTGTCTATCGATTTTTGGCACACATCTCCTCTTAGAATCTCTCACGGAATTGCACCGAAATTGCTATACTTGTACATTGAGCCCTAGCGAAGACATCTATATATATAAAACTGTGGTTGTCTGTCTGTCTATCGATTTTTAGCACACATCTCCTCTTAGAATCTCTCACGGAATTGCACCGAAATTGCTATACTTGTACATTGAGCCCTAGCGAAGACATCGGAAAAAAAAAATTTCAAATTGACCCACCCTATGTGACGAAATCGAATATAATGTATCGATTTTTGAGCGTAAGTGATCAGTTATTTCCCTTTGTTCTGTTTACATTGAGCGTCTTACGTAAAAAATTACGCTGGCTTTCTCAGCGTTTAAAATGACATTAACACAATACACGTTCGAACACTAAGCTTCCGTTTTGCTTCATTTCCATTTAAAAGCCTTTTAAAACAATATTTTTACTTGAAAACAAGTCTATTTAAAGACTACGTAAAACAAGCAAATATTTCGTAAAAAAAAGCAAAAATTATATAAGTTTATTTAAAATATATGTATCTGTAAATTTCGTTAGGCGTGCAGACAGACGGTCGTGCAGACAGACAGTCGTGCAGAGTGGTGACATAGGCGTGCAGACAGACAGTCGTGCAGAGAGGTGATATAGGCGTGCAGACAGACAGTCGTGCAGAGAGGTGATATAGGCGTGCAGACAGACATAACTGATAATTTGGTTACGCTAATGTTTTTCTCTGCGTTGCAGTGTTTACATTTTCGATCTTTGTTAATAAATAACCAGTGCAGTTTTTATCCCCAGCATCCTCTTTTGTTATAACATTTGGGTTATCGTTATGTTTTCTTAACTTCATAAGGCATATTGTTGGTTGAGGGAATATTAATCAAAAACACCACATGCAAGTCTACACAGTAGACACTACAGTTTTTAAGCCAAAAAAGAAACTTAACATTGTAACTTTAACACAGCTAATGAGCGACCCCGAGCAACGCCGGGCTTTACTGCTAGTATACTATAAAGTAAAGTATGTCCATAGAATCATTTGATAATATATATACATCATTTCCTCTCCCAATTAGCATTATATTATCATTTATATATTATCATATATATATATATATATATATATATATATATATATATATATATATATATATATATATATATATATATATATATATATATATATATATATATATATATATATATATATATACATATATATATATATATAGATATAGATATAGATATATAAACGGAAAATAGAGTCAAGATAAATTTATTTTATTTTTTCATTGAGTAAAACCAACAAAGATCTAATATATTCCGTCTGTTTGGTAAGAGGTTTAGAATTAACCAATAGAAAGTTAATAATTGACCAATTATTTCTGAGGTAAGCATAAGACCTATTTCTTCCCTAAAATAATCCTTCATTCATAATATTCTTTTCCATCCAAAACTGAAATCTACCTTCCTCTACCCATAATTTAAGGTTCTTCTACTACTATATTACTATCCTGACCCTCACTATCTCTCTATTGGTCAATTCAAAACCTGTTCCCAAACAGACCTATTGTATTGAATCTTTGTTTTTTTCAATAAACAAATATCATTATTTCTGAAGACAGCATATATATGTGTAGGTATGTATATTCCCTCTGATAGTTTGTATAAATATTGTACATAGATCTATAGAATATGCATACCAACTCTAACACATATATATCCTAGAAATGATCGTAAAATGATGAATTTTTTTAATATAAGGAACTGTTTCTTTGTTTATTCATTATTTTATTAATTTATCTTGACTCTGTTTTCCGTTTATTTTTCACCGAAAGTAGTTTTTGAATGCATCTTCTCTTTTCATGATATCCGGATTACATTGAGTTCTTCATACGGATTGGACACTACCGTAAACTTTTGGTAGATTTATCTACATACGATATAGATATATATATATATAAATAAATATACACATATTCTCCATATAAATATAGATAAATGTCTGAATATATTTTCCCTAAATTAACGTTTAAGTGGTCTTCGTTTTACTTTTTCTTTCTTCTTTAACAATTTTAGTTTGATAATTTACATAGCTTCGTTAAATTAACAATATTCTGAAAATATTCTCAATGTTGAAAATGTTTGAATACACAAATTATTCTAATCTCACAATTTTAAAATAAAATTTTCAACATCCTTTCGTAACTCCTATTTGTTTATATAAACAATCAATTCATACGCAAATTATTAATATATATAGAGATATTTATCTACGTATAACCTATCCTAATGTAATAAGATAAAAATACTTACAACCATAATTCTTCATATAATTTTATAACTCATAATATAGGTAAAAAAATATTCCCCCCACCCCACCCAAAATAAATTAACGTTATTCTTTCCTCTTTCTCTTCTTTCCTTATCATAAATATTTAAATGTTCCATAGCGTCTAAAATAACCTTTTCTCAGCCCTTTAATATAAACATCGTTTGCATAATCATATTAATAATTTTAATTATCTGACTTTTCTCCTCTCTTCCCTTCACTTTCCAGGGATAACTTGGTCATGTCAAATATTTATAAAACATTTTGTATTTTATCTGATGATTGCGTACCAATATTTTTGGTACCCTTGAAATATATATAATAGAATAAATATGGTTTTATAAATATAGTTTCAATTTATATATAA
>OZ024743.1:160488211-160493211 GCA_964016885.1 Eledone cirrhosa
ATTTGTCACTACTCTAAAACAATAGCATACGGTCTTCAAAATGCTTTTAATTAAGCATAAAGTGTATTGCAAAATACATTATATATACATCCATATATATATTGCTATTTCAGAGCTCCAATTCTAATTTTTTTATTTCTGCCTGACCAACAATCGCTCTGTATAATCAGCTCCTGATTATTTACTAGAATTCTATAAGAATATAAGATCAGTAATCTCAGTAGACAGGAGGGGTAGTTAGCCTTGATAAGCTTCAACAAAAGCGAAACAAGGCCCTTGTCGGCTTATCTTCCCTGTTTGCTGAGATTAAAGTAAGTGAATTTGTCACTACTCTAAAACAATAGCATACGGTCTTCAAAATGCTTTTAATTAAGCATAAAGTGTATTGCAAAATACATTATATATACATCCATATATATATATATATATATATATATATATATACTTACTAGCAGAAGTGCCCGGCGTTGCTCGGAGGTTAATTGCTTTAAAGTACTTTTAATGATTCCACTCAATTATGAATATTAAGGCATTGATAGTAAATACGGGTAAGTTTGAAAATATACAACAATAGCATCTACTCACTATATGTCAGACCAGCAAGACTGCAGTGGTGCTGAATAGAGGAGTCACAACACCTCTATGTAGACCACATTTTTTGTTCTGCCTTTGGGCGCAAGTATGAATAAGTTCTGCTTGCATCCCACTCTTGAGCATGCGACATATAATTGGCCGTGTGAGAAGCACGGCTGGGCTAAATGGAGGCCTGCCGTTGATAGCGTTTGACCTTGGGACTTGTTGATTGACATCGCGAAGCAAAGTTTAACGGGGAATTGAAGTCGGTGCAGAGTACAGGGGTATTCCGTGCCTGATGGAGTTAATGGTATTCTGGGTATGAAGACGTCTTCTCCAGCGCCGCAGCCCGTGAGAATTGTGGCTTCAATTACATGCGGCAGGAGGTTTCTTACCACTAACCGTGTTCCGTTGCAGAGACGTGGTGGTTCCAGGTTCCTCAACAGCATCACTGGAGTCCCAACTTTGATGCGCAGTTCATGAGGTGGCAGTCCAGAGAGGTCCAAGGAATTGAGGAATTCTGTTGGAAAATCATCACCCTCATCTTTGTCCACCACTTTGTCCACAGATTTGTAGGTACGGAGGTTTCCAGGAATGCGTTGCAGAAGGTCCTAATTGATTTTTGCAACTGAGACATTTTTGGGAGCCAATATGGCTCTATCGCATAGCCAACTCGTGTTTTTGTAGTTGGTCGCCATATCGCGAAAGACAGAGGCTGTGAGGTCGTCAACAGTGTCGACAACGGTGCCTACTTGCGACACTGCCATTTCTCCAGCTGCATATAAAGGTTCAGTGCCGTCACCAAATGTTAAGAGATCCTTTGAGAAGTCGGCTGCTGAGTGGTCGCCGAGCAGTTGGTCTCTCATGTTTGTTGTGAGGGTCAGGATTGTCACTTCCTGCCACAGGGGAGATGACTTAATGCAAGCCCCCACAGTGTCGGCCCTGGTGGCTTTTGGAACAACTGGAAGAGTTTATCGAAAATCGCCAGACAGCAGTAGAAGTACTCCTCCCATCGGCGGTTGCATTCCCTGATGTCTCGTAGGGTTCTGTCTAACGCCTCAAGGGACCCTTTATCGGCCATTGTGCATTTGTCACACATAATTAGGTGGCATCTTTTCAAGACTTAAGCTTTGTCAGAGCCTTTGGTGATGTTGCAGGTTATTGTGTCGTCTAAAGTCGTGTTGAATGGTAGTTTAAATGCGGAATGAGCTGTCCTACCTCCGGGCAGCAGAGTTGCGGCAATGCCAGAAGAAGCCACAGCCAGGGCGATTCCTTTCTGCTGTCGCACTTTGGCGAGGAGGAGTTTATTGACGAATGTTTTACCAGTTCATCATGGGGCGTCCAAAAAGAAGATACCTCCTCTGCGTTGACGAATGGAAGTGCAAACTGTGTCATACGTCTGCCGTTGGTCCTGCAACAATTTCGGCTCGTTTTCGTTGATGAACAGTTCGAGGGCGTGTTTATGAATTATGCCCGTCGGTAGATTGTCGGAGCCCGTTCGCTGAATTTTAGGCAGTCCATAAAATGGAAGGTCATTTCCGCCGGCAGTTAGGATTTTGTCCTCGATGTCAATGAGAGCTTTGTTGAAGAATTCGTCGCTGAGTCGTACGTCGGAATGAGGGAGTAGCAGTTGTCCTTGGTGTATGTAGTCATCGGAAAGGTCCTCTTTGTATTTGTCCCATAAGGATGCAGGGTCGCTTAACTCGCATGTCTGCAGTAGCACCGCAAAGAGTTTCCGAAGAGTTCGCGCTGAGCGTATTGTAGCTGCCTCCGCCAATGTCGCATCCCACTGAGCGCCATCTTCCTGTAGACCCCGTCTAAGGCAGGCTGCATGGAATGAAGTACAAAGCTCTTCGTTGATTGTTTTCAGATCGTCGAAAGGTGTCGGTCCTACCACGTCATGCAGTAGAAGGCGGAGATAAAAGCATCCCTGTTGGTTAGGATGAATGGTGTACACTCTCCCAAAGGTAGAGGACATTTTAATGGGTTGTCCTTTCACCATTCTTAACCAAATTATGTTGACTGTGTTCCATGTGTAGTATGATGGCACTTGAGAGTAGAAGATGGTCTTGGCGAAGGGATCGTTTCGGCATAACTTAAAAAATGCCGTAAGTGTGGTGTCCTTGGGTTCCTCTGCTATCTCAGCAGCGGTGGAGGCGGTGAAGTAGACTCTTTGACCGTTTTCAAGGTACACCGCCAACTGTTTGATTGGGGGGTAGTTATGGTGTATTGCTAAGTGGAAGATTCGCCAGAACGCTTCATTGCTGCTGATGTATCGGCCGACCTGGTATCTAGTTACTTCATCTCGGTTCTTCTCCATCGTAAGACCAAAGGACGCAGCATCGGACCCCTTATTGATATACTTGTAGACGTACTTTATCGATTTGACGGAGTGGCAGTATTCAACGTTAATGGGGGCTTTAAACAATTTAAGCAGAAGTGGGCAGTAGGGTACAATCCACCGGTTGTCGACGTTGTGATGTGGTGTTTTCGCAACAATTCCTCCGTCCGCTGGCTCCCTGCGGCGGTATAATGGATAACCGTCGCCACCTGTCCGAGTTTCTTGGAGGAATGGCCTAGGATACCTCTTGGTGCACCTTCTTTCTTTAATGCATGGAGAATTCATGTTGAAACCGTTTCCGCATGGCCCATGAACCATGTGAGCAGTGACGATGTTGTGGAGTTCTCTGTCCAATTTTGGGTCGGGTATTTCTGCTGAAATGATGCTGTCAATGCTGCTTGCGTTGATTTTCGTTATCAGCCAAATGAGTAGGTGAGCGTGTGGCAGGCCTCTCTTTTGCCACTCAACAGTGTATACGTAGCACCTAACAGGTCCAAAGGCCTTACCTGATTTTAGGAGTTCAATAAGTTTTATCAACTTCAAGCGAAAGACTCGTGCCGTAAGATCGTGTCTGTCTGACGCCCTTTGTCCGGGGAATAATTCTGCGGTAATTTCATTCCATTTAGAGTTGCATGTTGAATTGATGAAGAGATCCGGTCTGCCGTAGAGACGCACGTACGTCCTAGCATCCTGTGTGCGTTCACTCATGTATCGGGGACTCCCAATGAAGGTCGACGGAAGGATACAATGTTTTCCTAGGTTCTCGGGATCGACGTCATTCCTTACTCCAACCCGTAAGTGAATGTAGCTGTCCGAACGAAGGCGTGCTTGATTGTTCCTTATGTAGCACAGCCTTTCAGATTCCATCTTTGCGCATGCATCTACAGCAAGCTGGTTGAAGAGTACTCTTGCACGGTGGACCTGGTTAAAGCAGCATTCGCGGACCATGAATCGGTAGGTGTAGAATTGCATAGAGGAAACAGTTTTGTTGCTGTTGCACAAAAGAATTCCAAAGTGGTATCCGTCATCACCGAATGGGAAAAGTAGGGGATACTGGAGGAATGCGTCGTAGGACCTATGCGTGTCGCTGATCCGTTGCAGACTATTGTCCCTACACTGAAGTATGATGTCCAGCTTGTTGTACTGTTCTCCATGAAGAAGCACAACTATTTCATTGTACGTGGGAGTATTAAAACGTCTGGCGTGGGTGACTGGTGGTTTCCTGTCAGCGTCGGTTATAACAGCAAAATTTGACAACGGAGCAGCCTCCAATGCGCATTTAAAACTGCGAATGTAGTTGTTGTTTTCGTGCAGCATTCTCTGGAGTTGCAACAGAATGTTCATGTCTGTGCCAGGCGAAATTGAAGCGCGTCGTTTCGCTTGGTCCAAATAGTCAGTGACAAAGTATAGCTGTAGGAACTGGGGCTGTCCGTCTGTCGTGGGCAGTAGCGAACCGATTCTGTGGTAAATTTGTCCTTGAACTTTAAAGGTAGGCATGAAGCAACCCTCGCGTATGATGTTAGCTCCGAAAGAGGTCAATTGGAAGGCAGCGTTGTATCACCTGGAACATCGAAGGAAGTGTTCTGACTCCGCTGTGGCATTGGTCAGTAGAGACTTCAAAGGTTGTGGTGGTTCCTGTAGAGGAGGCAGTTTCACTTTGCCGTCACAGCAGCACATCCCTGAAGTCTCCTCGGGCCATTTTTTTGCCCGACAATATTGGCAAATGACAGACATGGATCCAATCTGAACTTCTGGCATCAGTCCATAGTTTACTGTTGGGTCATAGTGGAAAGCCTTATGAGACCACTGAGTGCAACTGATCCTCTGTGTACCTCGTTTAACACTCCTGCGGAGTGCGTTGGCGTTTAGCCTTTGTAATTGAATTTGCGCAGTCTCTGATGCGCGAACGGAAGCTGTTGAAGCGGCGTCCGTACGTTGACATCTGGAACGCTGCCCTTCGTCCTCGGCAGCACGTGACGCAGCAGTTGAGGCGGCATCTCTTCGTCGTCGACTGTAACGGTGTTCTTCGTCCTCACCGTCACGTGCCGCAGCGGTGGAGGCTACATTTTTGCTTCGTCGGCGAGAA
>OZ024743.1:160500711-160520711 GCA_964016885.1 Eledone cirrhosa
GATATTTTTCAGCTTTTGTCTTATACGGAGAAGTGCGTGTGTGTGTGTGTATATAAGTCTCTTTCTATGTTGATGTACGCGTGTGTATGTGTTTGTGTATATGTGTGTGTGTGGGGGGGGGGGGGGCAGTATTTTTTTCCCCCTGGTAAAATGGTGTACATTATTCGATTTTTTCAGTAAAATCGGTTCTCTTAATAGAACATCAAAAATCTTAACAATAAAAGGTGTGAAATGATATTCACTATATATATATACACATACATATATCACTACATATATATATATATATATATATATACATATATACATACATATATATGCACATATATTTCTTTGTATTGCACCATAGAGCATGTGTGTTTACGTGTGTCATTGTGTTTATATGTGGGTAGAGATGTGTGCTGATGTAGGTATGTAAGTTGACGTGTGTATGTTGTGGGTTCGTCATAGGGAGAAGTGTTTAAACGGGGTCCGTATTTGTTAATGAAGTAAGATTCCTTGCTGATGCGCTGGGTGTGGGTGGCATTATCTTTAAATTTGTAGAGGGGAAAGATTCTGAAGTTGGGATGATTTTGGGCGGCACAGGTATCAATGTGTTCACTCAGTGGTATTTTCCTGTATTCCCGTATTTTAATTTGGGATCTATGGACAGTCATGCTTTGGCGGAGGCTGGTTTTGGTCTGGCCTATGTATTGTTCTCGACAACCTGAACAAGTTAATACATATATTAGATTTTCCGATGCACATGTGAAATTGTGTTTTACTATAAAACGTTGTCCATCTTTGAAATAGAATTCCGAACCCTCTATTAGGTTGATGCAAATGCCACAGTTGGGTCTATCGCATTTTTTAACTGTGGGTTTCGTTGTTGTGGTTGGCAGTACTTTGGCATGTGTTAAGATGTTTTTCATTGACTTGGATTGTCTTTTGCTCTTTATGATATCGTGTGTTCGTAGAATTTGGTTCATTCTATGGTACTTTTTCAATACAGGGATGTTCTGGAGGATGGTGTCAAAGGCCTCATTGTTGAGGGGGTTGTGTGTGGAGATGTATGGAAGAGTTTTTAGTTTTGGTTGATTTACTTTAGGGTGTCTAAGGTCCTGGGTACTGAGTTTTAGGGCACGTTGGATTCCATTGTCAATTAGTGATGCAGGGTAGTCCCTGCCTATGAGTGTGTCCTTTAGTTCTTGTAGCCGTAAGTAGCAGATGTTTTTATTGGAGACTATAGTACAGATTCTCTTGGCTAAGTTGTAGGGAATATTAATTTTAACGTGTCTAGGGTGGCAAGAGTTGAAGGGGAGATATTGCTTGGAGTCTGTGGGCTTGTAGTATATGTCTGTTTCTATTTTTTTGTTATGGATCTTAATGAGGATGTCGAGGAAGGTGAGTTGTTGATGGCTGTATTCCATCGTAAAGTTAATATTCGTGTTGAGCCCATTTATAAGGGTGTGAAATTCTTTAAGTTTTTCGATGTTTTCGTGCCAAAGGATGAAGCAGTCATCTAGATATCGCTTCCAGTTCTTTTCAATGTGTAAGTGGAGGGTGTTTCCAAATTTGTTTAGGACTTTAGTGTAGAGGGTGATTTCCAGGTATCCCATGACTAGGTTGGCATAAGTAGGGGCTGTTTTCGTTCCCATAGCGGTCCCAGATTTCTGCCTGTAGGGTTTGTTATTGAAAACGAAGTAATTGTTCTCCAAGATAAATTTGAGTCCCTCTATCACGAATTCTTTTTTGATGCGTTGTGGGAGTTCATTGTGGAAATTATCCAGCCAGAATTGGATAGCTTCTATTCCTAGGTTGTGGGGGATGTTGGAGTATAGGTTGACTACATCGAACGTCACTAGTAGGGTTTGTTCAGAAAGTGGCATATTAGGGAGGTGATTGAGCATATCTAGGTCGTCCCTTATATAGCTTTTGATGTGCTTGAGGAAGGGTTTGAGAAGGGTATCAATGAAGATGCTAAGACGGTGCGTTTCACAAGCGGGGCCTGCTATTATAGGTCTTAATTTGAGATCATTGGGTGAGGGGACATTGATGACTATGTCTGTGGCTTCCTTGCATGCCTTACTTATTGATTCGCTTTTATGTACTTTAGGGATACCGTAGAAAAGGCTGGATTTACTTGTGAAGTCTGTGATGAAGCTGAATTCCTTGTTAGTGAGTCCTTCTTTGTATTGGTTGATTAGAGTTTTTAGGTTTCTCATAATTTTCTGTATTGACATGCCTGTCAATAACATTATCTTTTCTTTCACATTGACTTATTATGCTCCACATTACGTCCCTTTTTTCTTTTTTCTTTTTTCTTTTCACTTCATAAACCTTGTTTGTAAATAACATTATTCTTTCTGCACAATTTCTTTAACATGTCCAACACCATCATTCTACACCAATACATATTATTATCATTTGATAATACACAAAAATGCTGAAACCAGTAATAGACAATTATTAAATATATAAATAAACAAATAAATGCCATGTTTAATTAATAAATAAATCAACTAATACCTTAACACTTCACACAAAGTAAAATATTTCGTTTTAATCATTTTCTAACCCAGAAAAAGAGAGAAATAAATAAAAAAGGAAAAAAAAAATGTTTTCTTCCTAATAATCGTCTTTTTCTCCCCGTTTTCATATATATATATGTATATATATATATATATATATATATATATATATATATATATATATATATATATATATATATATATATAAATATATACATCATCAATAATAATATTAATAATAAATATCTATCTCCCTTTCTTCCTCCTTTTCTCTCTATATATTATTATTGATGATGTAATTTGAATTTGTAAATTTGCCGGTTACATATATATTCTTTTAACAGTTTCCGAAGATCTAATAGAGTTAAAATCGTATTTAAAATTGAGTGGCACTGCTTTTAGTGATCACCAATTTTTAGACAACTCTATCAGTGAAACAATTGTTAGACTGCAAATAAATCCCCTTTTTTGTACTGTTGACCATGTTATTCTCCACTTTTTCAATTATATTTATATATTGTTATGCTTTGGGAGGGTCATGTTGCCAATAAGAAACACACGCACCAGTTGCTTTCACTCCAATTTCTTATAAATTAAATTTATAAATTTAAAAATTTATAAATTTCCTGTTGGTTGGTTGGTTCCATAACCGGACGGTTGTTCATATATTGTCGAAGTTGTTTCGTCACACGTTCTGTGAACTCTTGAGTGACTGGGGATTCTTTTCTTTGTTTTATGCCTCTCCTTTGTTCTGGCCTACGCCATCTTGTTTTGTGTGTGTTGTGTGCTTAGTTTGCGCATGTGTTACATCCGGGTGTCTGTGTGTGTTTTTATTTGTTTATTTATTTGTTTATTTACATGTTACTGGTTGGTTGTTTGTTCTATGTGTGTGTATGTTTTCATTTTGTCCTTAATTGTAAGTTGTGATGTTGCTATTCCATTCATGTTTTCTATTTAATTTTGGTTGGAGTTCATTTATGTTTATTGCCTCTATGATTTGTCTAAACATTGCGTCTTTTCTGTGTGTAGATTCTATTTTTATTACTATGTTCTCTAATTTGCCCTTATGTTCTATTTTAGCATGTTGGTGGAGTATTGATGATTCTTTTTTATCTTGAAGTTCTTGCCAGTGTTCATTTAACCGTTCTCCTATACTACGAGCTGTCTCACCTATGTACACTATATTCTTATCTTTACATTGTCCTTCAGTACATCTTATGCTATATACTACATTTCTAGTTTTACAGTTAATATGGGGCTTAGTTTACAGATTATGCATTTCTTACAATATAGTGTGCATAGGTGCGACAGCTCGTAGTATAGGAGAACGGTTAAATGAACACTGCCGAGAACTTCAAGATAAAAAAGAATCATCAATACTCCACCAACATACTAAAATAGAACATAAGGGCAAATTAGAGAACATAGAAATAAAAATAGAATCTACACACAGAAAAGACGCAATGTTTAGACAAATCACAGAGGCAATAAACATAAATGAACTCCAACCCAAATTAAATAAAATACATGAATGAAATAGCAACATCACAACTTACAATTAAGGACAAAATGAAAACACACACACACACATAGAACAAACAACCAACCAGTAACATGTAAATAAACAAATAAATAAACAAATAAAAACACACACAGACACCCGGATGTAACACATGCGCAAACTAAGCACACAACACACACAAAAACAAGATGGCGTAGGACAGAACAATAGAGAGGCACAAAACAAAGAAAAGAATCCCCAGTCACTGAAGAGGTCACAGAATGTGTGAAGAAAGAACTTTGACAATATATGAACAACCGTCCGGTTATGGAACCAACCAACCAACGGAAATTTATAAATTCTTAAATTTATAAATTTAATTTATATTAAATTGGAGTGAAGCAACTGGTGCGTGTGTTTCTTATTGGCAACATGACCCTCCCAAAGCATAACAATATCGGTTTCAACACACGTTTGCAGATAAAGAATCTTGCTAAACAAATTCAGAAACGAAATATATATATATAAGGGATATAGATATTGTTTGCTCATTGTCACCATACATCTCAAGTCATTCGTTGTAACTAAGTTTGTAATCGAGGTACTTTATTTTGCAAGGTACTATTTTTCCCTTGAGTTTGTGATTCTTCGTATTTTGCATCTTTTGTATTTTGACTTTACAGTTTGAATTGTAGAATTGTCTATCCACTCAAAATATTGCCCACAGCTAACAGTGAAATATAGAATTTAAAATAAAAAGCTTTTCGACTGAGATCAAGTCTTTAAGAACATTCACGTCTATTTTTCAAAAATATATTTTGAAATAGTTTGCTTTTGTTTTGGACTGAAAAATTTTTGTATTTAATTCGTACGAGTATTTTTTAAAGATTTTTTTAAAAGATTTTAACATAACTTGATTTTACTCAGTAATCTACTGATATCAAAATCAGTAGTATATTGAAAACTGGAAAAGTAGGGTAGGGGCGTTTCGTGATTTCGAGGGGAAATGGATACAATCACATACCTGAGCTTTATCTTACTCAATACTGCTTTTTAATCAACCCCTCTTGTTAGCTATGTCTACACAAACCTGGAATTATAAGAAGTGAAGATTATACTAGAGTAGAGGATGTATATATTTTTACATATATAAAAACAATAAGCTAGAAATACAAGCCAACTACCTAATAATAAATGCTTTCATTTTTCATTGCAATTAATTTAAGTTATTATAATACTGTTTCCATATACAAGTAATGGAGATTGTATTGATACAGGAATCAGTATAGGGTATTCATGACCACTAAATATCATATTGATGTTTGTCATTGTTGCTGTCGTAGTCTTCGACGTCATCATCATCATCATTATTACCACTATCAGAGCGACGGAATAGCAAAATCGTTTGGGTGTCGAACAAAATGATGTGTTACATTTGTTCAAACTCCAAATCACACCGCGACAAAATTTGCCTTTTACCTTTTCGGGGGTCGATGAAATAAAGTACCAGTTCGGTACTGTGGTGAATACAATCGATTTTCCCTTCCTCATAAATTGTTGGCCTTTGTACCTAAATTTGAAATCTTTATTGCCTCCTTCACTATCAACGTCATTTTTCGTTGACATCGTTGTCGTCGTCGTAATCATCATCATCATCATCATCATCATCATCAATATCACCACCCGATATATGATGATTAATATTTCCTTAGAAACGTCATTCATGTATATTTCTGTAACTGAGGCTTCACAGTAAAACAGTTCTCTAAATGTACAGACAAAATGTTCAAAATAGTTTTCTTATTAACACTTATATAAATAATGTTAATGTATTTCAATTTTACTTTCCGGTTTTCTCTCAATCTTCGTTTGTTTTCAAATAACGAATAAATGTATTTTAAGATATATTAAATGCAATTCACAGTTTGAATGTAAATTTTAGAGAATTCTATTTGACAAAAGTATTGACATCACACAATCATATGCAAGTATATTCATTTTGATATATAAATGTCTTGATTTCTATAGAAATCTAGTGGTGGGAAAGAGCGGCGATGTTTCTGAGGATAATCTGGGCATCACTGAAATTAAAAATGTCTGGTCACTTCCAGAACATTTTCAATTCGTGGATTATGGGTAACTCCAGTTTCCAAATACTTAGTGTTAATGGAGATGAGGCATGTTGCCGGTCAAAATTTGCGCAAGGTGAAAAAATGGTTCTGCACATACGCGTTCACTATACAAGAACTACTGATTTGTGAAATTATGGTATTCAAATGTTAGAAATGATATTTAATCCGATAGATAAAATTAACTAAATATTTAGGATCACACATATTGTATAACTTAATCGGAGGAAAGACTTCCGTGCCTATTGAAGAAATGGGAAGAAACTATAACTCATGGACCTGATCCAAAAATTCATAACAGAATAGACCCCACTAAAAACAACCAATGGTCATGTGGTAGTGTTAGAATGGAGGTCGAATAAAGTCTACTACACAATAAGAAGAATAAACCATCTGCTCAATTTCCGCCTATTCAATTGTATTCACGCAGCCTGGGTTGAACAGACGCTACAGTAAGAAATAATTAGACAAAGTGCTTAGTACGAGAATCGAACGCGAAGCTACTGGAATGTAAAGCAAACTTAATTATGCATCCATGGACCTAGTTTTTATGTGTGTTATGTGTTTTTAGAACTTTCGATCCTGAAAAGTATACCTTTGAAAAAACAATAAGATAAAATATACTATTTTGGATCTATGATTGTATATAAAAATGCATAAAAAATAGCCTTAATTCTTTACGTTGGTAAAATCTATAGATTACTATTTACTTTTAGTATCATCATACTCATATAAATTCATCGATATAAGATCAAGTAGTATTTACGATTTTATTAACAAATAATGTAGCAATAAAATGAATGCTTGTAACATTGAATTTTAGAGGTTTTATGAAAACATTTTTATAATTTTGAAAAGTATTTTGCAAATTGTTTGGCAACACGAAGTTTACTAAAGGATCTTTTTTTGTACTCAAATGAATGAATTTCAGAATGTTACTCGACGGGATGGTTACAGTGGCACCTGAGTGAATTATCTGGATCTAATAGACAAGTGAACATGCGGGTTTTAAATGTAGCAGTAACATATATTTGGAATATTCGTCATGATTTAATAATTTAATGATCATTATCTCTTTCAATATGTCGATATTCTTACTAGCTGTTTATAAAGGATTGCGCTGAATAGTCTTCAATAATTTTACACTGCTCTTTCGTGATTAGAAAAGGCGGCGGATATCTTGTTATCGTGAATAATAGGATTTCACAAACGATGCAAACTCAAATTGCTTATTATACCTATTGTCACATCTATTAAGATAATATGTTGGCTAAGAGACGCAGGTTCAAGTCTCATCAGTGATCACTTTATACCCTCTTTCATAAATGTCATTGTTTGCTTGTATCCATACTTGATTTTAGCTATGTTGAAAATTGAAGAGAGGAAAAATGGCAAATATCACCACCATATATTTCTTCTTAAATGCGTCAGCAGTATAAGTGAAATGAAAATAGATTCAACTGACGATTGAAAGAAAGCCAAGTCTCGGCTCACCGCAAGTATACACTTTCCTTTTCGAGGCTCACTCCATTAATTAAAAAATATGTATTGCTTTCCAAAACACGATGTAATGGGCGGGTGTGTAGCGAATATATTTCTCACCAGTATATTATTGTTGTTCATTTTATCGTCTACAGATTAATGAATTTAAAAATCAGCACCATTGGAATTGGAATTCAAAACACTCAGGGATAAGATATTCAAACTGGTATTTTTTTTTTTAGCTAAAAATTTGTCCTTACTAATTCCACCAATTAAACTTAAAACATGTCAGTTTCTACACAAGGGACATGTCCAGGTTTTATAGTAATTAAGCTGTAATCACTTGAGTTGATATCAGTAGTCTATTGGCAGATTTAAATTCGTAACTGAGATGAACATGAATACATATTATAAATCATTGAGGCTGGCACATTAACATTTTTTTCTGCTAGCGTTGCCAATCTTAATATTGCCAAGTTGCACGCTTCAGAAATATTGAATTCTCAAAGTACCAGTAATGCACTGGGTAATTGCTGGACTTGTGCCTAAAGTAGAAACAATTATTATTGGGGCTTAGTAATTTGAATAAGGAGTACTGGTGAACCAGTTTACCCGCAATACATGGTTAGTACCGTTTTGTCGACACCGGGGGACAGATAATAGGCAAAGTAAGACCTGATGGAATTTGAACTGGGAATATAAAAGTATACGTTTTAGTTTAGTATTGAACTCTACCACACCTCTCCCTTCCTCACCCATCCATGAAATAGTAGAAATATTGGGATCAGAATATATTTTTGCACTTAAGAAATGCAGCCAGTTAAAAAACAATTGATAAAAATGTAGTTAATATCAGCTGCCAAATTCCTGTTGGGCAAAGACCTCAAGTTTCAATGGCAGCTGATTGTTAGATAAACAACATCCAAAATCTATGATATATTTCTGCTTTCGCTTGCTTTAAATGTTTATTAGGAAGGATAGAGGTATGTCTATTGTCGTAAAATACTGGGTATATACAGACCAATTTGGTACATAGAAACTTATGGATTTTTTTTTTATTCATCGGTTATATAGATGAAGAGAAAAAGAAAGTTAAGAAAACTTAGAAATTATTAAACTGTATTGTTTAGTGGGTTTGACTTTTGACGAAAGTAATACTTTTGGGTGGGAATGTTGAAAGGAATAGAAATATGTTATAAGAACTGAAAGTAGTTGAGAAAATATGTGGAGATAACTGCTTTCTCTTTCATGCGATATATTATACAAGTCTCATTGATTCTGGAGGAATGCCACACAAATAACATGTTTCATAGCAAACAGCAACAAGAAAAACAGAAACAACACCAGCAGCGGTAGCAGAAACAGCAACAATAACAAAACAACATACACTCATCATCATCATTGTTGTCATGTCTAATTACACCCCTCCTCCTCATCGCCATCGAAATTATCATCACCAGCGTACTTGTCGTCATGGCGATGATAATGGTAATCCTGTTCCACTTCCTCATCATCATCACCCCCCCCCCCCCCGCCACTGTCGTCATTATTATCATCAGCAGTAGTAACAGTAGGCACAGCCGCAACAATTTATTATCAGTAATAGCAACAAATATAAAATTCAAAATTCTGTTTCCTGGATGCAGCAGTGAAATACAGACATGGAAAATACATTAAAATCATAACTAACACTTCTGTGAGCGAGGTTTGTTTTTTAAAATTGTGTAATGTAGGATATCGTATTTCTTTTGCTTAAATGAGGAAGATATATATATATATATATATGTCTCTCCACCACTCCCCTACACACCCTTTGAACTCTGTTCCCACACACTTCTCACCTGAGGAAGGGCTTATGCCCGAAACGTCGTCCCCCACCAACACCCCACTCTCCAGAGCGTGAAATTAATAAACATTCGTTGTACTGCCTCTCTGTTTTGTCCCTGTTCAAATTTTTCCATTATATATATATATATATATATACATATATATATATATATACATATATATATATATACATATATATATATATACATATATATATATATATATATATATATATATATATATATATATATATATACATATATATATATATATACATATATATATATATATACATATATATATATATATATACATATATATATATATATATATATACATATATATATATATACATATATATATATACATATATATATATATATATACATATATATATATATACATATCTTTATATATACATATATATATATATATATATATACATATATATATACATATATATATATATATATATATATACATATATATATACATATATATATATATATATATATATATATATATATATATATATATATATATATATATATATATATGTATATATATATATATATATATATATATATATATGTATATATATATGTATATATATATATATATATATATATATGTATATATATATGTATATATATATATATATATATGTATATATAAAGATATGTATATATATATATATGTATATATATATATATATATGTATATATATATATGTATATATATATATATGTATATATATATATATATATATGTATATATATATATATATATATATATGTATATATATATATATATGTATATATATATATATATATATGTATATATATATATATATATATATATATATATATATATATATATATATATATATATATATATGTATATATATATATGTATATATATATATATGTATATATATATATATATGTATATATATATGTATATATATATATATATATGTATATATATATGTATATATATATGTATATATATATATATATGTATATATATATGTATATATATATATATATATATATATATATATATATATATATTTCTTTAGGTTTGTTGGTTCACCACTGGATAGAACTGGTCATTCCGTATGGTCAATCCTGGTGTAATATTGTGAAGAGTACTCAACGCAGTGCAGTTCACCCATCTTCGTTTGTGTGCGAATACGGAGTTAATTATAAATAAAATAAAATAACAGGAGGCTGGACTGGTGTAAATCCTTGAAAGGTTTATTATACTTTGATCAGTTCAATGACCGGGTTCCATATGAATCCGGTGATATCATCAGGTATTGGAATATAACCAGGTATTGGAATATAACAAAGGAATATGTAAAAAAAAACATGGGTCCGAAAAATCAGAGACAGAGACAAAGAGGACGACTGACCAACTAGCTGCCTTTTAGGGCGACTGACCGAGATAAAGGCAGCTAATTGGTCAGTCGTCCTCTTTGTCTCTGTCTCTGATTTTTCGGACCCATGGTTTTTTACATATTCCTTTGCTATATTCCAATACCTGGTTATATTCCAATACCTGATGATATCACCGGATTCATATGGAACCCGGTCATTGAACTGATCATAGTATAATAAACCTTTCAAGGATTTACACCAGTCCAGCCTCCTGTTATTTTATTTTATTTATATATATATATATATATATATATATAAACAAGCAAATTATAAATGTAAACATGTACGGCAACACTCATCTTTTTCCATTTCTCCGAGGGTTATAAACCCCACTATCAGGCTAGAAATTTCTTTAGTCTAAAATACGGTGAAAGCTTATAATTTCTAATATATATATATATATATATATATATATATATATATATATATATATATATATATATATATATATATAAAGGAGGGAGAGAAATGCAGAGAGGACAAGTGAGAAAGATAGTGTGAGAGAACGAAAAAAAGAAAGAGAAGTTGGATATGATAGCTAGACTTAATGTACTCTCGGGGGCCCCAATAGTAGGGAGTTGGGATCAGTGAGTGTGGGGTATCGGTTATTTTTTGGGGTTGTCTCCCTGATTTTTTTAAATCTTTAAAACCAGAATTAGTCGTTTAGCTTACATTTTGAGGACCCAATCCATCCTATTTATTTTATAACGTATGGGATTTCTAGTAATGTTCTTTTTTGTCATGTATAATGTTTTTTAATGTCTAAAGAAGATTAATTATCACAGGAATGCTACCACTTAAAATAAAATTTCGCCAGACGTAGACAAGCAAAATTTAATAAGCGGGTGGTGATTGGAATAAGAACGGGAGTGAGGGGATCTGAAAAATTAATAAGAGGTGGGGGGGAGGGATTACTCGATACCTGAGAGTAGGCAAAATATCCGACTTTTAGTATCAGCTGGAGACAAGAGCAAGTAGATAGTAAGAAATGGAGTAAGTCAATCTGCTGGAATGAATTGACTCTAGGGAGCCATAGTATGAGAGAGAGAGGGAAAGAGAGAAAGAGACAGAGACAATGAGAGAGGGATAAAGCCATTCCCAATATATGACCGAGTTAAGTTCCAACTGACAGTAAGTCGGTATGGACCTAATTTGAAAACATGTACGTATGACCAGAGTGGAAGAGGTAGCGTATTTTATATACACTAGCAGAAAAACCCCACTTCGGGTGATATTTTGCTAGCATGTGTAGTGTGCATATTGATATTATATGCAAATATACATGCATGTAGATATGATACGTCAAATACAATCGTAATTGACAATATGCACAGAAATTGAATAGAGAGTGTTACAATCTCTTCTGTATTCAGTAAAGTAATCCATGATATATTTATAAAAGACGATATTATATGTAAACTGCATTACGGTGAAATGGAATGAAAATTAAAGAAGTGTATCTTAAAACAAGCAATCATTATATATAAGAATATAGGGCGGTGGATTGGCAGTATCGGTAGGGGGTCGGACGCCATGCTTTGACGTATAGAGTTACGGCCCTTGCCATTCTGAATTCAAATCCCGCCGAGGTTAACTTGCCATTCTGAGTTCAAATCCCGCCGAGGTTAACTTTGCCTTTCATCCTTACGGGGTCGATAAAATAAAGTACCAGTAATGCACTGGGTAATTGCTGGCCTTGTGCCAAAAGTAGAAACAATTATATATAAGAATATTTATGTTTAATCAACAGCTACGAAATTTAGTACATAAATTATGTAATATTCATTCATTTCGAGCGTCGGTCGGGTGGCCGGTTTGCGCCCGTTTCGTTGCGTTCGTTTCGTTTTTCCCTGCCCTTGGTTGACTTTGCCTTTCATCCTTACGGGGTCGATAAAATAAAGTACCAGTAATGCACTGATAATTGCTGGCCTTGTGCCTACAGTAGAAACAATTATTTATTCAAAGTAATCCAGCTTATTTTACTAACGAGATTAAAAAATATATTCAGGACACAGTCCCGCAATCCTCCCTTTATTATATTATGATTACCTATGTAGTGTATTATGTACTGTACTATGAAACTAATACATTTTATATGTATCTTCGCCCGGAGCTCCCTCGTGGTTTATATGTAAGTTGCCCCGTATTACAAATCTCTTCTGCTAAATATCGTTCTACTGTGATTAAATTATACTATTAGCTGCTATTACATCAGCACACGCTTCTTCTGGTATTTGGATATTATGCAAATTATTTCTTTTTCTAAAGTGATTAGACATTATATTCAATCCTTCAAAAAATTTCGATTCTTAACTTAAATTGTTAGGAGGCTCATGGGTGTCGTTTTCTATCTTGCCTTCCAACCAGGGAATCTGCAATTTTACCATTTTATGGACAGGTCTTTGCCGCTTCTTTGTTATTACCATTAATTGTTTGGTGGCCAAACATTTTACTGTGTTCCGCAAAACAACCTCGTCATTAATAAAAGTAGAGATCATTGAATAAGAAAAAATTCAATTACATGCAACAGCGTTTATATTTTCTCTGCTTCATATTAACTAGTTACATATAGATTCCCAACGTTACTGACTTACTCTGTTTCTTTCTTTGTGCATTAGCAGATGAAAAGGTCTTATTGCACGCCATCCAATCATTTGAATGGTTTGCATAGTTAGAGTCAGTCTTCTCTCTCTCTCTCTCTCTCTCTCTCTCTCTCTCTCTCTCTCTCTCTCTCTCTCTCTCTCTCTCTCTCTAACTCTCTCTCTCTCTCTCTCTCTCTCTATCTCTCACTCACTCACTCACCCAAGCACACACACACACACACACACGCATATATATATTGTGTCTGTGTGTGTGTGTGTGTGTGTATGCGTGTGTGTGTGTGTGTGTGTGTGTGTTTTGATCAATGAAAATAAAACAAAAGACGAAGATAGATTCTTGATTAGTTCAAAGTTTTATGGTCATTTCAGAGGGTTGATTGATCATCATAAATCGATATATTAGCTAATTAATAGTGGGCATGCCACCACATTTTATTAGTCTCGATATCCTTGATCGATCTCACCGTCTTCCTCAGAACATATGAACTATAACCTTTATAAGAAATATAAGGAGGCTGAAACGCATCAATTGGATGCATTGGACCGAGAAGAATAAACAAAAGATAAAAGAATAAATATTATGATTCAACAGTCAAATATAAATAAATACAAACAGAAAAACATATACACACATACACACACACAAAAAAACAGTAGAAAAACATTTTAGTGAACAAATTAATAATTGTTTCTCATTTAGGCACATGACCAACAATTTGGGGGGAGTGGAATTTCGGTTAATTCGACCCCAGTGCGTTACTGGTACCTCATTTTATCGACCTCGTAATGATGAAAACCAAAGCTAACCTCGACGGGATTTGAAATTAGAACGTAAAGAGCCGAAACTCAGTGCTACAAAACATGTTGTCCGACGCTCTACAAATTAAACATATAAGCTCATAAATTCTATAACGAATTTAGAGGAGAGGTAAGGGATCCTGATAGGATAAACCAGTAAATAAATAAATATATGAACACATTGAATGTTGTCATCTGTCAGCCCGGCCTTCATACCGCCAAAAGCTTGTGATATCTTTGTAGACTGCCACAAATGACAATCAGGCGTTGTGTGTGGCTAGAGACAAATATTTCCATACACATATACTTATAGAAAGACAGGGCCAAAGTGAGATATAGAGATCCCCTCGTCTAATTTGTTGATGACCTGTTTACCTCCCGTCGTATATGCATATTTCTGCATACATATTTTAGCTTTTGTAGATACATACACATACATATACACCCTCAAGGACAGAAGACACAGGAGGAAGAACCACAACAGTAACTCATTAAAACCAGACATTCAACTGCATCCGCCGCTGCCCTGCCTGATTGTCCCACGTTGGCCTGAGCAACCACATCATGGTTTGGCTTCGTGATCGAAGATTAGGAAGGGGGTGATCAACATATATATATATATATATAACGAAGGAAATGTGGTAAGGAACCAAATGGACCATAACGCACCAAAGTACTCAATACTTAGGGTAGTAGAGTGGGTAATAGGAACGAGTAGGACCCCGACGGCTGAGCTCAAGCCGTTTCGACGGCATATATATATGAATATAGGCATTAAATGTTTCTTCACTATATAGTTACATTATAACTTTTCAGCATCTAAATTTAAAAGAAAAAATAGAGTAACAGCCCATAGATGCTTTACTTTGAACTAATTGACCAATCCGGTAACATGATACCATACCCAGTTCAAAAACAGCAACGCCAATTCTAAAATATTTCCCCACTCATATAATATCTATTACGTTGAAATTTTTGGGAGGCATATGCTGGCCGGCCACTGAATAGCACGTCCGACCGCTAGCATATCAAAGGATATTTACATCTCCTGTGGATTTTATCTGATGAGAACTTATTTGATTGATGTTATACATAAGCCATACATCTTTGAAATACATATAATAAAATATATAGGAATGGACTAAAGTAACTGACTTATTTGTTTATTATTATAATAAAACTCCGGATAAACATAAACTGTTGAGCGTTTGACATCTGTATATAAAAATCGGCTGATTGGATAAAAAGTACATACGCACATACGCACGCACGCACACGCACACACACACACACACACACACACACACACACACACACACACACACACACACACACACACACACACACACACACACACACACATATATATATATATATATATTGGTAAACGGAATAGAAAATGCTGACAAATTGTTCACAGTTGAAAAATGGTTTAATTAGGAATAAAAGAGTATTAGTGATTGTATGGGTTTTAGGTTTTTAAGTTTTTACCGGTTGCGCATTTCTGATTGTATGGGTTTTAAGTTTTTAAGTTTTTACCGGGTGCGCATTTCTAAATGCTTTTCAAAAATAATTTTGAGATAGAGTGTCCGTGTTGTTTGCTCTGATCTGTATATATATATATACATTTATATACAGTAGCGATCCAAATAAGAGTACGATAAATTTCATTATTTTTCTTACAAAAATGTTTTTTTTAAACTTTAAAGAATATTCGTAGTATCAATGCTCTAGGGTTCTGATATATTTGATATATATTTATCCTTATCCAACCTCGTGAAATAAATACGTTTGTTTATATTTTGTTATTGTGTATGCCAAAAAATCTGTACACGAATATATAATTATATATATATATATATATATATACATATATATATATATATATATATATATATATATATATATATATATATATATATATATATATATATATATATATATATATATATACAAATTTTAGTACAGCATTAACCAAGCTTTAGTTCGCGGCCAAGCTAACGAATGCAAATTCGGTATGTAGCTTTAGCACTTGAATGGGAATAGTACCCCAGAGTAATAACAATACGTTTAGACAGCTTAGCAAATCAAATATAGCGATCGGCAGTCCAGCCGAATTACGACAGCAACGAAAATGGTTGGACTCAGGAAAATATATATATATATATATATATATATATATATATAAAATAAAATAACTGATTAAAGTTTAAGCAAAGTATCGCTGCTTTCATCCTTAACGGGATCTTCTGAAACTAAATTAATCAATCTGTGAATGCAGAAGTAAATATTTCGAAAAATATATATATACACACACTATATATACATTTATACACATATATAGCGTCATAATGTCGTAATGCAGACAGCAGACATACAGACAAATATTAAGGGCGCAACGTTATATTTATGTATCTATCTAAAATAAAGCCTAAGAATTATAGAGAGAGATCGCTAAACCGCCTAATGCCGTCCCTAGGGCATTGAACATTTGAAATATTCTTTGTTCAAAACACTCACAGGACCATAAGTATTACATGTATAAAGTTTGAAAACAATCGAGTTTTAGGGAGTCAGACAGACAGACATACATTCTCTGTTCCAGATATATAGATATCTGTCTTGTGCCATAACATTTTCTAAATAATCCAGAGTATAAAGAAGATATTAATGATATACCTTTAATTTTGAAAAAATACAGTGATAAAAAATTACAGTGATCAAAATAAGAGAACTTTTATATGGATTTTCTAGAAATAGCTGGTAACACTTGTCAATAGGGTCACGTTACCAGTATGTTCCATTTTCCTATCCACTCTCGCAAGATGTCGATGCAATCCACGGAAGCTGAAGCCCTCCGACGTAAAGTCGTTCACGGCCATTGGAAGGGAAGTTAGCCGTTCTAAATGTGTAATAGTGAGGATATTGAAATTACATAATAAAACCAATTCATTCACGACTATGAAGAAGGTCGGCCATCCACGTAAAACAAGTCAACGATTGAACCGTATGATCCACAGAATATCTACTGGGAACCGCTTCGACACTGCAGCTGGAATATCTCGGCAGATTAGCGCTAATTTGGACAACGAAGTGTCTCGGTGTACAGTCTTTCATCATCTGACAAAAGTTGGATTTAAAGCTCACTTCCCAGTAATCAAATGTTTTATCAATAATAAAGATAATATTGCTAGACTTGCCTTTGCTGAGAAGCATGTCGTGAGGAGTGAAAAAAAAAACTGGTCGAAAGTTCATTTCAGTGATGAAAGCAACTTTAATTTGGTTGGTTTCGATGGTTACCAGTATGTAAGATGTAAAATTGGGGAAAGACTTCTTTCTAAGTGTATCAAAAAGTCTGTAAAATACGGAGGAATCATTGTCATGGTTTGGGGAATGTTCTCAGCAGCGGAAGTGGGACCTCTCTTACTCTTAAATGGCTAATGTGTACCAGACTCTCCTTCACCAACATGCGATTCTCTCTTTATGGGTTTCTCCCAAACAACCAACCATTTTTATGTAAGATAATGCTCCGTGCCAAACTCCAAAACGAGTGAAAAGGTTTCTCAAAGTTGAGGAAATAGAAGTGCCCCGACTTCAATTCAATGGAGAACCTTTGGAAATTCATTGGGAAAACGTCATGGTGAAAAGGCCAGCTACAACCACTGAATTATGTAAGAAGCTGGAGGAAGAGTGGAATAATATCACTCCAAAACGATGGTGACTTCATGTGGATGCAGATGTGCCGAAGTATTCCATAGTAGGAGCCTCTACACTTCCTATTAATGCTCGAGAATACATAAAGCCTACTTTGTAGACAAAAATATCAAGTGTTTTCGGAAGGATTGTTTCCGTTCTCTTATTTTGATCACTGTATTTTTTCAAAATTAAAGGTATATCATTAATATCTTTATTTATAACCTTGATTATTTAGAAAATATTTCAGCACGAGACAGATATATATACTAAGAATATTCTTTCAAATTTTAAAGGAAAAATTTTCTAAAATAAGAAGAATAAATAAAAATTAATTTATCGTTCTCGTATTTCGATTGCTTCTGTATTACTGTAAGTTCACCAGAGTGAGCACTCGATGCGTAGTTTCCAGTAGGTATATTGGTGCTGTACTAAGCAGAGTGTAATAATGGTTTCTTATTTAGGCAGAAAGCCAGCAATTTGGGGCAAGGGGAAAGTCGATTAAATCGACCCCAGTGTGTTACTGGTGCTTTATTTTATCGACCCCGTAAGATGAAAGGCAAAGTTAACCTCGGCGGGATTTGAAAACAGAACGTAAAGGGCCATAACTCTATGCTGCAAAGCATGGTGTCCGACCCTCTACCGATACTGCCAATCCGTCACCCTAAAATAATTGTTTCTACTTTTGGCACAAGGCCAGCAATTATTCCAGTATATTACTGGTACTTTATTTTATCGACCCCGTAATGATGAAAGGCAAAGTTAACCTCGGCGGGATTTGAACTCAGATCGTAAAGGGACATAACTATGCTGGAAAGCATGTCCGACACTCCACCGATACTGCCAATTCACCGCCCTAAATGTTGTTAATAATTGTTTCTACTTTAGGCACAAGGCCAGCAATTACCCAGTGCATTACTGGTACTTTATTTTATCGACCCCGTAAGGATGAAGGGCAAAGTCAACCTCGGCGGGATTTGAACTCAGATCGTAAAGGGGCGTAACTATGCTGGAAAGCATGGCGTCCGACCCTCTACGGATACTGCCAATCCACCGCCATACTACCAATCCACCGCCATACTGCCAATCCACCGCCATAAAGTAATAATTGTTTCTACTTTAGGCACAAGGCCAGCAATTAACCAGTGCATTACTGGTACTTTATTTTATCGACCCCGTAAGGATGAAAGGCAAAGTCAACCTCGGTGGGATTTGAACACAGATCGTAAAGGGACGTAACTATGCTGGAAAGCATGGCGTCCGACCCTCCACCGATACTGCCAATCAATCCACCGCCATACTACCAATCCACCGCCATACTGCCAATCCACCGCCATAAAGTAATAATGGTCTCTGATTTTGGCACAAGGGGAAAAGTCAATGAAATCTACCGCAGTGCTTTATTTTACAGACATCTGAGGGGGGATTCCATCAAATTTAACTCAATGCTTAAGTGGTACCTACATTTTTATGGAGACGGACGAACAAAACGTTACCAGCTGGACTATTATTAACAACACAAAAGCAAACACCAAAGCAAGGAAAAGCAGTTTGACTCCATTTCCAGTCCATTAAAAACAATTAGATCACCAATTCTACAGACAGTTTGACAGTTACTGAATTTCCCCATGAAGGAAGTGAGGATGGAGTTGTATTTCATATGACAATCACATGCAGAAATCGGTGGAAGTTATTGATCATAAACATTCGTGTGCTCAAGCACGCATTAACGCCGCACAAGTGCATGCGCATACAGATACACACTTACGCACATTTACAATAGTCGTTTTGACACTACAAAATAGAATATTAACCTGCGCTTTCACTATCAGATAATTAAGCAGATTATAAGCTCAACATTTTAATATTTCCAGATATAGTTTATTGTATCTCCTTTCCAATCGATATCTGGCAATTGATTGAAACACAGATCAATATTAAAGATGAAGAGTATAGATTTCAGTCCTAATGCGATTGAAGCAGATATATCATCGTATGTTAGTGGTGTAAATAAGAGG
>OZ024743.1:160543211-160558211 GCA_964016885.1 Eledone cirrhosa
GCCGACATATAGGGGACAATACAAAAGACTGGGACAGTGGGGTTTTACAGAAAAATCGAGTAAACAATATGAATAACAATAACAAAGTAACAAGAAAATTACAAGAAAAAATTCCCAAATAGGGGGATGACCACCCAGGGTTCGCTCAGGTACCCCACCAATCCTGAACGACCCAACGCTTCGAGGGCACCCTGGAAGGGCACCATTTTCACCTCGTCAAATTTACCTACCTACAGCCGCATGACCAGAGAAGGCCCAGTCACACGGGCCATTCTCGCCACATTCACCCACCTTTCAGCAAATGTACTGGGGGGGGGCACTTCTCTCTCCAACCTCACCTTCCTTTCCAGGTGAAACTTGAAGAAGTTGATGAGGGATTGGCCGAAGAGAAAAGTGTCTGTCTTCAGTCCTTTCAACCTGGTCCTCCATACAACATCTTTCGCTACTGCCACCAGACAGGAAAATTGCCTGCCCTTCCTGGCCAAAAGAAGACGGCGGGTCAATCTTCACTATGGACTCAGCCGATAGCCTGATCCGTTCTACACGCGACAACAGATGTTCAACATAACTCCACAAGTCAGTAATGCACGGACACTGTACGAATGGGTGCAGAAGGGTTTCGTCGCTCTGCGCGTATCTCGGGCAGATCTGTCTGACAGCACTTCCGTGACTGTAGAGTTTGTCTCGAACCGGCAGTGGCCCCTGGTAGCATTGCCAAGCGAGGGATTTTTGGAAATAATCCATCGTCCGCGGCTCGAAATTCCTCCAGTACAGACTGGTTAGTTCGACTTCGTTGACTCCCAGAGACTCTCCGAGTGCGTCGTCGCACTTGCCCACCACTAATCCTCTATAGAACTCGAGAGTGGACGTTCCACTGACCACATTGCCAGCCTGGTAGAGGGCAGTGAGTGCCTGGCAACATTCCAGATGCCAGTCACCCAGTCTCGGTCTCTTCTTGACCCAGGACTGCCGCTCAGTCAAAGAAACGAGCTGCGGAAAGGCCCGTCTGACAAACGGCGATAACACCTGTTCACCGTTTAGGCAGAATATCTGGAGATGCCGCAGCCTCAGCGCGTACCTGTGCGTTATTAGCCACACGGCATGCCCAGCTGTCCACGTAGAAGGTGCTGGCAGAAGATGGACCGCCTCACCAGTGGAACCTGACCCCTCCACAAGAATTTGAAGAGGCGCCGATCGAAGATGGCGAGGCGCGAAGGGGCCAACACAGAGTTTAAGATTTTGGCCAGGGTGTTAGCGAAGAGGTTGGCGCTTGTCGTCGGGGATTTGGTTGTGGAGGCGCAAACTTGCGCAATCCCAACCAGGTCCATACACGACAACCTCCACCTAATGTGATACATTATAAAGAGGGTGGGGTGTAAACCTGGCTTCGGTGGGGCTCTGATCAATTTAGATCAATCGAAAGCATTCGATAGGGTCGACCATCGGTACCTGGAAGCTGTCCTCAAGGCGGCTGGCTTCAGCCCCGTTTCAGAAGCTGGATCGCTGCAATGCACAGCGGCACCTGCTCAGTGGTCAAAATTAATGGCCACCTCTCGGAAGCGTTTCAGGTCTCCCGATCGGTCCGTCAAGGGTGCCCTCTCTTCTCCTTTCTGTACGTATTGACTCTCGAGCCTTTACTGCGGAAGCTGGAGCTGTTGCAGGGATGTGGAAAGGCTGTGTCGACTTATGCGGACGACATCACCGTGATGGTGTCGGACACCTCAGAAATCGAGGTAGTCGGCAACTTATTGGAGGAATATGAAAGGTTGACGGGAGCAAAACTTAACCCGGAAAAGTCAGTGGGCTTGCAACTCGGCACCTGGAGAGGCAAGTTCATGCCGTCCACCAGCGTCGTTAGGCGCTGGAAGGACGGACCGGTAAAGTTGCTCGGGGTTTGGTTCGGGCCAGACCTCCAGATGGATAAGAATTGGGACGAGGTGACGGGCAGGGCAGCCACTCTCACCCAGAAATGGGCTGGGAGGAAGCTATCACTGAAAGGTCGGGCGGAGGTGGCGAACGCGTACATCGCGTCCGTCATCTACTACCGCCTGACTGTCGTCCCTTGCCCCCGTTCGCGCCTCGCCATCTTGGAGCGGCTCCTCCTCAAATTCTTGTGGAGGGGTCAGGTTCCGCTGGTGAGACGGTTCATCTGCTGCCACCACCCTCTACGTGGAGGGCTGGGCATGCCGTGGCTAATGATGCGCAGACACGCGCTGAGGCTGTGGCATCTCCAGATATTCTGCCTAAACGGTGAACAGGTGTGATCGCCGTTTGTCAGATGGGCCTTTCCGCAGATCGTTTCTTTGACTGAGCGGCAGTCCTGGGTCAAGAAGAGACCGAGACTGGGTGACTGGCATCTGGAATGTTGCCAGGCACTCACTGCCCTCTACCAGGCGGGCAATACGGTCAGTGAAAGTAAAGTTTTAGATGGACGATTTGTTGTACATACGAATTTTTGTTGGTGAATAATCGATTGAAAAACTAGTTTTATTGGATGTTGTTTTTTTTTCTGAAGATAGACCACCGTCTTCGCAGTTAATAAAGTTTTCACGGAACAAGCAAACTCTGTAATCTATGATGCTGTCTACTCTATTATAAATTATTATCTATTCTATATGTGTGTATGAACATATTTCCTTTGCAGCCGATGGAAATGAGCGTATGGAATTGGTGGGCACCCTTTAGATCGATTTTGACCCCCCCCCCCGGCTTTACAAGCTAGTTACACCACTGGTTGTATGGTGGACCAGGTTGAAAGGACTGAAGACAGACACTTTTCTCTTCGGCCAATCCCTCATCAACTTTTTCAAGTTTCACTTGGAAAGGAAGGTGAGGGTGAAGAGAGAGGTGCTGCCCCCCAGTACATTTGCTGAAAGGTTGATGAATGTGGCGAGAATGGCCCGTGTGAGTGGGCCTACTCTGGTCATGCGGCTGTAGGTAGGTAAATTTGAGGAGGAGAGGGGTGCCCTCCCAGGGTGCTCTCGGAGTTTCGGGTCGTTAAGGATCGGTGGGGTACCTGAGCGAACCCTGGGTGGTCATCCCCCTATTTGGGAATTTTTTCTTGTAATTTTCTTGTTACTTTGTTATTGTTATTCATATTGTTTACTCGATTTTTCTGTAAAACCCCACTGTCCCAGTCTTTTGTATTGTCCCCTATATGTCGGCCATTGTGGCCAATAAATGAAATCATTATTAGTAGTAGTAGTAGTATTAGCAGCAGCAGCAGCAGCAGCAGCAGCAGTAGTAGTAGTAGTAGTAGTAGTAGTAGTAGTAGTAGTAGTAGTAGTAGTAGTGATTATATTGTCTGTTATCGAATTCGGCTATGGTAGTGTTTATTCTATCTTAAGTTAGATTTAATGTATTTATTTCATTGAAACATGGAAGATGAACAATAAACACATTTCTTCCTATTGAGTGAGAAATTTGTATATTGATATTTGTTATTTGCTTGTGTCGTGAAAAAAGATATGTTTTTTCAAAATGGCTACTGCTTTAGTAGTTATCATTACATTGGCGGTTGCACTCCTTTGGATAGGAGAGACAGCGGAGATGTCCTGGAATAATGAAATGTACGACACCAAATCATTGGTTCTATTAAGGATTCTAGTCAACTGAACGAAAACAGCCAATGAGATCTTGGGCTAGAAATTAAGAACCTAAGATCAAGCAAAGAATGTAAGGAGAGGACCTCATTTTCAGAAAGAAGTTCGAGATTTGTTTTGCCATTCGATTCTGTTTTCTCTTGATTTGGCTGTTTAGATTTTTTAGGTTGCTTTCTCTATGGTATTTATTAATAGAATTGCTTCTGCTTTTGAGTACAGAAAGACTTCAAGTCAATCCGCTAGAAATAAACATCTCAGAGTTCCTCTCTTCAAACGTTACACTCCAGCCGCAGGACATTTCCTGATAATATCCGGTATAATCTTGAATTTCTCACATGTAAGAAACTTCTTTAAAATTGCTTACACAAGAACACGCATTGCAACTCTCTCTCTACTTCGACCACCTCTTCAAAATATTTTGTGAAAGCTACAATGTATTATGTTGCTGTGGGTGTCTTTGTTGTGAGTGTGGCGTTTGCAGTTTCAGTTCTTTGCGTGTGTGTGGGATGTTTGGTTGTTCTATTTTTCTCCTGTGTTTTCCTTTTTGTTTTTTAGCCTCTTTGGCTGTTCCTCGTCTTCGCTACTGGAAGAGGAGGTGTCTGTGTCTGTAAGTGTGTCTGTGTCTATGTGTATGTTTGTGTTTGTGTCAATGTGTGTATTTTTTGGAGGGGGGGGGGTGAATGTGAGAGCCTTCCTCGCTTTCCCTTGGGTTGGTTTTGGTGCTGGCTGTGAGTTGGTGGGACTGCAGGTGATGTCGTTGGTGGAGTTTTCCGTCCCAGCACATGCCTTTGCAGCAACGGAAGCTTACGACCCCCTGCAATTTTTGAGCTGAAGGCAGAAGGCACGCAGATATGTGGTTTCACCGCCAACGAAGCAGTGTGGCCTTCTGGCATCAGAGATCCATTGTATTGTGGACCCGTCCTGAAGGCAGACATTATCCGGGATGTTATTGAGTTGTTCTGGTTTGATTTGGAGAAGAATCTCCAAATCCATCCCGGACAGTTCTCTCTAGCTATTTTTTTTAAAAACATCTATGAGTGTACTGTCGGTACCATCCTCGACCACGCACCCCAGGAGACGCCATAATTTCATTCCTGACGGAATCCTGAGCAAACGGACCTTTACAGTCCTTCTGCCCATGTGGAACGGGTACATCACAATGCTGTCCATTCTACGGAGTGTTTAATGGCAAGGGCCTCGGTTTTGAACAGCATCGAGATGGTGCCTAACTGTCTTGGCCCTTGTTTTGTACTCTGTCATTTTTTATACATTTCAGTACCGCTTCGACTTCCGCGTGGGTGGCGAGTTCCGCTTTGCGGGTCTGCACAGAAATACATCGATAATTCAAAGTGCAGGATGGTTAGGTTACCCCAGGATTAATTTGTCTCGTTTAATCAACCTCCATGCCTGGGCCAACTGCTGCTTCTTGTCCAAAATGTACACCTAATAAAAAGTTGGTCCTTGCAGCCGCAGCTATGAACGTGTTCCTGTTCACGTTGCTCTTGTTGTTATTGCCGGCCGTAACCTTTGTTCTATCGACCTCCTTTTTCTTTACATTGTGATTGTTATTGTTATCGTTGTTAGTGTCGTTGTTGCTGTTGTTATTGGTGCTCTCAATTATTTTGTTGGTGCTCTTGTTGGGATTATTGTTAATGACGATACTGCCTAATGTAGTGTTAGTGTTCGTAATTGTTGTTGTTGTAGGGGCGGTGTCACTTCGCTCGACGTTTAAGCCGCTGTCACGTGACAGATGACTTAACAGGAGCGGGCGTATTCCATCCATGTTTTAAGTAGGAAAAATGTTCAAATATGACTGACGGCACTTCCATGATTGTAACGTTTATCTCTAAGAACTGACAACGCTCTCCGATAACACTGCCTGGCTAGGGACATCTGGAAGTTATCCATTGGCCCTGGACCGAAAGTCCTCCAGAAGAGAATAGCTAGTTGGATTCCGTCGACACCCAGAGTTTCCCCAAAGACGTCGTCGCTCTTGCCCTCTACTAACCCTCTATAGAACGCCAAGAAGTTGTTTCCACCGAACGCAGTGCCCGATTGGCTGATCACTGTGTGCGCCCGAAGACAGTCCAGTCTCCAAGAACTTCCTCTCGGTCTTCGCTTGACCCAGAACTGCAACTCCATCAAGGAGACGAAAAACGTGTCTAACAAACGGCGGCCACACCTGTCCACCGTCGAGGAAGAGGTGGCAATGCCGTAGCCTAAGCGCGCGTCTGCGGATCATCAGCCACGGGATGCCCAGCCTTCGACGTGGCAGATGGACCGTCTGACCATCAGAGCACATCCCTTCCACGTAAAGCGAAAGAGTAAACTCTCTAGCGCAGTCAGGTGAGGCTTAGGACAAGGCACGACGGTCAGATGGTAGTTCATAACGGACGTGAGGTCCGGACAAATCCAGACCCCTATTAAACACGTCCCTCGATTGTTGTTGAAATTACGATAGAGGACAACAATGTTGCCTCCGCTAGTCAGCCAAAATTCGCAAAACAGTAGCAGAAACAACAACAACAACAACAGTAGTAAAGTAATGGCAACCCAAATCTCTTTGATCTCCAAGCTACGTATTCTATCGAGTAACGTTACTCCAAGGACCTTTCGTAAGAACCCAATTTCGGCCGCTTGTATTCATGTCAGTAGAGTTTAATTCTAGCTATAATTGGCTGCTGTTTCTTGCAGTTCGACACATATACGTTGGCTGGCATCGTGATTCTATTGATAAAACGAGTACAGATGACCTTTGTTATTTCTAATATTTACACCACCGGAAACCATTGATATTCTCTAAAATAGAATCGCAGCTATAGTTTCTAAAATTTATCTTTTATTGTCAAGAGCAATGAAAGAAGTTTAGGCTGATTTAGCTCTTAACGGATTAGAATATCAAAATCACATCATAACGTCTGTGGTATGTTTCTGGAGCTCTTCACAATCAGCAGGCCAGCGAACCAAATGTATAATCTTCCAAACATGTTTCCTTTGATCTTATGAAGCTAATATTGGATGGAGTTCTATAGAAAAACAATTATACAGAAATAATGATAATGATGAATCTTTACATGGTTTTCTCTGTTGTTAGACACTTTTAGAAAGTTAATTAATAGCTTTACAAGGTTTTCAATTTAGCTGTATCTTTAAGGAATACAGCATACCACCCGTTGTTTATACCTCTGAGGTCAAGTAATATAACATGTTCGTTAAAGCATTTTATTATCCTGTTAAATAAATTTTAATCTACATAATTAATCAACCTTAGCTTTCTTGTTTTGTATTCTCTACAGTTGTCAAGCTATTTGTTTAGATACTATGGTCATGCGTGTGCTTATTTATAAATGATAGTGTTTGTACAAGGGAAGTAAATGTGGTAACGGGAGAGGTAAACATGAACACTTGAAGATTAGTGAGAGTATACAGGAAAACACACACATGTACAGCTAATTGTGTATATCTAAATACAGATACATCGAAAAGTAAGAGCAAACTCACAGATAACAGCTTGCAGCTACACTCTAGTGCAAACATACACATAATCACACACTAGAAGTAAATATATACATATTCACACACGCGAACATATGTTAATAGGCAAGAACATGTACGCACACACACAGCCTACTCAAGGCCTGATGTGCACAAAAATGCATGCACCATGTATACGTATATGTAAATCTATCGGTATACGTGCATACACAGAAATACGCACGCAAGCGTGTACAAGCAAGTGCTGAACTTTATATGCATACTGTCGACAAAGCACGTAGGCGCAAACTTACGAAGCAGACAAATATATGCGTGTGTGTGTTTGTATGTGTTAGTGAATGAGTGAGGGAGTATCGGAAGAAGTGAGGTGCTAGAGGAACTAGGGTAGTGAGTTGCATAGTAAATAAGAATTGTTCCTGGAGAGATGTTCGGGAGGGAAAATGTAATGGGACACGGGAGAATTGTTTCCGAGTCGAATATCGCGAAGGTGACCAGTCTAGGCTTTGCAGAGGGCGATGCACAACGAACATTTGTGGAAGTAGATAAAGTTATGGGAGGTGTAGTTTAAAGGGTCAGAAATACAGATGGTCCGACTGTCCCGTGAGTCTTGTGATGTTTGGTGATGAACGGACGATTGTTAAGATGGGTCAGGGAGCAAATGTGGAACATGTGGGATGGGAACAGGAATGTGGGAGCGGAAAGAGAATGTTGATTGAGAGGCGGTGAGAACTAGGAAAGAAGTAGAGAGTGGTGGGTTCCGACTATATACATATACATATATGCCTATATATATATATATATATACATGTGTGTGATTGTATATATATATATATATATATATATATATATATATATATATATATATATATATATATATATATGTAAGTATGTGCCGTACTAAGAGTGAGAAATGAAATTTCGTTTCATTCTATTCCATTTATATATACACGGTTGGGTGTGGATGCATTCATGTATATGGGTGTGTCCGCATGTATCTGTGTGTTTCTAAATATATTGTTAATAACTCCCTCTGGTTGAGTAATCTTTGAAGTGTGGTGACTGCTGGAAAGCTTCCATTACTCATACTTCTCTCCCCCTTCACCACCTCTTCTACGGCTTCGATATAAATACCCCCTCCGCCTCCGTGGTATTTTCTTCGGGGTTATAAGAGGCTTAGCTCTGTTTCTCGACCGTTATATCGCGTGACTATCTCCCCCTCCGCCTTTTGGGATTCTTTCTCACGTCGGGTAGACGCGTTCTTGAGGCTAGTAAAATGAGGTATCCTCTTGATAAGTCGACTGACCTCGCAGGGACTCTATATCTTTATGATGTATTGTTTTTGTTTATGACACGAAACTACGTGGTCGAGGAATCTAGGAGCAGTTTAGGTATGATACATTTTATTACTAATTATATCTAAATGTTCTTCTCTCTTCCTAATGTATTTTTAACTCTGATACTGGTTCAGTCTACTTCAACCGGATTGGTCTGTCCCAGTCATTCATTGAGCAACATCGGTGAGGTTGGCACCCTTAACTCACGGTTGGGTGTGGATGCATTCATGTATATGGGTGTGTCCGCATGTATCTGTGTGTTTCTAAATATATTGTTAATAACTCCCTCTGGTTGAGTAATCTTTGAAGTGTGGTGACTGCTGGAAAGCTGCCATTACTCATACTTCTCTCCTCCTTCACCACCTCTTCTACGGCTTCGATATAAATACCCCCTCCGCCTCCGTGGTATTTTCTTCGGGGTTATAAGAGGCTTAGCTCTGTTTCTCGACCGTTATATCGCGTGACTATCTCTCCCTCCGCCTTTTGGGATTCTTTCTCACGTCGGGTAGACGCGTTCTTGAGGCTAGTAAAATGAGGTATCCTCTTGATAAGTCGGCTGACCTCGCAAGGACTCTATATCTTTATGATGTATTGTTTTTGTTTATGCCACGAAACTACGTAGTCGAGGAATCTAGGAGCAGTTTAGGTATGATACATTTTATTACTAATTATATCTAAATGTTTCTTCTCTCTTCATAATGTATATATATATATATATATATATATATATATATATATATATATATATATATATATATATATATATATATATATATAAATTTCGGCGGGTAGGAAAAGCGAAACGTAACGCAAATTCAGAGTCATGCTGGCAAGCGCTCCATAGTTTAAAAGACCAGAGCAATAAACATATGTTATAAACACCATACAAACTGAAAGGATGGTCAAGAAGGCATTAACCACCTAAGCCAAAAAACAAGTCAAGCTAAACAGATCAGCCAAAATAAATGATAAAGTCATACATATATATACAAGGAAGTTGGTTCTTTCTCTTCTGGTTTCTTTTTTTTACAGATAATTCCCCATCCCCCCTCCTCGTTACAATACAATACGTCTCCGATCGTGAGAGGTCGGGGAGTAGAATATCCTTCATAGGTATTGGTGTTGCTTGTGGCGTGGTGGATGGTGGTGGCGTTAATGCTCCTTCTGCGTGGTTGGAGGTGGTGGTGGTGGTGGTCTTGCTACTGTTGCTGCTACAGTTGCTGCTGCCGTTACTGCTGCCGTTGCTGCTTCTGTTTTTGCTGGTTGACCATCTCCTGTAGGCAGAAGGTCTTTAGGTGGGTTCCATGACTACAAAAGACGCACCTCGGCTTTCTACCTTCAACGATTACCGTGAGGTGGCTGCCGTCATCGAGGTCTATCACCTTTGGAATATCCTGGATGTTTTTGTGTTCTGCTTGGATCAGAAGCTCCATTCCAGAACCGGACCAGTTCTCTTGTTTTATTCTTATTATCTCGATGACTTTTGTGTTGTCCTCGATGTCGGCCAGGACGGCAGCCATCAGCCAGGGAATTTTATTGCCGTCGGAACCTGAGTTACCCTCACTCTCACGAGCCTTTGTCTGCAGTCACTTGGGACATGTGTGAGCTCGTCGCTCTTTAGTGCAGCCTATGGCTTCCTGTGGGGTTGCAAAGAACACACTCACGGTTCCATATCTACGCCCACGAATGATGTGGGTTTTCTGAAGCCACACATGTCCCAAAGCCTTTTGGATCTGGGGCTCGGATGCCCACTCTACTCGGAGTGTTTTCGTGCTAGTTGTACGGTATGATACCGTACATAGCCGCCGCTGTTGCATGGTGTTTGATGGAGGGGTGAGACTAACCCGGTAACCATTTTTCTTCACCATTCGTCTGGCCTCATTCAGTTGTTCTTAGCTTACCTCAATCGTTTAGTTCTTGTTCGCCGCTTTCGCAAAAGTCAAATTTGGTTTTGCGCTGGTGTTATTGTTATTCTTATTGTTGCTGTTGTTGCTTTTGTTGTTATTGTTGTTATTGTTATTTTTTGTTTCAGTTGTTGCTGTGGTGGTGATGGTGGTGTCAGTGGTGTTCGACATAACTGTAAATACACCCATTCTGCTGAGCACTTCTAGGGTTTGGATGGCAGACCATCTAAACCGGGTACCTTGCACCTCGTGCAGCCTAATAGGGCCTCCCGAATTTCAGCCGATGTTATCAGCCTTTCCCAGCGATCAGCATCGAATGGCGAGAGACGCGTTATGTTGTTGAGGTTGAAAGGCCTCACAGATCTGCATGGAATCGTTCAGCTTGTGTCCGTCTCGATCTGTCAAAGACCAAATTGTGGATTTGCTTCCACAATGTGCCTCCATTACGCAGGCCCATCAAACAGCTTTGGTTCCCTAGTTTCTTGGTGTATGGGCCTTAGCTCCGACAATTCAGCCTTCGTGTTTCACTTTGAAGAAATGATCTAATGCCATTATCAATTCTATCACGTCAGTTGCAATGCCACTACTAATAGCCTCGTCTAACTTATCTACCAACTCCCCCTCCTTTCTATTTTTCTCTAACGCTACTCGTTGCCAAAACCTACCGACATTATTCTAATCTCTCTTGAGACTCCACCCCACATAATGTTCACGACGCCCCCTGTAAACTTTTGCTTAACTAAATTGTTGACCCGGTCCCTGTAAGCCTTACGTGCCGTAAACGTCATGTTCAGCTTCCAGTAACCAGGTCCTAACCTGTGTGTCTTTTACAGGTCGACCATATAGATCACAAACTTGTGATCTGAATAGACGACCGTTTAAAAATGTGGACAGACTACACTATTCCTATCGTTTGTCCTAATGAAAAACCTATCTATATACGATCTAGATGACTCTATGCGGTTGATCTTGGACAACACTGGCACATTAGCGAAATCTAGTCGGTACCTGTCAGACAGTTGGAACTGGCTGATCAGGTACTTGATACTTTTGCACCGCCACCTCATCCCCTCTCCTTTCAGCTACTCTCACACAATCGCAGCGTGCGTCTAACATGCCGTCCCAACATAAAAGTAAAAACCGAGACGTTCCCAGAAAGGCTTCCAGGCTCCTAAACATATTCGTGCGGCCCGCCCCTGTCGGAGCGTAGAAGGCCAACAATCTAAAGGCACCACCTTCGCTATTGTTCACGTCCAGGATCACCAACTTGCCATCTGGGTCCAGTAAGATCGTCCTTACCTCGAGATCCAGGCCTTTACCAAACATCACTGCCACCCCACCTCTCATTCCCGGCCGATTAACAGATGAATAGTTCTGATAGTTATTGAAAAAAGGGCCTAGTGCGCATGTGTCGGAAAATTTGGTCACGCTGACGGCAACTACATCCATATGCTTCCATGACGACCCCAGGCCGCGGACATTTAAACAACCTATTCTAAAGATGGTAAAGTTGCCTGGTTGAACAAGAGAGAAAGGTTCAGTTACCATCCGGGCATCTGTGGAGCTTGTGTGGTTCCACCTCCATGGTTAGTGGGTTTTCCATTCGGAACCCCTTTAAAAGCCCACTCAAGGATTTCACATAAGGGACCCCACGTCGACAGGAAAATCTAATATTTATGTAAGTTATTCTTGGCATCCACACTATCAGCATTTTGGGGGGCACTTTGAAGCTATAGGTACCAGAAATCTCTCCTTCTTTCTCAATGTTTTGACTTCGTGTTACCAGGGCCATGAGATTTCTCTCAGCCCTTCTTCATAACACGAAGTTGGCAGTGCTGGTAGTTGTTGGTGTCTGCCTGTGTTTTCTTCTGTTAGGCATGATTTGTGATTTGTGTTGACGGTTTTGGTGTTGGTGTTGTTGTGGGTTTCTCTGAGTTTGCTGTGGGTGTGTTTTGTGTGCTTGTTGGTGTGTGCAGAGAAGATTTTTTCTTTTTGTGTTTTCTTTTTTGTGTCATTTTACTTTTTGTGGTTCCCCCTTATCTTCATTTGGAGATGTGGAGGAACTGGTGTCTGGGGAGTCTGTGTCCGAGGGGAGTGTGAGCGTGTTTACGGGCGTGTGAGTATTGTTTTGTTTGTGTGTATGTTTGAAAGAGGGGGATAGGGAGAGCTTGTTTGGGCGACTCTCTGGGTGGTTTTAATAATCCTTGTTGGTGTTGTTGCTACTGCTGTTGTTCCTTGTGAAGCTGTTTCCTTTGCTTTTCCTGTGAACAATATCGGTGGCGTGGAGAAGGGAGATTGTTTTAAAAAAACATCTTGCCCGGTGTTGTAGCTCGAAGGGGGGGGGGGCTTTCAAGGTGTAAACCCATGGTTATCCATGACCGAAAGCGGTCTGCATGTAACGACTGCTGTGCCTCAGGTTATAGATTTAATTGATCTGAACTAAGGCTAAAGAACAGCAACAAATATTGATTCTTGACCTGGGGCTAAGGAACTGCAACAAATATTGACACTTAAACAAATGATTGAGCCTCTAAGCGTGGACCTGGTTTGCGACAAATATCATATCTTATTTAATCCATACACTACCATATTTGAAAAAAAGGATACATTTGATAATGGAAATCTAGAGGCTTTGTACCTGCAAAAATGATGGGATGCCAACAGCGAGAATTACTTTAATCGTATATCTACTCGATCGGGACGACGCTCTAACGATACAAGTTTAATTATCCCCAAAGAGCGAGCCAAATGTCCTTCAATTACACCACAAATAGCAAAAACAGCAATACATTTAACTGAAACAACATTAATCGGACGAGATGCTACACCATTTGTTTTGTGTTTCTTTCCGGGCTAGAAATATTATGAAGCATTCCTTACTTTTTTACTCAAGTGAATGCAAGCACGAACAGAAAAAAAGAATCAAGCATATTATCTTTTCATTAATCCGAAGGTTGGATCTCATCATAGCCGTGTTAATAAAAATATTAATCATCTGAAATATACTGGTGTTTAAGTGACTATAGTTAAACCCTGTCCCCCAAAAATTGATTTCATAATTAGATAAACAAAATAAATGTGTGTGAGCGTGAATGCGTGCATATGAATGAATATATATATATATATATATATATATATATATATATATATATATATATATATATACACTATAAAGTAAAGCAAGTCCATAGAATTATTTGATAATATATATACATTGGCCGCGAAGACGCTTCTATGGTATATTTATTTACTGTTTCTTCATAGGTGCCTTTTAATCTTATAGCCTGGTCTAAATATTTACACATACACCAATTAAACAAAATCACAGATATATATGTGTTTTGGCAACCATTCACGATGTGGCTCAATGAAGAATTAATAAATTAAATAATCAGAGCAAAATACTATAAAGTAAAGCAAGTCCATAGAATTATTTGATAATATATATACATCATTTCAACTCCCAATTACCATAATTAACCACACAAAAAATCAATTAGACCAGGCTATAAGATTAAAAGGCACCTATGAAGAAACAGTAAATAAATATACCATAGCAGCGTCTTCGCAGCCAACCGCTATAAAATATCTATCCAACATTTCAACAGCAGGTGGAAATTAATTAAATATACGGTCAACCATACACAATTAGGTATAAAATTAAAGTTAGAAATGCTTATATACATACCTGGATTAAATCACTAAATCCCTATGTATATATATATGTGTATATATATATATATATATATATATATATATATATATATATATATATATATATATATATATATATATATATATATATATATATATATGTATATATATATGTATATATATATATGTATATATGTATATATATATATATATATGTATATATATATGTATATTTATTAAAATAACAGATTAAAGTTTAAGCAAAGAATCGCTGCTTTCACCCTTAACGGGATCTTCTGAAACTAACAAAGTCAATCTGTAAACGCAGAACTGCTTATTTCAAAAAACGTTGCAACCGGAGGAAGACAGGAAGACGATACTTTGGTTCGTGGTAACGTTCGCTGGCAAAGAACGGGATAAAACGAATAATAAGTCATTAATAGGAGCGGTGAAAAACAATTACGCGCAAAGACAAAACCACGCTTATGGTATAAAAGAGGTCGTAGATTAATGTTCTCTTAGGTGGTGCATAGAGACTCTCTCTGGCAATATACGAAAAAACGAAGATAATAAGTCATATGTGGAGCGTGGGGAACAATAGCATGCAAAGACAAAACCACGTAAATGGTATAGCAGAAATCGTAGACTAAAATTCTAACTAGGAGACCAAATGAATCTCCGCTACAGAGTTAAGAACAAAGTAAATAAATACAATACAGAAGTAATAGAAACAAATAAATACATACACGCAAACAGATACGTACATACACAAGCATACGCAAAACCTTACCATGGGTATACAAAACCACGCACATATAAATATGTGTGTGTGTGTATGCTTGTGTACACTATCAATTTCGCTAAAACACTCACAGTGGTTAAGTATTTTGAAGTTGATGTCATCCTTAATGCCCGAAAGTCGGTGATTAATTTCGACGACTCTATTTGGATTAAAAAATCCAATAGTACCCCATTCGACGTGAGTATGGGCGCCAGTGACTCTGCGGAGGT
>OZ024743.1:160563211-160583211 GCA_964016885.1 Eledone cirrhosa
AGCCATTAAATTTGAGCTGGCATCGAAATATCACTGAAATAGCACATATCACCATGTCAAGGCATTTCAGTGCTTTTTAAGATCGAAGTTATGGCCGTGAAATACTCTTTGGTTCTCTGTCAGAGCGAAAGTATATGTTGTACGCCTTTTATCTCGGAAGAAGGGCAGTGAGGGTGAACATTTCTTGGATCCCACAAGTAGTAAACGTCTAGTGGATATTGGCTGCGTTGTTCTAGAATTCTACAAGGATGCAACATGAACAGATAACAGGTATGGGATCAGTGAGGAGGCACAGCTCCATATCAAACCGGACAACACCCACAAAGTAGCAGTCCTCATTTGCCTCCGTTCACGAGTGATGAAATTGGAACGCCTACTATTCAACTTATTGTGCAAAGAACAGTTTCCATTCGTTAGGCAATCCATCTGCTGCCAGAAACTTCTAGGTGGTGGGCTAAGCATACCGTGACTGATGATGCACAAAGGTTCTCTGAGGCTACGGAATCTTTAAATATTCCTTGACGGTGAACAGGTTTGTCGCCGTTTGTCAGATTGGTCTTTCCACAGCTAGTCTTCTGACAGAGCTGCAGTCCTGGGTCAAGAAGAGACTGGGATGGGGCACCAAGTATATGCAATATAGTCAGGCGTACATAGCAGTCAACCAGTCCGACAAAGCAGTCAATGGAAATTCCATTCTAGACTTCTATAAAGGGTTAGTGATGGGGAAGTGCGACAACACTCTTGGAGAGTCTCTGAGCGTCGACGAAATCAAACTAACCACTCTGTTCCGGAGGACTTTCGAGCCGGGGTCTATAAATAAATTCCAGAAATCCCTCTCTTCCCGGGGGAACTGCCGGTTTGAAATAAACTCTACAAACACGAAAGTGCGGTCAGACGGACCTGCCCGAGACGCGTGCAGAATGCCGAGGTCGTTTTGCACGCACTCGTCCAGTGCCCGTGCATTACTGTCTTATGGAATTATGTCAAACAGCTGTTATTGTGTGTAGGACGAATCCCGAATCCGGCTATCGACCGAGTACACGGTGAAGATCGACCCGGCACCTTCTCTTGACAGGAAAGGGTAGGTAGTTTTCCTCGGTCGGGTGGCGATAGTGAAAGAGGTTGTATGGTGGATCAGGTTGAAAGGACTGAAGACATATTTTCTCTTCGGTCAATCCCTCATCAACTTGTTCAAGTTTCACTTGGAAACGAAGGTGAGGGTGGAGAGAGATGTGCTGCCCCCCCCCCCCCGTAAATTTGCTAAAGTGTGGGTGAATGTGGCGAGAATGGCCCGTGTGAGTGGGCCTACCCTGACCATGCGCCTGTAGGCTGGCTAATTTGAGGAGGAGTTGGGTGTCCTTCCCGAGTGCCCGCGAATCATCGGGTGGTTCAGGGATTGGTGGGGTACCTGAATCGACCCCGGGTGTTTATCCCCCTCTTGGAGAATTTTCATTGTTGTAATTTTCTTCTTTTTTTATTGATATTTATATTATTTTTTACACGTTGTATAATTAAACCCCCATTGTCACTGTCTATTGTACTGACCCTATATATCGAACCTTATGGCCAATAAATGAAACTATTACGACTCTTTACGGTTTGGGTTCAAATCCCGCCGAGGTTAACTATGCCTTTCGTCCTTACGGGGTGGATAAAATAAAGTACCAGTAATACACTGGGATATTTGCTGGCCTTGTGCCAAAAGTAAAAACAATTATCATTAATACTAGCAGAAAACCTACCCTTCGGGTGGTTTTCTGCAAGCATATTTAGTGTGCATATTGATATTATACACAAATATACATGCATGTAGATATGATACGTCAAATAAAATCGTGATTGACAATATGCACAGAAATTGAAGAGAGATTGTGTTATACTGTTTTCTGTAATAAGTAAAGTAATCCATTTATAAAAGACCATATTATATATAAACTGCATTACGGTGAAATGTAATGAAAACGAAAAATTAGAAAATTAGCGACAGAAATATAAACGTTATGATATAACGATTCAAATATATGAACGGTTATATAAGCGATATGTGATATAGCGTCCGTTATATCATAACCGGAAGTATTGACATTTGAAAATTTTAAAAGAAGTGAATCTTAAAATAAGCAATCATTATATATAAGAATAGTTATGTTTAATCAACAGCTACGAAATTTAGTACATACATTATGTTATATTCATTTATTATTTATTCAAAGTAAGGGCGGTGGATTGGCAGTATCAGTAGAGGGTCGGACACCATGCTTTCCAGCATAGTTACGTCCCTTTATGATCTGAGTTCAAATCCCGCCGAGGTTGACTTTGCGTTTCATCCTTACGGGGTCGATAAAATAAAGTACCAGTAATGCACTGGGTAATTGCTGGCCTTGTGCCTAAAGTAGAAACAATTATTTATTCAAAGTAATCCAACTTATTTTACTAGCCTTGTGCCTATATTAGAAATCATCATTATTATTATTGTTGTTGTCGTTGATGTTGTTTATTCTCAAGATAAGATGTGTTTATTTTTGCTACTGCTCTGGAATACAAAGATCTTTTTTTAAGGATGTCATATTGAGTGGAAATATTAAAAGAAAGGTGGGAAATATATTGTTTTTATTTCCCTACAAAGTTAAAGCTAACACAAAAAAAGATTTGGGGAGATTTTGTGGTTTAAATTGATTACGTTCAACAGAAAATTTCGGTGAGATATTCACACAAGCTTCCTCTCCCAACAAAACACAGACAATTTCAACGAAAACAAATACAAAAAGAATTTACTGAACAACTGAGCATTTCTATTTTGAAAATGAAATAAAAATGATATTTCTGTAGACATTATTAACGAAGCTTTTAGCAACATCAATAATAATAGCAACTTACACGCATACACAGATTTTATAAAATGATGGTAATTCCGTACTTTTGATGATAGCAATGTGTAAGAAATGCTAGTCTCGCCCTTTAAAAATACGATTTACAAAACATCTTTTAAATATAGACCATTTAAATGAAAGAAACATGCGTGACAGCATTGTTATAAAAACAATTATATTTCTACCAGCGCGGAACAGTTGCAATGTGACCGCTAGGTGCAATACCAAATCTGGGATGGATTTCTTTGTTCCTTGGAAAAAAACATGTAGAGGCTGTTCGCACAGATATGGGAAGTGAGATTCGTACATCGAAGAAAGGGCATATGGAGCTCTCGATACCAGAAAAGCCTAAAAACGATTCTGAATCTGGACCTTGTAGTGCGTGCTGAGAGAGAGCTTTTACTACTTAGTTAGCAGCAAAAAGTATTTAATGACTTTCTGTCTAGGAGATCTAGAGGAGGAATAAAAAAATGAATAGCTTGAGCAGACCATGAAAAGAACGAATTTCTAATGAACCATGTGAAGGAAATATCATTTTTCTTCCATGCTAAGCCTTTGTTTCTGTGACTATACACTTCAAGTTTCTAAAATGCAATGATCCTGTGATTTATGAAAATACAATAATCAGACACGTGGGATTGGATATAAAGGCGACACGGACGGATGAATGTATTAAGATGAGCATGTTTATATCAAACCAATCTAATATATCCTTTCGAGGCAGTGAATATTTCGAAAAATGTTCAAGAGAGAATTAAATTCCCAGGAGTATCTATCGATGTGGAAATAAGACTCTCATGAACTTACATCTGAATCAGTCTAAAGGAAGTATAGCTTCCTGAAATAACACTGCGAATAATTACAAATGATTGTAAATTAACCGGGACTAGGACAAATGTCCCTCGCAACAGAGTATGGCTTGATAGCAGAAAGATCATCTCTGCTTATGAACAATGAATATGCATCTGGTTTATTACTCTTCTAGCCGTGATTAGGCACAGACACATTCTCGAACCTCACATCGTTGTTTCAACGAAAGATTAAGAATGTTCTAGTTTGTTGATAGGAGTCACAGTATCTCTTAAACCTATAATTGGAAGCAAGCTTTATTTGAAGCCGAACTTCAACTTGCATTATCAATGAATATACAAGGCTTTTTCTAGATCTAACACATTGGGTCACTGCAATCTGGTGAATGCTGCAGCAGTTCCATTGCGACTGCATAATAGCTATCAAACTGGATTAGTCACAGTTAACCTCTGCATCTGCGGTCAATTCCAAAGTCTGACACTTTTGGTCATGCTATACTGCATATATGAAGGGCTACGTTATAGTTAGACAACACGTAGTTACACCCTGAAAATGCATACTCATCCATTCACCACCTAAACTACACACATACAAACACATTGTTGCAGCCTGGAGATAAGAATATTCTGAAATATGTTATTAATGTTATATTTGTGCGCGCATGTGTGTCTTTGTATATATACATACATACATAAACATACATAAACACACACACACACACACACACACACACACACACACACACACACACACACACACACACACACACACACACACACACACACACACACACACACACACACACACACGCACGCACGCGCGCACACACACACACACACACACACACACACACACACACACACACACACACACACACACACACACACACACACACATATATATATATATAGGGACCGGCTGTCGAAGAAACAACACCACGCGTTCGGCCAGCCCCCTGTATTATGAAAAGAGAATTTTTTTTTCGAGGAAATTATTTTTCCAAATTTAAAGGTTTCTTGGGAACTTTCAACGTTTATTTTAGCTTTTGCCGCCTGAAGAGCTCAGGCTATCATAATTGATAGTCCTCAGTGAAATATGTATAATGGAATTTTAAATAAAACTGAATCAATATGGCCTCCGATCCTTTATTAATATACATTATTAATATACATAATATATACATTAATATATATTAATATATATAAATATATATTGTTCTATTTTGGGAGGGGCATATTGTTATAATATTGCCAGAAATAATAACAAATACACACACTGTTTGGTTTGGGCTGGTTTTCGCTTCCGTATATTTTATATCCATATAGATAATTTAGCTGGCAATCAATTTTTATCATTGATTGACCAACAGTTAAAAATATAAATATAAATATATATAGTCTATCAAAGTTCTTTGGTCACACACCTGTGTGACATCATCAGTGGCACTATTAAGTTTCCTCCCGTTGTATTGTAATGTTTACTTATTCGATTATTTATTTATTTATTTATTTATTATATTCTTGTCTCTGCGCATGCGTTTGTGTTATTTGAATATGACATGGCTTTAAAGAGACTGTTTGTATAATCGCAAACGAATCGAATATTATCGAATATTATTATTAATATTCGAAAAACTCAGATTACAACTATATATATATATATATATATATATATATATATATATATATATATAGAGAGAGAGAGAGAGAGAGAGAGAGAGAGAGAGAGAGAGAGAGAGAGAGAGAGAGAGAGAGAGAGAGAGATAAGCATATATAAATGTGTATATATGCAAATTGATACATCTATGTATATATATATGCATGGATGCGTACACATACTCCCACCCCCACATACACGCATATTGAAATAAATAATGAAATTATAAACTGTCTGTCAGATATTACATAGTATCCATGTAAATTCATAGTGTTTAGTTGATAAAGCTACATATTTGAAATAACTTTTAAATGTCAATTAAAAGTTCAAGATGGAACATCTGTAAGAGAATAAAAAAGGAAAGTAATGACTCATCAGGAAGAATATCAGAATCACTGTTAATGAAATATTTTTTTAGAACATCACTATATTTGTGTGTGTGTGTGTGTGTGTGTGTGACAATGCTGTCTCTAGCTATACGTTGATTCGACTGTTAAGAGTACAGTGTACAGCATGGTCGTCGTTGTTGCTCTTCTTTACATCTTTACTCTCATTTTGTTTTTGTAAACAATGTTTCCAGAAATACATTACTCAGCATACTGCTCCTGTCATGATATAGTAGCGTGTAATTTCGCAGAAGTTATGCAGTTATATCTAGCAAGTAGAACGACTGCATTTAGACACCACTTTATCTCATATGTCTCTCTGATATATATATATAGAGAGAAAGAGATAGATAGATAGATAAATATACACGGGTGTGTATGATTGTATATAGAAGATTATATTAATAAAAGGAATTCCAACTTTGTCTGATTTACTCGTTTTATTTACAACCCTTTCAAATTTATAATGGTATTAGAATGAAATAGTATGGTAGACTATTAAATGTTAAGTGTTAATTGAACAAGTACTTTCATGCTTTCGCAATCTTCAGATTCATAATGTGTGGTGACAGTCAAGTTTGTAATTTTCAACTGTAATGAGATGGGTAAATTTTGTGCCTTATATACAGTGAAAAGTGGCTTCAGAATGCTAAATCTTGCAAACTGTATTTCAACCAATCGGTGTGTAGTTTCACTGGATTACTAAAGCTGATTGGTTTAGGCGTCACGGTTGGTTGAGCATGTCTAACGACTACTAATTGATCCTATCCAAAGCATCAATTGTTTTGCTATTTTTAGAAATGATGAAAATAGCATTTTCTAGTAATCATCACCATCAACATCACTTTTATTATTATTATTGTTGTTGTTGTTGTTAGTGGTCGTAGTCGACATGGTCGCAGTCATAGTCATAGTAGGAGTAATAACCCATTATTATTGTTCATTTAGCTTGGGTTTGAATTTATCAATAAAATTCTTTTCTTTGATTTTTCTCTTGATTTAACTTGGGCTGTATTAGAAAATGTATTAGAAAAATATTGTATAATACATTCCTCTCTGTGGAACTTCTATTAAGGATTGCAATAGGAGTTAAAACATCGTTTTCACAAAATCTAATGGTAACAGTGGTGTTACTTAGCTTTATATATATATATATATATATATATAAGGTAAGTTATTCCGGGTTGAATCGGAGGTAACCACAGTAAGTAAGGTACTCAATAAATAGCAGAGTATACAAGTTTTAATATAGATGAGATTCTACAGGACTAGAACAGTTTCATTCTTTAGAAATCATCAGATTCCTGATGATTTCTAAAGAATGAAACTGTTCTAGTGTTTATCTATTAGTTTAAAGTATGTAGAAGGCAGTCTAATTTTTAAAGAGGAGTTAAAGATTGGGTTGAGTCATAGGTATTTTCTTTCTCTGATTTTTCTATTGTTTCTAGGGTTTACATTATTGGTGTTTGGATCGCTTACTCTAGGTGCTCCGTGCCTAACGCTATGTCTAGTCCTGTTACCTCTATTTTTGTGTGAGCGTTTGTTTAATTTGTCTTTATTCGCTATATACTGCAGTTTATCTTTATGTCCAGCCCTATGTAATGCTGCGTTATAATAGTTAGCATGTTCATTAAAAATGTCTAGGTTTGAGGATAAGCGGGATATTCTAAGGGATATACTACGTGCTATGGATCTGATTATGGATTTGGGGTGGTTTGAGTTATAACTAATGTAGGCCAGATTCCCATTATTTTTGTGGAAAGGTTCTATTAATCCCGTATTTATATTTAGAGTCACATCTAGAAAGTTTACCTTCTTATGGTTCAGTTCGTAGGTAATACTTAGGCCTAGTTTTTTTAAGAATGATCTAATGTTTTTTCTTAATCTTTCCATTCTCTGGTTGTTTAAGTTCCTAGCTATAAGGAGCGCGTCGTCTCTATAAATCCCTCCTTGGAGGTTACTGAATTCCTTATGTAGGTTGTGTGCTATAAGTAGCCCCACGACGTCAGTAATTTGCGCAGAGTCATTTGATCCCATTGTGATATCGAAGCTGTTTATCCTATCTCTTCTTACCCAGTAGCTATTTTCAAATTTTATGATAGTCCTTCTAGCCGCTATTATTATTTCAATTTCCTCAGGGGTAAGATCGGAGTTATTTTGGGCAAATATAAGCGCTTTATCTAGGGTGGGTGGGGTTATGGATGCATAGTAGTCGTTTATATCAAATTGTACTCGCAACATCACTATGGAAACACATTATTGAGTCAAACTTGTTGATATCATCCACTACCCGGAGTACCATAACTGGACTACACTTAAGTGGACTACCTATGACAAAAATTTGTTACCCCGTATATATATATATATATATATATATATATATATATATATAGAAGTGGCATGGTTATATATATACATATAAGGGGCGACTGTGAAGTGTTTAGCCTCACACAGAAAACAAAGAGATATGCAAATATGTAACGTACGTTCATCTAAGTGTGTATATATGTATATAATTGTGTGTGACTGACTGCATATATATTTTTAAATTCATAAAAACATATTTTAGCTTTTACCTCTTTTAACATATGCTGACACGGATCTTCCGCATCCTAGTTCGCGCGGGATCCCCCTCAACGTCTCCAGTTTGTGCAGTAATGGCTCGAGAGTCAATACGTACAATAGGGACGAGAGGGGACATCCTTGGCGGATCGAGCGCATGATGTTGAACGGTTCCGAACGGTGACCGTTCACTCTCACTACAGAGCAGATGTTGCTGTGCATGGCAGCGATCCAGCCTCTGAAGACGGGCCCAAAGCCAGCCGCCCTCAGGACTGCCTCTAGGTAACGATGGTCGACCCTATCGAAGGCTTTCGACTGATCTAAATTGATCAAAGACTCACCCGTGCCAGGTTCCCTAGCTACCCTCTCTACGATGTATCGCATGAGGTGGAGGTTGTCGTGGATGGATCTGTCGGGAATGACGCATGTCTGTGCCTCTCCCACCAGACCACCAACGACAAGCGCCAACCTCTTTGCTAGCACCTTGGCCAAAATCTTGAACTCTGTGTTTAGCAGAGTTATGGGCCTAAAATTATCTATGTTATCCCCCTTGTTCGGATCCTTTCTCAGCAGCGCCACCGCTCCTCGGCTCACAGAGCTGGGAATTCTCCCGTTCTGTTGCCAGTTGCAGTAGACGTCCGCCAAGAGGCCTCCGAACAAGTTTGGCATTTGTACGTAAAGTTCATAGGGCAGACCATCCAAACCAGGCGATTTACCCCTAGTGCAACTAGTCATTGCATCCCATTCTTCAGCGGTTGTTATCGGCTTTTCGCAACACTCCGCCTCAGTGGCCGAAAGCCGCGGCAGTCCGTCGAGGTAGACACTAAAGTCCATTCCTCGAGCCGGCCCGCCACTGCCCCCGAACAGTTGAGCGAAGTGTCGCTGAAAAGCTTCACACATTTGCCCGGGATCGAGTAGCATGCGCCCGTCGTGGTCCACCAAAGACCGGATCGTGGCTTTGTTGCCACGACGCGCCTCCGCCACTCGGGCCCATTGAACGGCTTTCGTCCCCTCGTGTCTGAGAGCACGCACCCTAGCTCTGACAACGCAGCCTTCGTGCTTTGCATTGAAGAATTGGACAAGGGCCAATTTCGCCGCAAGTACGTCGGTCGCGATGCCTTTGCTAAGCGCCTCATCTAATTTTCTAACTAGTTTTCCCTCTGCTCTATTTTTCTCTATTGCTAAAGTCTTACTAAACTTAATGGACTCTATTCTAATTGCTCTTTTCAGAGCAAGCCACCACTTGTTGTTGACGATGGCCCCCGTCAACGCCCGCTTAACTAGTTCGCTAATCCGGTCTCTGTAGGCCTTGCGCGCTGGTAAGGACGCGTTTAGCTTCCAGTAGCCGGGTCCTCGCCTATGAAGCCTATCTAAGTCAAGCACACAGATCACGAATTTGTGGTCCGTGTAGCTGACTATCTTGAATTGTGGACAGCCTATGCTAGACCTATCTATTTCCCTACAAAATACTCTATCTAGATATGATCTGGATGACCCTATGCGATTTGTCCAAGTCCACATTGGTACATTCGGGAAATCCATTCGGTACCTGTCAGACAGTTCAAAACGTCTGAGCAGGTTGGTGAGACTCTTGTACCCTCCTTCCCTATCCACTAATCCCACACAATCCCAGCGTGCATCTAAGATCCCGTTCCAGTCGCCCACTAACACTAAAGAGCGGGACGTTCCAAGAAAGGTCTCCAGACGCCGGAAGAAATCAGGCCGCCCTGCTCCTGTCGGGGCATAGACGGCTACTAACCTGAAAGCTTGCCCGTCTCCGCTGGTCACGTCCAGCACCACCATCTTACCTTCTGTGTCCAGGAAGATGGCCCGTATGGCAAGATCCAAACCTCTCCGAAAAAGCACAGCAACTCCTCCCCCCGATCCCGGACGGCCGGGAGATGCGTACACATCGTAGCCGCCGAAGATCGGTGCGAAAGCCTGTGCCTCGGAGATTCTGGTCTCGCTGATGGCCACTACATCTATGTTTAGTGACCTGAGGTCGTTGAGCAGGTGGCCCTGCTTCCATGACGACCCCAAGCCACGCGCATTTATGCTGCCTATTCTGAGTGAGGTCATGTTGAAAAGGAGTGGAAAAGATGGGAAAGACCACTTACCTTACTTCTCGTAGGGGAAGGACGGTTTTTCCATCCTTTTCACTGCTTGTGGCCTCCTCAGGAAGGATGTCCTTATAAATCCTCCTGGAGAGTGCTTGTCGGAAGTCTCCGATGTCTTTGGGGAGTTTTTGTTTTAGTGTCATGTACGTTTTCTGTGTGATGCGAGTGATTTGTATGTGTGGAGGTGGTGTGAATTTTGGGGTTGTTGTGTAGTCTTTTTCTGTGATGCTGGTGTTGTGTTGGATGTAGTGTAATAATTGCTTGTTGTTCAAATTTAATGCTGTGTAGTGTGTATCGTTTTGGTTGTTTTGTTTTGTTTGCGTTTGTTGTGGGTTTGTTTCTGTTTCGCATTTTGGTGACTTTTTTGGTGTAGGTGATGGTGGTGTTGGAGTTAATGATGGTGATGGTGTTGGTGTTTGGGTTGATGGGGTTGGTGATGCTGGTGTGGATGGTGGCATATCTGTCCTAACTTTTTTGTTTCTTAGTTTATTTGTTTCCCTCTGTATGTTGTTTTTGGAGGGGGAAGGAAGAGAATTTTTTCTTTTTTGGTTTCTTTTTTTTTTTCCGGATATCGTTTCCCACTCCTCGTCGTCACAATCTGTCTCCAGTTGTGATAGGCCGGGGAGTGGAAAATCCTCCACAGGCGTTAGTTTTGGTTGTGGCGTGGTGGATGGTGTAGGCGCTGGTGCTAGTTCTGAAGCGTTGGGTGGTGGTGGTGTTGGTTTTGCTGGTGGTGATGGTGGTGGTGTTGGTTTTGCTACTGTTGCTGGGGTTGTTGCTGTTATAGTTGCTTCTGTTGTTGCTGCTACAGTTGTTGCTGCCATCTCTGCTACTGGTGGTGTTGATGGTTGTGTCACTGCGGTGGGTAGGAGAGGTGGTCTCAACCTTTTAGCCTGAGGGCAGAAAGCCCTTAGGTGGGTTCCTTCACCACAAACGACACACCTAGGTCTTCTGCCCTCGACAATTACCGTGAGGTGGCTGCCGTCAGTGAGGTCTATTACCTCTGGGATCTCCTCAATACTTTTTTGGTCCGCTTGGATCAGGAGCTCCATCCCAGATCCGGACCAGTTCTCCTAGCTTTTCTTTTGCTATTGCTATTATTTTCGTGTTGGCTTCCATGCCGGCGAGGACGGCCGCTATTAGCCAGGGAATTTCGATGGCCGGTGGAACGTGGGTCACCCTGATCTTTACGAGTCTCTGGCCACAATAGCTTGGGACGAGTGTGAAGTCGTCACTTCTTAATGGGGCCATGGAGTGTTCTCTAGCCTCCTCTGGTGTTTCAAAGAACACGTCCACGGTTCCATACTTTTGCCCACGTCTGATGTGGGTTTTTCTTGCCCACACATGTCCCAAAGCTTTTTGGATTTGGGACTCGGATGCCCGTTCCACTCGGCGCGATTTTACATTTATTGTTCTATACGACACGGTGCATAGGCGCCGATGCTCCATTTTATTAGGTGGGGGGTGGGTGAGGCTGACCCTGTACCCATCTTTCTTTACCATTTGTTTGGCATTTTCTAAATCCTCCTGAGTTACCGTAAATGCTTCGAACTGTTTTGCTACTCTGGCGAAACTGAGGGTCAGTTTTATAATGTCATTGTTGTTGTTGTTGCTATCGTTATTTGTGTTAATATTAATTTTAGTTTCAGTTGTGGTGGTGGTGACGTCAGTCGTCTTTGGTGGGGAAGAGTCCATTTTGCTTGATTTCATTTCGACATCACGAGTTAATTTGTTTTTTTCTTCTTTTGTTTCTGTTGTCGCGGTGGTGGTGGTGGTGGTGGTGGTTGTCGCGGTGGTGGTGGTGGTGGTGGAGGCTTTAACACCTGCAGTCATTGGTAATGGCGGGAAATGAATGTCTGCCTGAGACAAATTAAAAATATTGCTACTGCTTATATTTTTTTTGTGTTGGCAAATGTAGTAACATTTACAATGGTGGTGTCGGTGTGAGGTGTTAATTTGTGAGGAAGGCTTTCAGCTGCTTGGTGCAGAGGTGAATTAGGCATTTTTCTTTCAAAGAAATTTTTGATAATAATAAAAGTTTAAATTTTGGGCACAAGGCCCCAATCTTTTTGGGTGTCCTTTTCGGAAAACAATGTATGTGCGCTTATAAACAGTTAACAATAAAATTTTACATAAATGACAATTTTTAACAAACGGAAATAACAAACCTTTGCGGAGCTCACAATGATACGATTTACTACGTAGGTCGCCAATAATAATAATAATAATAATAAAACTCTTCATGGACGATCTTAAGCTCTTCGGGAAGAGTGAGAAAGAGTTGGATGTTCTTGTTGACACTGTCCGTATTTTCAGCAGTGATATATGTATGCAATTTGGTATTAGTAAGTGTGGAGTCATTGTGATGAGGAGGAGTAGTTTGAGCAGAAGTAACGGAATCCAGATACCAACAGGTGAGATGATAAGGAAATTGACTCTGAGGAAGGATACAAGTATTTGGGCGTTCTGGAGGCTGATGGCATAAAGAACCAAAAAATGAAGGAATTGTTAAGAACTGAATACATTCGGAGAATAAGGAGCGTATTCAAGTCACATCTGAACAGCAGAAATGCCATAAGCGCAGTAAATTCCCGAGATGTGTCTATTATTAGGTACAGTGCCGGAATTCTGAGATGGAATGTTGCTGAACAAAAAGAAATAGATAGGAAGACTAGGAAGCTATTGACTATCTACAACATGTTCCACAAGGGGAGTGATGTCGATAGACTCTACTTAAGGAGATCTGAGGGTGGAAGAGGTCTTATCATCATAGAGGACTGTGCTCAGATGGAGAAAAACAACCTACACAAATACGTGACTGATAGTAAAGAGCCAATGCTCAGAACTGTACTGAAGGAGGGGACAATAGGCCAGGGGATGTCCAAGGAGGAAATAACATCAAGGAGAAAGAGCAGCCTTCAGGAAAAATCCCTTCATAGTACCTTCTTTGAGAAAACTGAATTTAGAGATCCACAGACATGGAACTGGTTGAAAAGAGGAGACCTTAAAAAGGCTACAGAAGGAATGTTAATGGCTGCGCAGGAGCAGGCCCTCAAAACGAAGTGGTTGAAACACCATATTTACAAGGAGGAGGCTAGCCCGCTGTGCAGGATCTGTGGAGAGAGAGAGGAGACTGTGGCTCACATTGTATCCGAGTGTAAACACCAAGCCCAGACCCACTATAAGGGCTGGAGACATGATGTGATGGCAGGGTGATCCACTGGCACCTGTGCAAAGTAAACAATTTACCACATTCTGAGAAGTGGTATGAGCATAAGCCAGAGGCGGTGATAGAGAACGATCAGGTGAAGGTGCTGTGGGATTTTAGGATACAGACGGACAAGAAACTGGAACACAATAGACCTGACCTGGTGGTTGTGGAGAAAGAAAAAAGATCGTGCCGGATTGTGGATGTGGCCTGCCCATTCGACACGAGAGTGCAAGAGAAGGAGGGATAGAAAATTAACCGATACCAGGACTTAAAGTGGGAGGTAAAAAGGATTTGTAACTGCCATGAAGTCAAAGTGATCCCAATTGTCATAGGCGCACTAGGGACTATCTCCAAAAGTTTCCGGGGATGGTTAAAGAAAATCGGCCCCTTCACGCTTTTTGGAACGCTTCAAAAGGCATGCTTGCTGGGAACAACAAGAACCCTCCGATACGTCCTGAATATCTGAGGCTGCAGGTAGTGGCTTGATATTCATTCCAACAAACTTTCCAGTTAACTAACATCAATGACTGAGACTCAAGGAGTAATAACAATAATAATAATAATATCTTTATTGGCCACAAGGGCTAACATGAAGAAAAACATAAGAGACGGCACAGAGCAATACAGGACGCTACAAAGCGTGTTTGGGTCGTGTAAACATGTTATAACAAGATAGAAATTGGGCTAGAAATAAAAAAAAAATTCAAACAACAAAAATTACCCAAAATGGGGGAAAATTCCGATGGTCACTCGTGGCGAAAACTACACAAAAGACCACGGCCACCCTGACCTTCCTCAGTTTTCTCACTCCTCAGTCTACAGGCGCATACTCAGAGCGGACCCGTTCACTCGGACCAGACTCGCCACTTTCACACACCTTTCAACAAACTTACTAGAAGACAGCACTTGCCTCTCCATCCTGATTTTCCTCTTCAAGGGAAATTTGAAAAGGTTAATCAGGGATAGGCCGGAGAAGAAAGTGTCCGTATTCAACCCTTTCAACCTTGTCCACCACACAATCTCTTTCGCCATGGCCACCAGGGAGATGAAAACTGCCTGCCCTTCCTCCTCTTTAAAGGAGGATGGCGGGGATATCTGCACAATGAACTCAGTCGATAACCGGACCAGTCCTACACGCGACAGCAGCTGTTCAACAGAGCTCCACAAGTCAGCAATCCTCCGGCACTGAACGAGTGCGTGCAGGTCGGTTTCGTCGCCCTGCGCGCATTTCGGACAGGTTCAGCTGACAGCACCTCCGTGCCTGTAGAGCTTATCCTGAACCGGCAACGCTTCCCGGTAACACTGCTATGCCAGGGATTTCTGGAAGTTGTCCATAGGCCCCGGTCTGAAAGTTCTCTTGAAGAGAGCTAACAGCTGATCGTCTTCGACGCCCAGGTTCTCCCTGAGGACGTCGTCGCTCTTTCTCTCCGCTTGCTCTCTATAGAACGCCGAGGTGGATGTTCAACCGATACTAGTGCCCAGCCGGTAGAGGGTGGTGAGCACTTGGAGACATTCCAGCTTCCAAACACTATCTCTCGGTCTTTTCCTGACCCAGGACTGCAGCTCCATCAAGGAGACCAGCTGGGGAAAAGCGCGTCTGGCAAACGGCGACCACACCTGTTCACCGCCAAGCACGCACCTGAGATATCGCAGCCTCAGCGCATGTTTGCGCATCATCAGCCACGGCATGCCTAGTCCTCCACGCAACGGGTCTTGATAGCAAATGGATCGTCTGACCATGGGGGCACATCCCTTCCACAAAAAGCGGAAGAGAAGACGCTCCATTTTGGTCAGAGTTGGGCGGGGGAAAAGGTACGACGGTCAGGTGGTAGCAGATGGCGGACGCTATGTATGCATTCGTCACCTCCTCCTGACCTTTCAGAGACAGCCTCCACTCGGGCTATTTCTGGGTGAGGGAGGCCACCTTGCTCGTCACCTCGTTCCAGTTTTTCTCTATTTGGAGGTCCGAACCGAACCAGACCCCGGGCAATTTAACGGGTCCTTCCGTCCAGCGCCCCACGACGCTGTTGGACGGCATGGACTTGCTTCTCCAGGTGCAGAATTGCAAGCCCACCGACTTTTCCTGGTTTATCTTTGATCCTATCACCGCTTCGTATTACTTGAGAGCGTTGTTTGGTACTCGACACGACCATGGTGACGTCGTCGGCAAAAGCAGCCACGGATCTCCCACATCCCAGTTCGCGTGGGACCCCCCTCATCGTCTCCAATTTGTGCAGTAACGGCTCGAGGCCAGTACGTACAAACGGGACAAGAGGGGGAGACCCTGGCGGACCGAGCACATGATGCTGAAAGGCTGCGACAGGTGACCATTCACCATCACAATCGAGCAGATGTCGCTGTGCATCGCAGCGAACAATCTCTTGAAAACGAGCCCGAAGCGTGCCGCCCCAAGGACCGCAGCCAGGTACCGCCGCTCCCGAACAATTGAGCAAAGTGCTGTTGAAAAGCCGCACAAATCTGCTCGGGTTCGAGCAACATGCGCCCGCTTTGATCAGGCAAAGACCGAATTGTGGACTTGTTGCCATGTCGCGCCTACACCACCCGGGCCCATTGAACGGCTTTCGTCCCTTCGTGTCTTAGAGCACGCGCTCTAGCTCTGACAACGCAGCCTTCATGCTTTGTGTTGAAGAATTGGTCGAGTGCCAATCTCGCCGCAAGCACGTCCGTTTCGATGCCTGTCCTAAACGCCTCTTCTAGCTTTCTAACTAACTCTCCCTCTACTCTATTTTCCTTTATCACTACTTCTTTGCTAAACCTTATCTTTTCTACTCTAATAGCCCTTTTCACGGTAAACCACCACCTGTTGTTGACGATCGCACCCGTCAATGCTCGCATAACTAATTCGCTAATCCGGTCTCTGTAAACTTTGCGCGCCGGGAACGACGTGTTTAGCTTCCAGTAGCCGGGTCCTTGTCTACGGAGTCTATCTATGTCAACTTCACAGATCAGAAATGTGTGGTCCGTGTAGTCGACTACTTTAAATCGTGGAGAACCTACACTAGCGTTATATGTTTCACTACAGAATACTGCGTTGGGGAATTTTTCTTTTAAAAGTTTGTAATGTTCTATTTTGATTTCAATGGTGTTTATGTTTTTCGGGAGAGTTCTTGGTGTTGGTGGGGTGTAGTAATTCTTTTCTGTGTTGTCTGTGTGCTGCTTTATATGTTGTATGAGTTCTTTATTTGCCATGTTTATGGCTTTGTACCTTTTTGGGGGAGGGCGATTTTGTTGCTGTTTTCTTGTTGTTGCTGTCGGGTGTGTGTGTTTTGTTGTGTTTGCGATGTTGGTGTTTTTTGGTGATGCTGGTGGTGTTTGTGTGGTTGTTGGTGTTGGTGTGGTTGTTGTTGGTGGTGATGCTTGTGGTGGTGATGGTGGTGGCGTTGCTGCAAGTCGCCTTGAAGCCCCCTTACCCTTCTTTCTTTGTCCTCGCTTTTGGAGGGTGAAGCTAATGGTTTTTCCTTTTTTTGCTTTTTGTGGCAGACCGTTTTCCACTTTCCTCCCGCCTCATACTCCATGTCGGATTCCGTGGCGTCTGAGAGGGGTATGTGCTCCACTGTTGTTGGTGGTGGTAGTGGAGCCCGCTCCGGAGATTTTGCCGCCGATGTAGCTGCTGCGACTGTTGGTGTTGCCGCCACTGCTGCCGATGTTTTAGTTATCCGTGGCCTTGGTATGGGTGCCACGGACGTTGCCCTCCTACTCACCATGGAAGGGTCTTCTGCCTCGGTTGCCTGTCCTGCTCTTGGTAGCAGCGGATCAGGCGTCAGAAGGAGGGTGGCCCTCTTCTTGCCTGTCTTCTGCTGACAGAAGGCCCTGATGTGACCCTTCTGCCCACAGAGATAGCACTATGGGCGCCTTCTCTCCAGGCTTATAGGGAGATGGAGTCATTCCTCGAGGTCTATGATATCTTGGATGGCCTCGACGTACTCCTGGTCAGTTTGTATTAGCATTTGCATGCCTATACCAGACCAGTTCTCTCTTCCCATTCTCTGTATTTCCAGTATGGTGGTCTTCTCTTCGATTCCAGTCAGTTCAGACGCGGCCAGCCAAGGTATGAGCACGTCGAGCGGTACCTGGGTCACTTTCACCCTCACAATGTTCTGCCCGCAGTAGGAACGCACAAAGACTATTTCCTCCATCTTTAGGGTTTCCAAAGTGTAAGACTTCGCCCCTTGGGGGTGGCGAAAAGTACGTCTACTGTGACGTACTTTTTGCCTCGGGTGCGGTGGGTTTTGCGCGCCCAGACGCACCCCAAGACCTTTTGGATTTGAGCCTCCATGGCTCTCTCCACCCGATATGACATTGTTCTTACTGTGCGGTAAGTCACCATGCGCAGCTGCTGGTCTTTGATGAAATCGGGTGGAGGTTTCAGGGAAACTCTATTATCATTTCTAGTCAGCATGGTTCTTGCGACTGCCAACTCCTCCATCACTATTACTGTCTCTATATTTCGGGCCACACATGCGAAAGAAGTGGCCCCTTTTTCAGCGGAACCATTATTGCTGCTGTTACTGCTGCTACTGGTCTTGTTGTTGGTTCTGTTGCTGTTGCTACTGCTACAAAAGGTGTTGTTGGTGTTGTTGCTGTTATCACTGTTGTAGTTGGTCTTGTTTTTGGTGCCACCGTTGGTGTTGTTTTCAGTGTAATTTGTATTGTTGCTGTTGGTGTTGTTGTTGTTTATTTTCTTGTTAGTGGTGTTAATATCGTTGTTGCATTTGTTGTCATCTTTTTCTGTTGTCTGTATTTTGGTTGACGCTGTTATTGTTGTAGTTGATGCGGTAATATTTTCAAAATTAGTGTTCTCAGTGTTGTTGTCTTTGTTCACGTTGTTTGTGGTGGTGTTTGTTGTATCAATGTCTGTAACACTCCTCTCAACTTTTACGCCGTTGTCACACGACAGCAGACATATTGCTGGGGGGCGTGGCTCAGTCATGTTTTCTTTTATTTTTTAGAGTAAAATATTCAAATATTTGCGCCAGAAGGCCCAAATATTACACTTTCCCCTTCACAAGGCAAAGTCCAAGGGCTTATATCCCTTACACAACAAGGAAAATTTAACAACAAATAATTATAACAGGTAAATAGAGCGACTTACTGGGAGCGAGCAAAAAGACGTCCGAACAGACCAATAATAATAATAATAATCCTAATAATAATAATAATAATGATGATTTTATTCTTATTGCCACCAGGGCCGAACATAGAGGACAAAACAAAGACGGGGACAGTAAGGATTTACATGCAATCGATTAAAAATTTAACAAAACAAATAAACAAAATAGATATATCAACAACAGAATTCCCTAATGGGGGGAGGGGGGTACCACCGAGGAGTGACGTTAGGAACCCCACAAATCCTAACGCACCATCATCTCCATCATTCCAGCATACAGGTGCATGCTCACAGTGGCCCCATTCATACGGGCCATTCACGCAACAATCACTCACCTTTTTTAAAATGTTCTGGGAGCAGCATTTCTCTCACCACCCTTATCTTCCTTTCCAAGCGGAACTTGAAAAAGTTGATGAGGGCTTAACCTAAGAGGAAGGTGTATGTCTTATGAACTTTCAGTCGCATCCAACACACAACCTTTTTCACTACAGTAATCAGACAGAGAAAAACTGCCTGTTCATCCTGGACTTTCAAGAGAGGGATTTCTGCAAGTTGTCCATAGTCCTCTGCTCGAAAGTCCATCGGAAAAGCCTGGCTAGTTCATTTTCAGAATCTCCCCGTGAGCGTCACCGTACTTGCCCACCATTAATCCTCTCTAGAACCCGAGAGTGGAAGTTCCAATGGCTACATTTCCCGCCTGGTAGGGGGCAGTGAGCGCCTGGCAACATTTCAGATACCAGGCACACAGTCTCGGTTTTTTTCTTCACCCGGGACTGCAGCTCAGTCAAAGAAATGAGCTGCCGTTTAGGCAGAATATCTGGAGATGCGACAGTCTCAGTTTGCAAATCATTAACCACGGCATGCCCAGCCACCCGCGTAGAGTGTGCTGGTCACAGATAGACCGCCTCACCAACGGAAACTGTCCTATCCAAAAGAAGTTGAATATTAGTCGCTCCAATTTGGTGAGGCCTGGAAATGGTCAAGGCTCGATGGTCATGCGATAGTAGTTGACGGACGCGATGTATGCATTTGCGACCTCCACCCGACCTGAAGTTCATACTCCGATCTTGTCCGCCGCCGCTCCCAAATAGTTGAGCAAAGTGCTGCTGAAAAGCTTCACACATCTGCTCGGGTTTGAGTAACATGTGCCCGTTTTGGTCAGGCAAGGATTGAATTGTGGCTTTGTTGCCACGTCGCGCCTCTACTACCAGGGCCCATTAGACAGCTTTTATTCCCTCTTATTTTCTGACACACCAC
>OZ024743.1:160585711-160623211 GCA_964016885.1 Eledone cirrhosa
AAATAAAAACCCTAACTAAATAAACCTTAACATACGTTTGCGCTGACAATACAACTGAACAAATACGAATAAGTAAGGAAAATATGTTCATTCAAAAATATTTCTACTAAAGGAATCATTTTCCTACACACACACACAATATATATATATTCTCTTCATCTTAACAGGCTAACCATACTCCCACACCCATAACACCCATACACACACATAACAACCCCCACCACCTACACACACATCTCCCTCCCCCATTTTTACTAATAGAATCATCTTCCAATACACAGACACACACACATAAGCACACAAATAAACATACACATCTTTACTTTCTTTACTTCAATAGAAAATCTGAATTCTGACATCCCAGCGAACTAACTATATTCACTGAACTAGAACAATTCTCCCATCCAATTTCTCTTGACCATTATCTTTTGCTCCTCATAAAATTCTCTAAAAAGGCTACAGAATAGATTTCCAAATAAGGGCGCGAAAATTTAATGAAAACTTATTCACGTGACAGCCATAATTTCATGTATAACCAATCAAATTACGTTTATTAAAATAAAGCCTTCGTGAGCCCCCTTTTTAAAGTAAAAAGAAATTCAAACACACACACACAACACACAAGCACACACATAAACATACATATCTTTACTTTCTTTATTCAATAGAAAATCTGAATTCTGACACCCCAGCGAACTAACCATATTCACTGAACCAGAACAATTCTCCCATCCAATTTCTCTTGACCATTATCTTTTGCTTGTCATAAAATTCTCTAAAAAGGCTACAGAATAGATTTCCAAATAAGGGCGCGAAAATTTAATGAAAACTTGTTCACGTGACAGCCATAATTTCATTTATAACCAATCAAATTACGTTTTTTTAAAAAAATGCCTTCGTGAGCCCTTTTTTTTAAGTAAAAAGAAATTCAAACACTCATATATGAAAAAACAACCGCCCCCCCCCCCCCTCCTTGTTTGAAGAACTTTGTAACGCGAACTGGCGCGAAATTTATTATAATTATTGCCCAAACAATCAAATTATTTCTCTAAAAACCTGGCATTTCGAGCCATTTTTTTCCATATAAAACAACTAACATTCAGAGACCAACCAGATGTGAAAAAACCCACAGACCCTCCATCTCAACTCCACTTTTGAAAAGCAGAAGAACTGCGAAACCGGTAAAGGGACCAAATAAATATATATATATTTTTTTAAATAAAACTCCAGTTGCATTTTCGATTTCATCTTTTTTTTATATATATATATATATACATATATACATATATATGTGTACATACATACGTACACATATATATACACACACACACATATATATACATATAAATATATATATATTTATATATATATATATATATATATATATATATATATATATATATATATATATATATATATATATATTTATACACACATATATCTAAATATATGCAGATATATATATATATATAAATAACGAAGGAGATGTGGTAAGGCACCAGAGTACTCAATACTTAGGGTAGTAGAGTGGGTAATAGGAAAAAGTATGACCCCGACGGCAGAGCTCAAGCCGTTTCGACTGCTATTTCTGGACTAAATTAGAATTTTTAGGCTGGTAAATAAATAGCCGAACATGTCAAGGGGTATTTCCTTATATGGGAAGATTGTAGTTGTCAAGAGGATGGTCAAAATTTGTTCTAATCACAAATAAGTCTGTCATGGCATTTGGTGGGGGGTAGGGGTGGATGAACTTGCCTGTAGAACAATGGGGGAGTGAGTGGAGCCGGTCAAGCGTTGAAAATGAAATCTATACAGCAGATTCTAAGGATAGTGTATGAAAAGTCGAAAAAAGTACCCCTTGACAACTTTGGCTATTTATTTACCGGGCTAAAATTTCTAATTTAGTCCAGAAATAGCCGTCGAAACGGCTTGAGCTCTGCCGTCGGGGTCATACTTTTTCCGATATATATATATATATATATATATATATATATATATATATATATATATTAGATAGTGAGGTTTTTTTTACAAAATGAAAAATAACCGAGGTGTCCTACACGAGTGGAAGTATAAAGAAAAAGGGATGAAATCGAAAATGCAACTGAAGTCTTATTTTTTTTTTAAATATATATATTTATTTGGTTCCTTTACCGGTTTCGCAGTTCTTCTGCTTTTCAAAAGGTGAGTTGAGATGGACGGTCTGTGGTTTTTCTCACATCTGGTTGGTCTCTAAATGTTACTTGTTTTATATGGAAAAACTGGCTCGAAAACCAGGTTTTTCGAGAAGTAATTTGATTGGTTTGTCAATAATTATAATAAATTTCGCGCCAGTTCGCGTTACAATAGTTCTTCAAATAAGAGAGGGGGGGGGGGGTTTGTCACAGGTTGTTTTTTTCATATATGAGTGTTTGAATTTCTTTTTACTTGAAAAAATGAGGCTAACGAAGGCTTTTTTTTGGTTGGTTATAAATGAAATTTGGCTGTTACGTGAACAAGTTTTCATTACATTTTTGCGCCCTTATTTGGAAAACTATTCTGTAGTCTTTATAGTGAATGTTATGACAATGGAGAGATAGTGGTCAAGGGAAAAGGGATTGGGAGAAATGTTCTGGTTCAGTGAATATGGCCAGCTGTCAGAGTTCAGGTGTCAGAGTTCAGATTTTCTATTGAGACTGAAGATATGTGTTTATTTGTGTGCTTGTGTGTGTGTATATGTGTGTGTGTGTATGTGTGTATTGGAAGATGATTCTATTAGTAGAGATGGGGGAGGGAGTTGTGTGTGTGTGTATATGGGTGTTATGTGTGTGCGAGTATGTTAGATAGAGAGAATATATATTTTTTGTGTGTGTGTATATATATATGTGTGTAGGAAAGTGGTTCTATTAGTAGAAATGGGGAGGGTGTTGTAGGTGTGGGGGTTGTTATGTGTGTGTATGGGTGTTATGTGTGTGGGAGTATGGTTAGCATGTTAAGATGAAGAGAATATATATATATATATATATATATTGTGTGTGTATGTGTGTGTGTAGAAAAATGATTCCTTTAGTAGGAATATTTTTGAATGAACATATTTTCCTGACTTTTTCGTGTTTGCTGTTGTATTGCCAGTGCAAACGTATGTTTAAGGTTTATTTAGTTCGGGTTTTTATTTTCTAAAGTAGGTGTTATGTGTGTGTGTGTATGTCATATTGTGGTGTTGACATAATGTATATTAAACCTTATTTAATGTTGGTCTATATTTTTGAATAAACATATTTTCCTTATTTATTCGCATTTGTTCTGTTGTATTGTTAGCGCAAAGGTAAAATGGGAAGACTTGGAATTTGGGTGTCTTATTACTTGCGCAAATGTCTAGATGTGCACTTAGTGGTATTTGCCTCGTGGTTGGATCTCGTAATTGTTGGCGATGAACTGTCATTCTGTTTCTGAGTGTGAGTTTAGTTTGTCCTATATAATCTTCATTGCATCCTTTACATTTAATGGCATAAACAGATTTTTTGATGAGCAAGTGAAGTGATTTTTTACAGTAAAATTTTGTCCTGATTTAAATGTATACGTGTTGCCTTCAATGAGGTGAGTGCAGGTTCCACAATTAGAGCGACCACATTTTTTGATACTTGGTTGTGGGTTTGTGGTAGGTAATTTGGCATTGGTGAGTAATGTTTTCAGTGATTTTGGTTGTCTTTTGCTTTTGATTATTTTGTGTGTTTCAAGGGCTTTTTTCATTCTTGGGTTTTGTTTTAGTAGTGGGATGTTATTGTGAATAGTGTTGTAAGCTTCCGCATTTCTTGGGTTGTGTGTTGAGATATATGATAGAATATTGGACGTACCTTGAATTTGTTTCTGGTTCCGTAATTCATCAATGCCTATTGCTTTAGCCCTCTCTATTCCATTATTTATTAGTAATAGTGGGTACTCTCTATCAAGTAGAATTTCCTTTAATTCTTGAAGTCTTTTATTTCGCGTTTCATAATTGGAGACAATTGTGCAAATTCTTCTTGCTAGGTTAAAAGGAATGTTCGTCATAAATATTTGTGGAAGTTCAATCCGTATTTTGATTTGGACTGTTCATATATCTGGACTTCTAAGTATGCCATGACTAAGTTGGCATAAGTTGGAGCGGCTTTTGTGCCCATCGCAGTCCCCGATATTTGCTTGTAAGTATTGCCATCGAAATCAAAAAAGTTGTTCTGTAGGATGAATTTTAATCCCTCGGTGATGAAGATTTTTTCTATTCTGTCAGGTATCTCATTGGGATATTTCTCTAGCCAGAATCCTATTGGTTCTAGTCCGTATTGGTGTGGGATCGTTACGGACTAGAAGCAATAGGATTCTGGCTAGAGAAATATCCCAATGAGATACCTGACAGAATAGAAAAAATCTTCATCACCGAGGGATTAAAATTCATCCTACAGAACAACTTTTTTGATTTCGATGGCAATACTTACAAGCAAATATCGGGGACTGCGATGGGCACAAAAGCCGCTCCAACTTATGCCAACTTACTCATGGCATACTTAGAAGTCCAGATATATGAACAGTCCAAATCAAAATACGGATTGAACTTCCACAAATATTTATCAGAGAATTGGAAACGCTACTTGGATGATTGCCTCATTCTTTGGTCCCACACACTCGACCAACTGAAGGATTTCAAAAACTTAATAAACGGCATCAATAACCACATCCAATTCACAATGGAATACAGCCAAGATCAACTCCCATTTCTGGACATCTTAATCACAAAAAAAGACACAAATATCGAAACTGACATACACTACAAACCAACAGATTCCAAACAATATTTGCTATTCACCTCCAACCATCCAAAGCACACGAAGACGAACATTCCTTTTAACCTAGCAAGAAGAATTTGCACAATTGTCTCCAATTATGAAACGCGAAATAAAAGACTTCAAGAATTAAAGGAAATTCTACTTGAGAGAGAGTACCCACTATTACTAATAAATAATGGAATAGAGAGGGCTAAAGCAATAGGCATTGATGAATTACGGAAACAGAAACAAATTCAAGGTACGTCCAATATTCTATCATATATCTCAACACACAACCCAAAAAATGCGGAAGCTTACAACACTATTCACAATAACATCCCACTACTAAAACAAAACCCAAGAATGAAAAAAGCCCTTGAAACACACAAAATAATCAAAAGCAAAAGACAACCAAAATCACTGAAAACATTACTCACCAATGCCAAATTACCTACCACAAACCCACAACCAAGTATCAAAAAATGTGGTCGCTCTAATTGTGGAACCTGCACTCACCTCATTGAAGGCAACACGTATACATTTAAATCAGGACAAAATTTTACTGTAAAAAATCACTTCACTTGCTCATCAAAAAATCTAATTTATGCCATTAAATGTAAAGGATGCAATGAAGATTATATAGGACAAACTAAACTCACACTCAGAAACAGAATGACAGTTCATCGCCAACAATTACGAGATCCAACCACGAGACAAATACCACTAAGTGCACATCTAGACATTTGCGCAAGTAATAAGACACCCAAATTCCAAGTCTTCCCATTTTACCTTTGCGCTAACAATACAACAGAACAAATGCGAATAAATAAGGAAAATATGTTTATTCAAAAATATAGACCAACATTAAATAAGGTTTAATATACATTATGTCAACACCACAATATGACATACACACACACACATAACACCTACTTTAGAAAATAAAAACCCGAACTAAATAAACCTTAAACATACGTTTGCACTGGCAATACAACAGCAAACACGAAAAAGTCAGGAAAATATGTTCATTCAAAAATATTCCTACTAAAGGAATCATTTTCCTACACACACACATACACACACACAAAATATATATATATATATATATATTCTCTTCATCTTAACATGCTAACCATACTCCCACACACATAACACCCATACACACACATAAAAACCCCCACACCTACAACACCCTCCCCATTTCTACTAATAGAACCACTTTCCTACACACATATATATATACACACACACAAAAAATATATATTCTCTCTATCTAACATACTCGCACACACGCACATAACACCCATATACACACACACACAACTCCCTCTCCCATCTCTACTAATAGAATCATCTTCCAATACACACATACACACACACACACACACACATATACACACACACAAGCACACAAATAAACACATATCTTCAGTCTCAATAGAAAATCTGAACTCTGACAACTGAACTCTGACAGCTGGCCATATTCACTGAACCAGAACATTTCTCCCAATCCCTTTTCCCTTGACCACTATCTCTCCATTGTCATAACATTCACTATAAAGACTACAGAATAGTTTTCCAAATAAGGGCGCAAAAATGTAATGAAAACTTGTTCACGTGACAGCCAAATTTCATTTATAACCAACCAAAAAAAAGCCTTCGTGAGCCTCATTTTTTCAAGTAAAAAGAAATTCAAACACTCATATATGAAAAAACAACCTGTGACAACCCCCCCCCCTCTCTTATTTGAAGAACTATTGTAACGCGAACTGGCGCGAAATTTATTATAATTATTGACAAACCAATCAAATTACTTCTCGAAAAACCTGGTTTTCGAGCCAGTTTTTCCATATAAAACAAGTAACATTTAGAGACCAACCAGATGTGAGAAAAACCACAGACCCTCCATCTCAACTCACCTTTTGAAAAGCAGAAGAACTGCGAAACCGGTAAAGGAACCAAATAAATATATATATTTTTAAAAAAAATAAGACTTCAGTTGCATTTTCGATTTCATCCCTTTTTCTTTATATATATATATATATATATATTTAGGTTTGTTGGTTCACCACTGGATAAACTGGTATGGTCAACCTCGATGTAATATTATGGCGAGCACTCAACGTAATGCAACTCTCCCGTCTTCGTTTGTGTAGTTGGTGGTGCGAGTACGGAGTTAATTATTATAAAATAACAGGACGCTGGGCTGGTCTAAATCCCTGAAAGGTTTATTATACTATGATCATTTCAATGTCCGGGTTCAGTATGAATCCGGTGACATCATCAGGTATTCAAAATATAACAAAGGAATATAACAGATAACATACATGGGGCTGAAAATCAGAGACATGAGGACGCAGACTATTTATCAGCTTCTACCACGGTCGGTCGCCCTCAAGTGTTGATTATTAAGACTACTTATGATCATCTGGTGGAGGGGCGCAGTCTTGTAATGCGCTAATACTTCTCTGTCAAAGAAGAATGTCAGCGTTGAGGTCATGCCTCAATCACTCTGATCTTGCGTGCTATAAAATGCTGCGGAAAATGTTTTTTCAAAGAACACATATCTTCAATAAAGACATATATAGTGGGCGTCTGTATGGTATAATGTATGTATAACGGCGGCGAAGATTCAAAACTGAATCTGAGCTTTCCTGCCTCTGGGACAAGCCGTGGTAAGTTGTTTACGCTCGACAGACCAACCCCTTCGGAGATTCTAAACACAGGTCAGAGGTTTTTACGCCTGGCAGAAAATAGGTCAGAGGATATATCCATCTTTCTGAGTTGTTTACGCCTGGCAAACCAACCCCTTGGGAGATACTAACCAAAAGCCAGAGGATATATCTATCCTTCTAACTTCAATCCTTATAAATACAAGTCTTGTTTACGCCCCGGCAGAAAAAGTGTTACCTCGGACAAGAACGGACATTTCACCTACTCTGACAAATCTCCCTTCACGAAAAACGTCTGTCACTATTTCTCAGACGCCTGACTTAGTTATTACTACTACTGCTAAATCAAAAAATTATAGTAATACGCAGGCACGCATTCATAGTAAGTTCACACTGTTTGAATTTTAACACGCACCATTTCTGTCATTCACATTGTATCTTTCAGATACAATACACATTATCTGATAATCGTATTCTGTGATACTTGTATTTACGAGGCTCGAAGAGCCGCCAACTCATTGTACGAATAGTTCATGTTATAGATTTTATCATTCAATATTCAAATTGAATATTGTTATAAAATAAACTTCGTAACAACACAATCCTGGTATTATTTTTTGCATTGAAACAATCATACCAACAATTCCAACTAGTCACTTATCGTTACAACTCAAATATTCGTTACATATGGACAGAAATTTCGATTAACAATTAGAAACGTTACACTTATGTTTAGAGTTAGAAGATGAAATTAGAAAAATAAGGTTTGAGTTGTGAGTTTTAGTTAAAGAATTTACAGAAGGAGAATTTTATGAAATAGTTTAAGTGTATTATAGATAGTCACGATAAGGTTTCAGGGTAGGATGTAGAGTAAAGATTAAGCCCTTGCTTAGCGGTCAATAACCAGCGACGACTGCGGAGCTCCGGCCAGCTCTGCCCTAAGTACGTGCCAGCCGTTCCGAGTAATATCGTCTAGCGAAAGAAATGGAAATTAATTTTTCCGAGCACTCCAGGAATGTAACTGTCTTAGGCGTCGGGTGCGGCAGCGGGAAGTCCGCCACCGCCGGTTGGCCATCGTATATACCAGACGATTACTAGTAATTCACACAGGAGGGGGATTTAGTTAAATTCTAGTAGAAGGAGGCATGATATAGCTAATAGTTACCATTAAGCCTAGAATTTACATTATATATATATATATATATATATATATATATATGAAATCGTGTGTCGAAACAAATATTGTTATACTTGGGGAGGGTCATATTTGTATTGCCAGAATTAATAACAGAACAGACTCACTGTTTGGTTGGTTTTCGCTTCTCGCTTCTGTGTCTTTTATATCGGTAATCTAATTTACTCGGTCCTCAATGTTGCCATTGACTGACCGACGGTCAAAAATAATACAGATACAATATAGACACAAACACATATATATAGTTTATCATAAATCTTTCGTTTCACATCTGCAACATCGTCAGTGGTGTTATATTTTCCTCCTGTTGTATTGTTGTCTATGCCATTTTTATTCAGTCTTTCTGTATATTTATTTATTTATTTGCTTGTTTGTTTATTTTATTTTGTCTTCTTTGCGCATGCGTTTGCGTGTGTGTATAGTGTTTTGTTTGCTGCAGGTACCCTCTGTAATCTTGTGCTATAGACTACGTTTCTAGTTTTACAGTTTATCCGGGGGTTCCCCTTACGTATGATACATTTCCTATTGGTACAGTGGGTTTTCTTAAAAGGGAAGGTTTTGCTGATCAGGGATTTTATGGTGGTTCCTGACTTTTCTACCACCTTTATTTTTAAGTGGGTCTTTCTCAGGGCCTTTATACACTGGTTAGCTAATTTCCCTCCAAGGGTAGCGTCCACAAACATGACACTCTGGTATCTCTGGTTGTCGTACCATGAGGTGGCCTTCCCTATCTTATGTCTAGCCCCATCTAAACTATTCCATGATTTGCTCCTGTATAATGGGCAAATTCCTTTCATGTCCTATTCTATGAGGCTCTTATACTTCTCCAGGGCTCCTTCGTATACTCTGACTCTGTCTCTTTGGTTGTAGCCAGAGAACTGCATGCGGTTGATGAAGTGTTGGATGTGTCTTTCCATTTCTGTTGGGTCGCATATGCGGGACACATTCTTCATCACTCGTACCAAATCTGCGATCAGAATATTAAACTTAGCACTACTGGACATTGCTGAGTTTTTGAGTATCAAGTATTTGGAGGCCATGGGTTTAGAATAGTGTGAGTGGAAAATTTGGGCTCTTTCGTCTATAGTGTTAATCCAGAGTTCTGTGTCTAATACAGGAAGTCTACTGTTAGGGTGTTTGGAAGGGAAGTCGATAGTTACAGTTATACTCTGGTGTATGGAATTAGCTATCTGCTGGATGCTTTCCATCGTGCTACCTTCTAAATCAAACTTGTTAGTGCTCTCTAGTGGGGGTGTTCTTATAACTATATTGATATTGTCTACATAACGAAAGGACGAAAAAATGGGTCAGTACTATACGAACATGCTAGACAACAACATAGACAACATAGAAATTAGAATAATATCTAAACATAGAAATGACCCAGCAGATAGGCAAATCAGAGAAGCCAGTGAAATAGAAATTAGAAGACCAAGGCTAAACAGAAAGAATGAATGGAATAACAACAACACCCAAACAAACAACACTGACCTAAGAGAAGTATAAATAAGTAAATAAAATAAAATAAATAAATAAATAAATACATACACAAGCACAATAACAACAAGCACATAAACACACACTAGCCACCCATCACACAGCAAACAAAACACTATACACACACGCAAACGCATGCGCAAAGAAGACAAAATAAAATAAACAAACAAGCAAATAAATATATAAATATATAGACAGACTGAATAAAAATGGCGTAGACATACGATACAACAGGAGGAAAATATAACACCACTGACGATGTTGCAGATGTGCAACGAAAGATTTATGATAAGTCTATATATATGTGTTTGTGTCTATATTGTATCTGTATTATTTTTGACCGTCGGTCAGTCAATGGCAACATTGAGGACCGAGTAAATTAGATTACCGATATAAAAGACACAGAACCGAGAAGCGAAAACCAACCAAACAGTGAGTGTGTTCTGTTATTAATTCTGGCAATATTACACAAATATAACCCTCCCCAAGTATAACAATATTTGTTTCGACACACGATTTCATATAAAAAACCTCGCAAAACTAATTCATCGCCGCTATGGCATTAGCTTGTGCCAAGCTGAAAGGTTATTGAAAGACACTGTTTTCTGTTATATAAAAACTACAATAACAACAGAACAGATCCGCTTCTTAAAACACTGTGTTTCCTCCAAAACATACACAACAAACATATCAAAACAAGTAAATAATTTATTATTAAACAAAACACAAGCCGAACGACTAAAACACACAATAACAGTTAATATGAAAAGAACAACATACACAAAAGTCAACGAACTTTACAGACAGAAACGCATTAACGGTAAGGAAATCCGAAATCTCATCACACCAAACGAGAGGGATAACTTCATGAGCGTCATCCGACGTGAAACGAAATACGCTCGAAACGAATGCAATAGGCATTTCAATAAGAAATTAGAATGGATGAATAAGAAAAAACTACAAGAAAGGAAAATCGAATATTCTCAAAAATACCCAGAAAACATCGACAATATCCGTATGACTGATGTAAAACTACCGGAAGAATTTACCAATGACCACACAGTAAATATTTATGGGAACACTTTAATCAGTGAACAAGAACAACAAATCCTGCAGCTCCCACCAAAATTTGCCATCTACAAAAAGATTAACCCTATGGAGTGCAAAACGGAGCTGGAAAAGTGTTTCACGAAAATACGTTGGAATGCAAAAGTAAACAACAACAACAATAATATCGGTAGTAGTAATATAAACAATAACTCTGAGTATAGAAGTAACAGTCATAACAATAACAATAGCAGGAAAGTGAGAAATAGTGATAATGGTAATAATACTAACGATAGACAGAACAACAACAACCACAATAATAATAATAATTGAAACATTAACCACAGACACAGCAGCAGCGACCACAGTAGTAATAACGGTAACAATACGAACAACAATAACAATAACCACAGTGGTAATAATGGAAATAGTACACGTAACAACATCAATGATAGACACAACAAAAACAAGAAACATAATAAAAGTAACAACCACAATGGTAGAAATAACAGTAACAACAACAACAATAACGGTGAAGTAAACAACAATACATCGAGCAATCATAACAATAATAATAATACTAATAATAGAAACAACAACAACCACCATGATAACAATAATAGCAACACACACAACTATGACGATATATATAATGACAACCCCTTAGAGAAATTATTTTTCAACCCAGCTGACAAAACATATATAATGGGTAATATCTATCCTACGAGGTTACCCTTTAATAAAAGAGTTTGCATACCACAACAAATAGATGACGAGACAGAGGCACAGTTCACCATAGCTAGAAATAAGATTAGACAAATAGTAGACAGGTATACTAAGAGACAGAGCAGACCAGAGGCCCAACAACTTGGGAGGAAACCTGTAGAAGGCTTGGTTAGCCTCAAGCAGCGCACAAGGGATGGTGAGGTAGTATGTCTACCCACGGATAAGTCTGGTAGGATGTCAATAGATAGCATGCCGAACTACATCAAGGCTATGCAACCCCACATCACCAACACGAGCGAAGTTGCACAACAAACACGATGGGAGAGAGAAAATCCTCAACGCTCACATGATGATGTGGACTGACACCCTAAAGCCAAGCAGACGCACTGCCAACAACTTTCAGGCGTCTAACAATGGCATACCACCCTTGTATGGGCTCCGCAAAGACCACAAGACAGTCGACGACCCGACAATAGGACCACCAACAAGACCCGTATGCGGAGCTAATATAGCTAGCAACTACAGGATCTCCTGCTTCCTCTCAATGGTTATACGCCCATAATCAAGATGTCCCCAGATGTATGTGACAGTACAGAGGACCTCCTCAGCAGAATCAGTGAGTGCAACAAAAACAGGAACCTATCCAACTGCATAATAGGCAGCATGGATGTGGTGTTACTGTACCCATCCATTAACATTGATTTTGCTGTGAAAAGATGTGTGGAGATGATCATTGAGAGTGAGATGGAGTTCTGCGACGTCGACACAGACGAACTGGGCCTCCTACTTAGACTTACCTACGACACTGACTAGCTAGACAGCCATGACCTTAGATGTTTCTGCCCTAGTAGACCTATAAGAGGTAGACCCCCACCATAACCTCTATGGCAAAAAAGACTCCCATGGGAAGGTGGATTGGGTGGACCAAAGCTATACGGACCCCCCCCCCCCCCCAACAATGATCAGGTAAGAATAATGGTCGCACATGCAATAGGGGCTAGTATCAAAACTACCCTAAAGGGCCACATATTTAAGTTCAACGAGAAGATCTACACCCAAAATGAGGGAGCAGCCATCGGCGTCAGCATAGCTGGTGATGTTGCCAACCTTTTCATGGTATGGTGGGAAAGGAGACTTAAAAAACTCCTTAATGAGAGCTCCATAGACCTCATCATGTACTCTCGTTATGTAGACGATATCAATATAATTATAAGAACACCCCCACTAGAGAGCACTAACAAGTTTGATTTAGAACGTAGCAGATGGAAAGCATCCAGCAGATAGCTAATTCCATACACCAGAGTATAACTGTAACTAACGACTTCCCTTCCAAACACCCTAACAGTAGACTACCTGTATTAGACACAGAACTCTGGATTAACACTATAGACGAAAGAGCCCAAATTCTCCACTCACACTATTCTAAACCCATGGCCTCCAAATACCTGATACTCAAAAACTCAGCAATTATCCAGTAGTGCTAAGTTTAATATTCTGATCGCAGATTTGGTACGAGTGATGAAGAATGTGTCCCGCATGTGCGACCCAACAGAAATGGAAAGACACATCCAACGCTTCATCAACCGCATGCAGTTCTCTGGCTACAGCCAAAGAGACAGAGTCAGAGTATACGAAGAAGCCATGGAAAAGTATAAGACCCTCATAGAACTGGACATGAAAGGAATTTGCCCATTATACAACAACATGACAACAACATACATAGGTGAGACAGCTCGTAACATAGGTGAAAGGATAGACCAACACTGGGGGGAACTAAAAGGACGAAAAAACGGGTCAGTACTATACAAACATGCTAGACAACAACATGACGGTAACATAGACAACATAGAAATTAGAATAATATCTAAACATAGAAATGACCCAGCAGATAGGCAAATCAGAGAGGCCAGTGAAATAGAAATTAGAAGACCAAGGCTAAACAGAAAGAATGAATGGAATAACAACAACACCCAAACAAACAACACTGACCTAAGAGAAGTATAAATAAGTAAATAAAATAAAATAAATAAATAAATAAATACATTCACAAGCACAATAACAACAAGCACATAAACACACACTAGCCACCCATCACACAGCAAACAAAACACTATACACACACGCAAACGCATGCGCAAAGAAGACAAAATAAAATAAACAAACAAGCAAATAAATAAATAAATATATGGACAGACTGAATAAAAATGGCGTAGACATACAATACAACAGGAGGAAAATATAACACCACTGACGATGTTGCAGATGTGCAACGAAAGATTTATGATGAACTATATATATGTGTTTGTGTCTATATTGTATCTGTATTATTTTTGACCGTCAGTCAGTCAATGGCAACATTGAGGACCGAGTAAGTTAGATTACCGATATAAAAGACACAGAAGCGAGAAGCGAAAACCAACCAAACAGTGAGTGTGTTCTGTTATTAATTCTGGCAATATTACACAAATATGATCCTCCCCAAGTATAACAATATATATATATACATACACACATATATATATATATATATATACATATACACACATATACACACATACACACACACATACATACACATATATATATAAACACATACACACACATATATATATATACACACATATTTATATTTACACACATACACACATACATACACACACATACACACATATACACACACACATATATATATATATATATATATATATATATATATGTGTGTGTGTGTGTGTGTGTGTGTGTGTGTGTGTGTGTGTGTGTGTGTGTGTGTGTGTGTGTGTGTGTGTGTGTGTGTGTGTGTGTGCTTTTGATGCTAACACCCCAGTGAAAGAATTTGCTCCGAAATGATTAGACGTGTCCGTCGAACCTGCAGATCCATCCAAAATCAAACAGATCCACACATTGATTGTGTCTCGAGCTGTCCGCCGGCGAAACGATTGTAACACACAATAAATTGAGTTCAGATGCATTACTGATTTTTCGTTTTATATTATATTATATATATATATATATATATATATATATATATATATATCTTTAAGTCGTTTGGAAGCCTCGACAATGCAAATGGGTAAATCTCCGGGTAACAAGATCCGGTGGTGGAGAGAGAGATGTAAGTGGGTGTACGTTGAGATGCGTGGTGTGTATAAGATGTGTGAGATGTGTAGAAGAATGAAGGAAAGAGTATAAAGGATAACATAAAAATAACAACACGAGAGAGAGTTACCTTGGGAGAGATTTAATAGTCCCTATATATTTCGGATTCACATCCATCAACTGGGGGTTTTTCCGGGCTGGGGGAAAGGTTGGCTGTCGGACAGGTGCGAAACACGTCCTCCGCTGTTTGTTGTTTTGAATATGTGAGGTATTCGGCAGAGCGCCAGTACGCGTGAAATGGGGTCGTCGGGCAGAGGTCAGCGGTCGAATGAGGGAGTGGGGTGGCGCCAGCTGTCAGTCCATTCTCTGCCTGTTTGTTAAATGTTACTGTGTGTGTGTGTGTGTGCGTGTGTTGTTGTCTCGCTTGAGTGTGTGTGAGTGTGCGTGTGTTGTTGCCTTGTTCCTCTGTATTGGCAGTGTAGTATGTTCGTATGGTGGAATGCTACTGTGTGTGTGTGCGTGTTTGTATAGTTGTCTCGTGTGTGTGTGTGTGTGTGCATCGTTTGTTAGCTTAAACCAGCCATCTCATTTCACTTCTCTCTGATCGGTGGTTTATTTGCGGTTGCAGGGGTTTGATAAAAAGCGCTTCCTTGATACGTAACGTGCCGACGTTTCTTTCAGTCGCTAGAATTGTGACAATGGCCTTCCGTCTTTGTTTCCGCATTCGTCTATGTGTTTCCGGAAAGACGAGGCCCTGGTTTTAGTGTGTTCCTTGATCCGGATGTGCAAAGGTCGGATTGTGCTACCTATGTAGTATTGGTTGCACCTGTCACATTCTATCTTATACACGACGTATGTGCGTAGGCAACAGTTCGCATGGCGTATCGGGCAGTCTCTGGGGGAGCATGCGTGAGTAGATTTCCCGAGTTTGCTGGAGAGGCATCTTCGCAGGGAGGGGCCCGAGTGGGCCAGGTGGATGTCGAGGCCCTCCCTCCGTATAGCCTTGCGGATAGCGTTGGTGGTATTCTCGCCCAGGTGTGGCAATTTAAGGAAGCACTTGCCTTGGGTGCCTCTCTGTCTCTTGCGTCTGGTGTCTCCTATTCTGTCTGTGATCGAGGTAGGGTACCCGTTCATCTCCAGCACCTCGAGGAATCGCTTGGTATGAGTGACACCACTCGCGGGATCGCTGCAACTGTTTTTGATTCGTGCGATCTCGTTCGTGATGTATCCTCTTTTGGCACTATTGGGGAGGGCGGACTTGTAGTGAACGAACAGGTCCCTGCAGGCTGCCTTTCGGTAGAAGTTGCAGTGGATCCTTCCCTGTTCCGTGATGTTGATTCGGAAGTCGAGGAGGGCAAGTGACCCGTCTTCGTTGGGGTGTTCAACAGTGAAGTCAATGTTCTCGTCCGTGTTGTTGAACGTCTCATAGATTCTGTTCGCCGTGTCTTGGGAAGATGTGAGGATGAGGATATCGTCCACGTACCTTGAGAAAAAGGCTACGGCGTTGGGGTGGCAGGCGTTGAGTGCCTTGCGTTCGAGGTTGTCCATGTAAGAGATCGCTAGCACACCTGATAGGCTTGATCCCATGGACAATCCCGAGGTTTGTTGGTATGTTTGGTCAAGGAATCCGAAGTAGGTGTTGTCGACGACGATGGATAGGAGTTGGTGGATGTCAGTGGTGGTGAGCCCGAAGCAGTGTAGGTCGGTGGATTGGACGCGTTCCATCAGTATATTGACGGCCGGGAGTGCCGGGACCGAGGTGTAGAGAGCGACTACATCAAGGCTGAAGGCATATCTGTTATTCCTTCAGGTGTCGGGATCCATTTGATGCAGGCGCTTCAACACCTCCTCGGAGCTGTTAACGTGTCCCGGCAAGGTGTCTAAGATGGGTATGAGTATTCTGGCTAGGAGCCATGAAATGTTTTTGTAGAGTGGTCCCTCCACGCTCGATACGATGGGCCTGATCTTCAGGTCGGGTCCCTGTTTGTGTGTTTTCACGAGGTGGTAGAAAGCGGGTAGTCTGCTGTTCCTCGTGAGGACGTTGTAACTCAGCTTCTTCGGGGGCTTCTGCCGATCGCAGATGTTGGTCCAGGCGGCGTTGATGTGCTCTTCTATCTGCGCGGGAGTGATTCCCGTGACCTTGGAGTAGATGTTGTCATCGTCAAGGTGTTGGAGGGCCAGTGTGTTGTAGGCCTCTCTGCTGATGACGCACAATTCTTTTCCCTTGTCGGAGGGGAGATAGATGAGGTTCTTCGATTTTAGGTTGGAGAGAGTGGTGAGTTGAGATTTGGTGAGGTTATGTGTTGTGCGTGTGTGTGTGTTTGTGAAGTATATCCGAGATGGAGTGTTTTAGCCTGATGAGTTTAGTGTCGAGTTCATGGTTGGTGAGTGGGGGTGGAGTGGGTTGTCGGGGTGGTAAGTGGGAAACTTGGGGTGGGTTGCGTGGGCGCTGTTATTTTTTGTGGCGCTGTTGATGGCGGTCACCCATTTAAGTTGGCAAGCTGCTCGACAAAAGTTGGCCTCGATGTTGAGTTTGAGTCTGTCGTCGAGACGTTGTGAGACGATGAACTTGGGTCCGAGGTGTAGGTGATTCAGCTCGTCGCTCGTGAGAGTGCCGGTTAGGTCGGTAACCAGGTGCGTCGCATCGTTGAGGTATGGCTCGGTGTTGGTGGATCCGGCGGTGGCGGTTGTTAAGTTGTTGTTTCCCACGTGGTTCTGGTCCGTCTGTTCGTTAGTGTCGATGTTCTCGTTGTGGCGTTTCGACAAGATCCACTCATATTTTCGCTTGAGCCGTTTTTTCTGGTATTGGACTCTGGAGTGGTAGCACTGGTCGATTGCTTTAGTGATTTTCAGGAGCAAGTCCCCGGGTGCTAATGGCAGTCGATGTGTCCGTTCTGAGAGTGTCCGCTTATGGACGTGTAATTGGCGGTTGAGATGTCTTAGGAACTGTTTAATACACGTGCGATGTATGCGGTTAGTGGTGGTTTGGAAAGCTGGTGTACGTAGGCTTACAGGTAAGCGGAAGTTCCTGATGGTGTTGGGGATGACATCGTTTTTTTAGGCAGCGTTTCAGGAAAATAATTTGACAGCCAGCGTTGGCCCATTTCTCCGACAGTCTAAACAGTTCCCTTACGGATGCAAACAATTCCTGGCTCAGGTGTAAGGATATGAGAGTATTGAAGTTTGCTGTGGAATAATAAGTAAATATCTTTAAGTCGTTTGGAAGCCTCGACAATGCAAATGGCTAAATCTCCGGGTAACAAGATCCGGTGGTGGAGAGAGATATGTAAGTGGGTGTACGTTGAGATACGTGGTGTGTATGAGATGTGTAGAAGAATGAAGGAAAGAGTATAAAGGATAAAATAAAAATAACAACACGAGAGAGTGTTACCTTGGGAGAGATTTAATAGTCCCTTTATATATTTCGGATTCACATCCATCAACTGGGGGTTTTTCCGGGGAAATCTACTGACACCTGCTCCCTCAGAGACTGCCCGATACGCCATGCGAACTGTTGCCTACGCACATACGTCGTGTATAAGATAGAATGTGACAGGTGCAACCAATACTACATAGGTAGCACAATCCGACCTTTGCACATCTGGATCAAGGAACACACTAAAACCAGGGCCTCGTCTTTCCGGAAACACATAGACAAATGCGGAAACAAAGACGGAAGGCCCATTGTCACAATTCTAGTGACTGAAAGAAACGTCGGCACGTTACATATCAAGGAAGCGCTTTTTATCAAACGCCTGCAACCGCAAATAAACAACCGATCAGAGAGAAGCGAAATGAGATGGCTGGTTTAAGCTAACAAATGATGCAGCAACACACGCACACACACACACACACAAACGAGACAACTACACAAACACGCACACACACACACACACAAACGAGACAACTACACAAACACGCTCACACACAGTAGCATTCCACCATACGAACATACTACACTGCCAATACAGAGGAACAAGGCAACAACACACGCACACTCATACACACTCAAGCGAGACAACAACACACGCACACACACACACAGTAACATTTAACAAACAGGCAGAGAATGGACTGACAGCTAGCGCCACCCCACTCCCTCATTCGGCCGCTGACCTCTGCCCGACCGACCCCATTTCACGCGCACGCGCACTCTGCCGAATACATCAGATATTCAAAACAACAAACAGCGGAGGACGTGTTTCGCACCTGTCCGACAGACAACCTTTCCCCCACCCCGGAAAAAAACCCAGTTGATGGATGTTTATCCGAAATATATAGGGACTATTAAATCTCTCCCAAGGTAACTCTCTCTCACGTGTTGTTATTTTTCTGTTATCCTTTATACTCTTTCCTTCATTCTTCTACACATCTCATACACACCACGCATCTCAACGTACACACACTTACATCTCTCTCTCCACCACCGGATCTTGTTACCCGGAGATTTAGCCATTTGCATTGTCGAGGCTTCCAAACGACTTAAAGATATTTACTTATTATTCCACAATGCTCCAAGCAAACTTCAATACTCTCATATATATATATATATATATATATATATATATATATATATATATATATAGAGAGAGAGAGAGAGAGAGAGAGAGAGAGAGATGCATGCATATACATACATACAATACATATACACACATACACACACATATATATATATATATGTACATCCACACATACATATATACACATACACATACATATATATATATAGATAGATATATACACACACACATATATGCATATATATATATAAATGGAATATAATGAAACGAAATTTCATTTCTCACTCTTAGTCGGCACTTACTTAAATGTAAGTATGTATGTATACGTACATACATATATGTTTACAGACGTACAGTAGTATGTATATATATACATACATGCACACATATATATATGCACGTATCGGTTTACCGAACATTTATTATAATGCTTGGTTTGTTTGTTTATAAACCAACAAGCAGCCCGCATTACGCCGTACAGTGTTTAGGCAACCACGTCAGCTTTTTGTTCAACACTGACACAGGAACGATCTACTAGTTTCAAGCTTATTAGCTATCGTCAGCATCGTATACCTTCCTGCCCTTAATATGCATAAGGAAAGTATATACTTTCAGGCGTTCAACCATCTAGTTGCCTAAACACTGTACGGCGTAATCCGGGCTGTTTGTTTGTTTACAAACAAATAAACCGAGCATTATAATAAATGTTCGGTAAACCGATACGTGCATATATATATGTGTGCATGTATGTATATATATACATACTACTGTACGTCTGTATACATATATGTGTGTACGTATACATACATACATACTTATATATATATGTATATATATATATATATATATATATATATATATATATATATATATATATATATACATATATATACATATATATATATATATATATATATATGTATATACACACATATATACATACATACACCCATACATACACATATACATATATAAATATATAAATAAATACACAAATGCATACATACACACACATCTCTCTCTCTCCCTCTATATATATATATAGTTATGTAATAAACAACATAAGATAATTATTTCATTTACCAGTGGTTTCTTAAAAGCAGATATATCTGTTTTCAGTCGTGTTTTTATTAAATATGGATTTGAAAACAAAACATAAGAAATATGAAAGTGAGACTAAGGAAACAAACGGCGAAAAAAAAGAGAAAAAAGGAAAAATACATATGTATATATAAAAACAATAAATATATAAACATACACACACTCAACCACGCACATATACTAAAAGTTCACTTAAGCGAATAATTATCTACAGGCATGGACAAAATGCATACACATACATATACATGAAGTAATAATAATAAATAAATAAATAAGAACAACAAATACAAAGTCTAAAATAAAAGATACGTGTTGACAACGATAAGTGAGAGGAGGGTATGGGATAAAAACAATTAAAAATAAACAAACACACGAGGTGTGCACATACATAAATATATATGTATATTAAATATATATACATATATATAAATATATTTATACACACATACATGCATACACAAGCACACACACACAAAAACATGCACAAAAACTCATACACACGTATAAAAACACATACACAAATGTATGTGTATATACATATACACACACACACACACACACATATGTATATATATATAGATAGATAGATAAATATACACGGGTGTGAATGATTGTGTATAGAATATTATATTAATAAGAGGAATTTCAACTTTGTCTGATTTACACGTTTTATTTACAATCCTTTAAAATTTATAATGGTATTATAATGAAATATTATGATAGAATATTAAATGTTAAGTGTTAATTGAACAAGTACTTTCATGCTTTCACGCTTTCGCAATCTTCAGGTTCATAATGTGTGGTGATAGTCAAGTTTGCAATTTTCAACTGTAATGAGATGGGTACATTTTGTGCCTTATATACAGTGAAAAGTGGCTCCAGAATGCTAAATCTTGCAAACTGTATTTCGACCAATCGCTGTGTAGTTTCACTGAATTACTAAAGCTGATTGGTTTAGGCGTCACGGTTGGTTGAGCATTGATCCTAATTGATCCTATCCAAAGCATGTATTGGATAGAGGTGGTCTATTCCGTTTGGTCAATCGTAATGTAATAATATAGAGAGTACTCAACGTAGAGCAGTTCAACCGTCTTTGTTTTTGTAGTTGGTGGTGCTATTACGGAGTTAAATATTATAATGAAATGACAGGAGGCTGGATTTGTGTAAATCCTTGAAAAGTTTATTATACTATGATCATTTCAATGACCGGGTTCCGTATGAATCCGGTGATATCATCAGGTATTCGAAATATAATACGTGAATGTAATAGATAAAATCCATGGGCCTCGATTTTTAGCCCCATGGATTTTATCTATTACATTCACATATTATATTTCGAGTACCTGATGATATCACCGGATTCATACGGAACCCGGTCATAGTATAATAAACCTTTCAAGAATTTACACAAACCCAGCCTCCTGTCATTTCATTATAATATTATATATATATATATATATATATATATATATTTTTTTTTTTTTTTTTTTTTTTTTTAGTGAAGGCGTGTGTCTGAGTGGTTAGAGAATTGGATTCACAATCTTGAGGTTGTGAGTTCGATTCCTGGACCGGGCGAGGCGTTATGTCCTTGAGCAAGACACTTTATTTCACGTTGTTCCTTCTACCTGGAGTTGCGACCGATAGATAGTACTAGCAACTGGAAAGACCGACGGAAACATTGTTTCCTTGGTCCGATTTGACGACAGTTGATCGCTTAAAGAATATATATATATACACAAAAATATTAAAATATAAAATATAAAATAAACATACATACATATCCACATACGTGCAAAAATACATTTACTCATACACATACACACGCATACACACGTATATAAAAACAGGCATACAACCAAATATAGTAACACACACATAAACCCTACGTATACACATGCGTGCGCGCAATCACACGTAATAAGAAATCAACACACGCATACAAAACCATACGTAAAACTATACAGCCTAAAACAAAAGCATATATACAACCGCATACACACAACTATATACGTAAACACATACATAGAACCATATATAAGTATAATATAAACATAAATAAACTCAAACATAAATATATATACATACAAACACATCTATACACACATATACACACATCTCTATATATATACACACACATACAAAAACATACACACGCAGTTTACATATATATATACATACATATATATATATATATATATATATATATATATATATATATATATACACACATACATACACACACACATAATACGTACACAACATACATATATACATATAAATGTAGATGCTCTATTTAAATTGTTGGGATACAACAAGCAAATATTTTTATAACTGATATAAAGCACTCAACAAATTATTGGAGTAAAAATACGATATATTAACAAATGGAAACTATATTTATAAAACCTTATTTATTTCATTATACATATTTCAAGGACACCAAGGGTATGTCAATATTTATTTATTTATTTATTTATTTATTTATAAAACTTATGTATATTTTATTTTATCTGATGAAAGCACACCATAATTTGACTTGGTGTCCTTGAAATATGTATAATGAAATAAATATGGTTTTATAAATATAGTTTCCATTTGTTAATATATCGTATATACATATATATATATAAATATATATATATATACATATACATATACATACATGCACACATACACACATACACACATACACACACACGTACAAATAAATAATCAAAATACTATAAAAGTATGTACACATGAGCCTGTCTGCAAATCCGCCCGCACACAGCCCTATGTGAGAACATAAAAACCTAGTGGGCAAGTATGGACAAAATGGGAGTAACATTGAAATGATAAACACAGTTATTAAGTATAGGCAAGGGAAAAAAGTGTTGTAAAAGGTTTGCGATGCGATCTAAATAAGAGTATCTGGTTAAAGAGTGAACTGAGTAAAGGATAAAGTTGGTGGGTGTGTATGTCAATGGGTAAGGTAGAAAGTAAGTCAACTGAAAATTTTTTTTAAATAATAGGAAAAAAATAATAAAGATAAAAAGATATAGAAGGAGATGAGGAAGAAAATGTATATATGGGTATATATAACAGGAAAAGCTAAAATTATTTGGTTTACACCCCCTTCTCTCTAACTGTCAAAACTAATGTAGGAAGGAAATTCCTCGACCGCCTAGACAAACATTTTCCCCCTAATCATAGATATAATATATTTAATAGAAATGTAGTCAAAATCAGTTAGTCTTATATATCTCTTTATATTTATAATTTTTTCCATGTGTATGTGTATGTGGATATGTACGTATGTTTATTTTATATTTTATATTTTTAAGTTTTTGTGTATATATATATATATATATATACATATATATATATATATATATATATGTGTGTGTGTGTGTGTGTGTGTATGTATATATATACATTTGTGTATGTGTTTTTATACCTGCGTATGAGTTTTTGTGCATCTTTTTGTGTGTGTGCGTGTGTATGTATGTATGTGTGTATACATATATCTATATATATGTATATATATTTAATATACATATATATTTATGTATATGTACACCTCGTGTATTTGTTTATTTTAAATTGTTGTTATCCCCCCTCCTATCACTTATCGTTGTCAACACGTATCTTTTATTTTTGACTTTGTATTTGTTGTTCTTATTTATTTATTTATTCTTATTACTTCATGTATATGTATGTGTATGTTTTTTCTCCATGCCTGTAGATACTTATTCTCTTATGTGACCTTTTAGTATATGCGCGTGGTTGAGTTGTGTATGTTTATATATTTATTGTTTTTATATATACATATGTAGTTTTTCTTTTTTCCTGTTTTCTCTTCTTCTTCGCCCGTTGTTTCCTCAGCCTCACTTTCATATTTCTTATATTTTGTTTTCAAATCCATATTTAATAAAAACAGCATGTTTTATTCATTCTGACGACTGAAAACAGTTATATCTGCTTTCAAGAAACCACTGGTAAATGAAATAATTATCTTAGGTTGTTTATTACATAACTAATAAGCTCTGTAGCCTCTTTTTCCTGTACCTTTCCGATGGAATTACTTATTATTTATATATATATATATATATATATATATATATATATATATATATATATATATATATATATATATATATATATATATATATATAAGGATTAGAATACTGGAGCGTGTTTGAGTCAAACACCCTCTTCGTATTATAGAAATGACAGTAAAAGGTATAGCTCAATGCAGTTAAACAGAGCCGAAAAATTAAGAGAGTAAAACAAAGAATCCTTTAATACATCAAAAGTTTTTATTAGCCGACAATGTTTCGTCCTATTAAGGACTCATCAGGGCAATCAAAACAACAAGAGGTAATTTCGGCAGATACAAGCCAGAAACTCTGAAGAATATGGAGTTTACATACACTAATGTCTTACAAAGATATACGATAATAAAAATGAAGATAAAAATAATAAAATTATAATAACTAAGGATGTAGATAACATTAAGAACCATATTACAAATATAGTCCAAAGTCACCAACTTAAATCTAAACAAATTTGGTTATATAGAGCAGGAATTATATATAACACAGTATAATACATTATAATAATAATATATCTATACCAACACTGAAATTCCAAATCAAAAATCAAAAGGTACAATATATACATGTATATATGTGCGCACACACACACACACACACACACACACACACACACACACACACACACACACACACACACACACACACACACACATATTACAATACACATATCTATTTTCTATTACACAGAAATTAAGCCCTATTGGAAGTTTGAACATCAAAAATATCAAAAATAATCATGGTAATAGTGAAAATAATGCTAATACATCTACCCAATATACATGAGGCAATAATTACAAGAAACACTTATAATAAATAATAAACAACAAAATTATATAATACAATACAATATAATAAAGTGGAATATATATAATCTCCGGTTAATTTACAGAAACAATATAGATGTCACAGTGAAATACAATGATAAATTGTTAACATTATATTAACAATTACCATAATCAATATGTACAACATGATTCATACTGGGTTACATAATAAATGGGGAAATATCAATCATATAATATAATACAATAATACTCAAAAAAACTATATTGGTACAGGGAACAATTATGATGTTACAGAAAAAATATGTTGTTACAGAAAAAATATAGACATCTAACATGATATGTAAAGTCTAAATACCATAATGTTACATATTACAATATTAAAATATTAAAATATTAAAAAATATAAAGTTTAACTATCTTAATGTTATATATAATAAACGGTAAGTAATAAGGATCTATATCATAATGTAATATATTTTAAAAATTGGCATATAATATATAAATAAATACTTATAATTTCAAGGTTAGTAGACAGACATATGTGGATGAGTGAACGAAGCCAGACCTTGTTGTTTTGATTGCCCTGTTGTTTTGATTGCCTTGTTGTTTTGATTGCCCTGATGAGTCCTTAATAGGACGAAACATTGTCGGCTAATAAAAACTTTTGATGTATTAAAGGATTCTTTGTTTTACTCTCTTTATATATATATATATATATATATATATATATATATATATATATATATATAAAAACATACATATATATATATATATATATATATATATATATAGAGAGAGAGAGAGAGAGAGAGAGATAGAGAGATAGAGAGAATATAATATACATATATATATATACATATATATATATATATATATATATATATATATATAATATACATGTATATATATATATATATATATATATATATATATATATATATATATATATATATATATATATATATATATATATATATATATATATATATATATATATATATATATATATATATATACACATATATATACACACACACACACACGTATATACATATATATATATATATATATATATATATATATACACGGATATACACATACATACACATATACGCATATGCATGCGTATACACATATATATAAACGCACGTACAAACAAGCATAGCATACATACGTACGGCCACTCATACAAATACGTACATACATACACTCATAAGTATACACATATACGCACACACATATATATATACAGTATAAAGATGAAGTACGCTCTAAATGCGGAAAGAACAGATAGGTAACAAGTACTTACATGAACATAGTGCTGTATTGCGTTTCGAGTTGAGAGGGGGGGTATGGGTAGTGTGGGAAGGAGGTGGAGGGGGTATTTTGTCGAATGTTTTTTTTTTTATAAAAGGGAAATGTTTTTTAGCCATCTGGCATCAACACTGGCTTAAGGTATTTGAAAGTTGCAAAGTTTGTGTGCATGCAATTCAGGCAGTGTTCAGAGAGTTTGATAAGTAGTGGGCCCTTGGCAAATAATATTTCGTATCTCTCTGAGATACAAAGGTCGCAGCACTTGTGTCCTCCCTTGTATGAGCGCACTTTCTGGAGTATTTTATATTTAAGCGTGAAGGGGGGGAGTTCCTTTTGAGGGCCCAGACATAGGAGGCGAGTGTTGTCTGATTTGATTTGTCCGGTCTTCTGAAAAAGTGGGTATGGGCATACCACCGGGTCTTAAAATTGTTGGAAGTCATGCCGATGTAAGTCTTTTTGTTGTTGCTGTCATCGGTGCCTGAGATGACATCACATTTGTATACGATATCATTTGTCAGGCATTTGTTTTCAAGTGGGCATGCTTCCTTATTTAGGCAGTTGCACAAGGCTTCAGTCCGGGGATTGGGTTCGGAAGTAGTTGGCGTATTTAATTTTTTTAGAATTGAGATTGGCTATATTCCTAGCTAGGTTAGGTGTAGTGGAGTAGGAGAGTCTTATAGTGCTCTTATTGGAGATGGTGTAGTACCTATGTTGTATGGGGAAGTGTGTGTTCAGCAAAGGGAAGAAAGTCCTAGCTATAGGTGTAAAGACCTCTCTATTTAAGGGGGGAGGGCTGTACCAACTAATCTCCCTATGACTATTTCTCCTAGGTAGACTTGCAGTGGTTTCTAGGTAAGTTATCTTTTCTTTAAATCCGCTGCGGGCGAGGGCGTCATTGTAGTAAGAGGCAGAGGCATTAAATATATCTTCATTGGCCGAGAGGCCGGAGATTCTAATTGAGACACTTTTTACTAAGTTCTGTGATGTTTTGGGGGTGGTTAGAATTAACATTAATATATCTAAGGGACTCGTTAGATTTGTGGTACGTGTAATAGAGGGAAGTATCTAGGTCGAGAGTGACATCGACAGCATTGTTAGTCTAAGTGATAAACTAGGATTGGTATTCCAAATTTGAATTTGTTTACAGTATTCTTTCTGCCTTTGTTAATATTATAGCTTTAAAGAATTGGCTTTTATTGAACTCCCTTTTCTTTAAATCCATCAACCAATGACCTCCACCCATCCTAATCCCCACCCTCTCCTACCACCAGAAAAGAAAAGATATAAATACCACCACCCATTTGGTCAGCAAGCTTCCTGATGATTTCTCACGAATGAAACAGTTCTAGTCCTGTAGAAGCTCTTCTATATATATATATATATATATATATATATATATATATATATATATATATATATATATATATATATATATATATACTTAGGTTAATAGGAGTTAGGTATTGTATACCCGTGTCCCATTAAGGTATTGTCAGCATAATAATTAGCTCTATGCTTTGGAGCAGAGCCGTATATATGAAAAAGAACACAAGAGCGTCTACAACATCAAAAGATTTTTATTGGCTTACAATGTTTCTTCCTTACGTAACCGTAGGATTCGTCAGAGCTATAAAAGGGGTTTGATTGGTGTTATGGACTCTACCAACCAAACATTCAAGAACAAAGAGTAAAGAGAGTAAAGAGCAAAAGTAGGGGACGATAAGTCTAATTTTGGCGCGGGAGGGTGGGGTGTGGGTCCTTGTTTACTAGCTGCGGTCATATTCATTCCCGGCAGTCGGGTGGTTAGCAGAACCATAGATGGTGTGGCGTCGATAGTATATTGTGTTTTCCCCTCCAAATATTCGCTTATATTTCTTTATATATTCTCTATATATTTTTTTATCTTTATTATTTCCACTTTTATCCTCCTTTATATTTTACCTTATTTTTACTTTTATACCTTATTATAGTGTAATCTTCCCCATGCCTTATTATACACTATTAATTATAGATTATTATTATTACTCTCTTTCCATTTCTAATTACCTCATGTACTTTCTGCTCCGCTATATATATATATATATTGTATGCCCTTTGTGTTTGTGTAGCCTCTGCGCACCCTCTGCACCATACTATCGACGCCACCCCATCTATGGTTCTGCTAACCACCCGACTGCCGGGAATGAATATGACCGCAGCTAGTAAACAAGGACCCACACCCCACCCTCCCGCACCAAAATTAGACTTATCGTCCCCTACTTTTGCTCTTTACTCTCTTTACTCTTTGTTCTTGAATGTTTGGTTGGTAGAGTCCATAACACCAATCAAACCCCTTTTATAGCTCTGGCGAATCCTACGGTTACGTAAGGAAGAAACATTGTAAGCCAATAAAAATCTTTTGATGTTGTAGACGCTCTTGTGTTCTTTTTCATATATACGGCTCTGCTCCAAAGCATAGAGCTAATTATTATGCTGCCAATACCTTAATGGGACACGGGTATACAATACCTAACTCCTATTAACCTAAGTATTTCTACGGCTCCCCCCGGTTGAGCTAAATCCTTATAACCTGTCCACCTTGTGTGTATGATTATAATTGATTAGCAGCATGCTAACTAAAGACTACCTATCTATATCACTCAAGAACATCCCAACCCCATCTAGGACTACTTATGAGAAATTACTGATAGCTAGTGTCAACTCCTTCGTTAAGCGTATTAGATGGCGCACTTTCCACTTCGATAAGAGAAATAAGAAATCAACCACGGTGTGCCCCAATAACAAATTCGGTTTTAAAACCTATAGGAGCCCGCCCCATAACTCCATGCTAGATTGATTTGAGAATGACCTCCTATCACTAGTAAGGAATATTAAGTTTAAAAACCCCCTTGGGAATAGCAACAAATTCCGGATGAAACTGGAAACCTTAGTTAAGGACTTTAACGATAAAAGAGATATCCTGGTCACCTCGGATAAACCAGAAATATTTATAGCTTAAATTATGATACGTATCGTAGGTTTATATACAATGAATTAAATAGAAACTATAAAAAGACAACAAGCGCAAACTTAGATGAAATTAATAAGGAAGCATGTGCCATAGTGGATAAACTAGGTCTGGAAAAGTATACCCAACCATATACCCCTAGGCAACCCAGGTTCACCCTTAAAGACCATAAGGCTGACTTCATTAGTAAACCCTCTGTTAGATTAATTAGCCCATCGAAGTCAGATATAGGAATTATCAGTAAGAAAATTTTAGACGGCGTTATACCCACCATCAGGAGGAAAATATATCTAGAGCTATGGGAGAATACGGAAGAGGTTTTGAAATGGTTCTCAAGCCTTAGCAACCATAAATCCCTTAAATTTATACAATTCGACATCGATGCGTACTACACCTCAATCTCCCTCATACTCCTTAATAAGGCCCTAATCATGGCCATGCAGAAAAGTGACCTCACTAGGTCTCAAATTGATGTCATTCTTGCGGCCCGGAAAACGATAATCACATTTGAGGATGAATTGTGGACCCGCAAGAATACGCCCAGTAACTTCGACATCACAATGGGATCTAGTGACTCTGCACAAGTAACGGACCTGGAAGGATTGTACCTCTTAAAGGAGTTACATGAGACATTACCACACTTGAAGGGCGGCTTATACCGTGATGACGCCCTCCTCACTCTCGAGTATAAAAAGTGCAATATAGAAAGAACCAGGAAATAATTACGTAGGTTCTTTAAAAACTTTAATCTAAGTATTACCATAGATGCAAATGATAACACAGTAAACTTCCTAGACGCCACCCTTGACCTAGAAAGTAAAACATTTGCACCCTACCATAAACCTAACGATAGACTAACATATGTAAACGCCAGCTCTAACCACCCCAAATCAGTCCTAAACGCTATTCCCAAGGGGGTCTCTAATAGAATTAGCAGACTGTCCAGTAATGAGAGTATCTTCAACTCCAATGCAGAGTATTATGACAAGGCCCTAGCAGAATCTGGTTACGGGAGTAGATTATCATATATACATAAGGACTCTCAAACCATGAGTGTGAAACCTACCAACATAATCACACATAGTATGGCCACAAAGCCTAACCAACTTAGAGGCAAGAATAATAGTAAGAACCCTAATGGCGGTAACCCAGCTAAATGTAAACCACGTAAAGACAATGCTAGAGTCCCTCACCACAACTCTAAAACAGTAAATGATCACGCCATGAATATAAACCATCCGGGCTTAAACGAAACAGACAACGCCACTAACGTTAATAACGGAACCCTACAAAATAGTACGCACAGTAGCGAGACACACCCCACAGATAAGAAAAATAGAAGAAGGAAAAACATGTATTTTAACCCACCTTTTAACTCTGAGGTCCTCACTAACCTCCCCAGAGTATTCTTCTCATTATTGGAAAAAAACTTCCCACCAGGCAATAGATATCGCAACATAATTAACAAAAACGTAATTAAATGATCCTATTCGACCACACCTAACCTCGCATCACACCTAGCACGCACGAACATTAGGAAAACTAGGGAAGGCTTCGAAGCAATTAAAATGGCAGTCAACCACCAGCAACCGACTACACTGGAAAATGGGCAACATAATAGCATCAATGAGCCATCTAATCATATAGAGGCACCTAGTGATAATGCTAGTAACCAAACTTCGGGAGGTAAGTTAACTAATCGAACCCGCAGTTGCAATTGCAGGCGGAGTAGTAACTGTCCCCTAAGAGGGGATTGCCTCATGAAAAACATAGTATATGCATGTGACGTAACCACACACAACTCTACCAAAACATATATAGGAGCAACGTCCAATACATTTAAAACTAGATTTAACGCGCATATGTACACATTTAGGCACGATAGACATAAGAATGCCACCTCACTGGCGGGATACATCTCCTTTTTAAAAAATAATAGTACCCCATACAAACTTTTTTGGAGGAAGCTTACTAGATCCACGCCATACCGACCGCAGAGCGGAAGTTGTGACCTGTGTTTACTGGAATGCCATGCCATAATACACTCTAAACTGAACCTGCTTAACAGGAAATCGGAGATTTTCTCCTCTTGCCAACACAAAATCCTGAGTTCCTTCTTCTATTTTAAACCTAGCACATAGACGCAACATATATCACGCAACCCCCACCTAGACTATAGCTCCCCCCCAACCCGTAACCCAGATAGATAGGTACTCTAAGGGTGGTACAGTCCCCTACAAGGTTGGTGTTTTTGCATGTGTGTGTGTGTGTGTGTGTATTCTCCTTTTCTCTCTCACACGCATACACACGCAGACATATGTGTGGGTGTGCGTGCGTGTGTGCATGCATGCACGCATGTGTGCGTGCATTGTATGCAAGTATATTGTATGTATATATATATATGTATATTGTATGCACGCGTATTATATTGTGTATATGTGTATATGTGACATGTATGTGAATATATGTATGTATGCGTATGAGTGCGTATGTGTATCTGTAAGTGTATGATGTGTGTATGTATGTGTATATGTATGTATACTTTTCTGTAGAAATTCTCTCTATATGTGGTGTGTGGCATGAATTCCTCCTATAATACTCTTCTCTGAGAGGAGCATGATATGCAGAGTAACACATATGTATTGTCGAAGTTGAAACTGAGAACCACCACCCCTCCTGCTGACCCAAATGTTTACTGAGGACCAGAACACCATTCTCCGCAATATAAGAGCGAAATGCGCTTGCCGGACTATTGATGACCATAACATCACATTCCAAGGTAATGGCAAAACACAGTGAATGCTATGCACGACCAGAACACCACAGCATGCACATCCGAGCGACACAGATATAATATCAATAGGGGAATCAACTGAATTTTTTGAGTTGAAATACATATGGATATGTGTCTGTGTGTATCGGACACACGTACACATAAAGAAGCTGCTGACCTAAATATACCTGTCATGCCTGTCTGAATTCCTAAGGGAATTGTCGGCCACTTGCTGTCTTGACCGATTGTAGTACCAGTGGGTGAATCAATTGAGTTTTTTTGATTTGAAATACATATAAATATGTGTCTGTGTGTGTCGGACACACGTACACATAAAGAAGCTGCCGACCTAAATGTGCCTGTCATGCCTGTCTGAATTTTCGGTCAGTTGCTGACTTGACCGATTAACCCCACAATTACTATGTAGCGGTTCTTGCACGTGACTGCTGGACCCGGATGAAACGAAGACGAAGAATTTCCTTGCGTACCGTTTTGTACCACACATGCGATCTCACCCTGCCTCGTTAATGTCTTATCGACACCAAAGTTCAACGTTCGGGCGAATAGAATTGAATCCAACCACCAACAACATAGCTGGATGACCGATAATCACCCCAAACCGGAGTACTGTGATCCTTGTGATTTCCATATATACAACCACTGACACTGTTACGAAGACCAGAAAACCATACTCCATAATATTGAACCAAGTGACTGATTTGTGCGACCAAAATAACACCACACACATATTGAACTAGGAATATTGGATCCTCCGTCAATGTCCGGGTGAGCAAAAATAGATTTCTATCTGCATTGGAATTTACGAACTTGTGCATCTGCTGTGGTGTCAAAAACAAACGCGCATGACCGCACAGATAAACAATGGACCACGCCACGTGGCTTGAACCCGTAAGTGAATTGAAGGTTCTGCAACTCTGATACACAGAATATTTATTATTAAGATGTATAAACTTGACATAACTATTATCATCTTATATTCTCTCAACTAATCATACTTGATCATATTTCTCTATCCCGTTTTCTCCCCCCATAATTATTATATTTTTATTATTATTTGAAAAAATCGGTTTTTTAAAATATTCGCTTATATTTCTTTATATATTCTCTATATATATTTTTTAATCTTTATTATTTCCACTTTTATCCTCCTTTATATTTTACCTTATTCTTACTTTTATACCTTATTATAGTGTAATCTTCCCCATGCCTTATTATACACTATTAATTATAGATTATTATTATTACTCTGTTTCCATTTCTAATTACCTCATGTACTTTCTCCTCCGCTATATATATATATATATATTGTATGCCCTTTGTGTTTGTGTAGCCTCTGCGCACCCTCTGCACCATACTATCGACGCCACCCCATCTATGGTTCTGCTAACCACCCGACTGCCGGGAATGAATATGACCGCAGCTAGTAAACAAGGACCCACACCCTACCCTCCCGCACCAAAATTAGACTTATCGTCCCCTACTTTTGCTCTTTACTCTCTTTACTCTTTGTTCTTGAATATTTGGTTGGTAGAGTCCATAACACCATTCAAACCCCTTTTATAGCTCTGACGAATCCTACGGTTACGTCAGGAAGAAACATTGTAAGCCAATAAAAATCTTTTGATGTTGTAGACGCTCTTGTGTTCTTTTTCATATATATATATATATATATATATATATATATACACACACTCCCTAAAACCAGATTCTAATAATTTCTCATTCAATCCTCCTGCTGCTTCTACAGAATTCACATCTAACTTACAATCCTCTATCCCCTTTTGAAATATTGACTCTCAACACAATACACTCACAGGATGTTTTTCAAAACACAACTTCCTACTGTGAACAAAACAAGTTACCTTCTTTTTCCACCCAATTTTCTATCAAGAAGGTTGAAAGAAAATTGACTCCAAACATTTGATTTAAAATTTAAACACTTCGTTTTTAACTCCTATTAATTCTTTTTAATTTTTTACACTGAACATTTGTTAAGATGGATCTTAATAATACATCGAAACGGGTAATTCTTCATAGAAAACATTTTTTTGAAAAGAATTGTCCCTCTCATTGTTTTAAATAATGTTATCTTTTCAATAATATCACTTTGACGAATCAAAAAAGAAAAACAGACCTTTAAATATACTTTCCGTGCTATTTCCAGCTTCAGCTTTTCTCTATATCCACTGTTTTGTATAGAACCTTACTTCCCTTTTTTAATATGTGTATATATATATAAATGGAAGTTTAGTAAAATTGAAGTTTCGGCGGTGGCCAAGCTAGCGATATACAGTTAGGTTTGTGCAGCAAAGCACTCAATAGGGTTTATCACCCTATAGTAATTAACATATATTAGATAGCGTGACAAATTGGAAACTGCGGCAGGCGGGCCTACCCACTTAATACCACAAAACAACGAAAATACGTTCAGGTTAGATAACAAACCTGGACCGTTTCGAAGGTTATTGTGCAATACCTTTGATAGGTTTCTATGAATCAAAAACCAACAAACCTACTTGGGCAATATGCAAGTTTGTGGTATTTGAAGACCGAACTGCGGACTCACGTTATCAACAGGTATATGTACATACATATGTATATCACACTATGTCATGGCATCATTTCCTTCCATTGATTAGAGCAGCTTTTGCCTTGCATGCAAATGAACTTCGTCGGATGATGCTCATAAGAAAAAAACCTATAAGCTATTAGCTTATTTTAGTCTTATCTTCAAGGAAAGAATAAGCTTCTCTGACGACTGTTAAAAATCCAGAAAGGGTGCTGCTAGAACGCTCCCTTTTGTTTGGTTGCTAAATATTTTATATAGAAATGTCTCCTACAGGATTAGAATTCTTTTATAGTGTCATAGTCATGAGGATGGTGATAGAGAAGAAATATTTATTTTAATAATTGATATCTGACCGGGTTGTTTAATTTACTTCCTTTACTTTGGTACATTACTACTTTGAGGTTAAATCCTGTTCCCCAAACCATTCTTTCAGTCTTCTGAGTTCAATAATATAAATAACAGTTATACACTATGAGTTGCTTCTCTGTATTGCCCATAAAATATGGGTGTTTGAAAGAAACACGTTACAAGATTCGTAGAGACTGCCATATAACAGAAACTTCTGGAGAACTGTCTCCACCATTTAGCTCCCATTACTGCTTCATACCATTAAGTTTCCAATTGCTCGTTAATTCATGATGAGAAAAATAAAGTTGCATATTATGAAGGATTTGTTTCGTTGAGTCAGAAGTAGCCAATATTTGTCTGTTGAAAAATGATGTGTGATAAACAAAACAAAAATAATTTTGTTCAGAACTAGTCATCCCTATGTGAAACCATATGAACAATAACTAATCAAACATTTGTTATCTTTTAGTAGCTTTTTTTTTAAAATCATAAACTGTTGTAATATTTACAAAAAATGATACGCGATAGGACCCACCCACAGCCCCGGCGGACAGAATGGAGTAGGCGTTTCCCCGGAGGACGGCAAGGGAGACGCACTGCAAAAGCCACTCCAACTCGCGAGGCTCACGCCTGCGGCTGGCCAGCTCAGCGCCTATGGTGGTGAGTAAGGAGGTAGCCCTGGGGCCGAGAACACCAGAAGTTTTCACTGCCAAGGGTACGACCGCAAACCTGTCGGAGAGCGACCGGTATTTGAGGAGTTTGGCTCCTCAGCCCGACGTACAGCAGAACCTGGGTCAGTAGCAGACTGATCCAGATTGCGGCTGCAATAAGTGTCGGTGCAAGTGGCATGCCAGACGAGGGGTTTGTCACCGCGGAACGGGAAGATGGTCATGCCATCTGGCCTTTTGCCGTCCTCTCGACCCAGTTTGTTTCAGTGTGACACCTTGGTACTTGCTTTGCAATTGAATTTCTTGGAACAACTCAATGTGCTAATCAACACAGCTGGAATCTGTCAGAACGTATGAATTATTAAGTAAACCGTCAATTTGCTAGAGATTAGCAGCGTTGACCAAGTAATCTTAATCAGTTCGAAGAACAATGAATCTTACTTGTGATCTCAACTTTCAACAACCAGTCAATGTTCATGAATGATTGAACGGTTAAGAAGACCCTAGCTAATTGAAATCATTTGAACTTAGCTGAAGAATGAAGAATCAGTCAATAACGTGATATGGTGTTGATATTATAGGCGACCTTTTGCTGTTTCTACATAGTATTTATAATAATTAACATTTCTGTTTGACAAACAATTATGATGGTTACAACAAGAAATGAGAGTTATCCTTTCTGGACATTAGTATAAATATACGCTACCATAAACAGGCAGCTAAAATAACAGATGTGAATATGCGCATAGCACCAAACTAGGCGACAATTTTACTTCTTTGAACCTCTTAAAATACTGTCTTTCTGTTTGATGTTGTTTTTACTGATTAGTCCCAAGTCATTCCCAATCGAGCAGATTTATTACAATGAGCATCGCCACCGTAACCACCCTTCTCTTTCAGGCATATACATTTCCTTATTTAAGATCATATCGTGTACTCTGAGACAAATTCGGCTTCTATTTTTAGTAGCAGGTCGGTGGAACCTCTGCTTTATACTATTGCTCTTTCTCAGGGTGGCTACACTGGAGGCATTTTTAATTGATGTTATTATATAAACCGGGCAGGAATTTAAGTCTTAAGAAAGAGTGCCTGATATTTAAGGGATCCTGTTGGTTTATTCAACGAAATACATATATTGAACACATTGATACGAGCTCAGTAAAGTCTCAGAAGCTGACAGAAGTACTTTAATTGCAGTATATGAAGAAGATATACCAATTCCCTGATGCTGAAATAAATTATCTACCATTTTATATTTCATTTCTCCAGTTCTCAGGTAATAAACC
>OZ024743.1:160628211-160638211 GCA_964016885.1 Eledone cirrhosa
GAAAAAATGGTAAATAATGACACAAATGGGACCTGCCCCTTGTATAGGAGCAAATTTTGGAATAGAATAGAAAGAACTAGGAATAAGGCTAATAGAATAAACTCATGGTATGATAGCAATAAATAACAGAGTGTAATGTTCAGCGATACAACCCCTAGAGGTGAATTAGCTTACAAATTTAGAAGGGCCCTAGATAAACATAAACTCAATATTAAGATAGTAGAAAGATCAGGTACCTCCATAAAAACACTTATTAGCAAGACATACCCATTTCAAAGACCTCCCTGTATAGATAATAAATGTATAATCTGTAAATTAAGCCCCCATATTAACTGTAAAACTACAAATGTACTATATAACATAAGATGTACTGAAGGACAATGTAGAGATAAACATATAGTGTACATAGATGAGACAGCTAGTAGTATAGGGGAACGGATAAATGAACACTGGCGAGACCTTCAAGATAGTAAAGAATCATCTGTACTCTACCAACATGCTAAGGGTAAATTAGAGAACATAGAAATAAAAATAGAATCTACACACAGAAAAGACGCAATGTTTAGACAAATCACAGAGGCAATAAACATAAATGAATTACAACCAAGATTAAATAGAAAACATGAATGGAATAGCAACATCACAACTTACAATTAAGGACAAAATGAAAACACACACGCACATAGAACAAACAACCAACCAGTAAATAAACAAATAAACAAATAAATAAACGAATATAAACACACACAGACACCCGGATGTAACACATGCGCAAACTAAGCACGCAACACGCACACAAAAACAAGATGGCGTAGGACAGAACAGAGCAAAGGCAGAAAAAACAAAAAAAAACAAAGAAAAGAATCCCCAGTCACTGAAGAGGTCACAGAATGTGTGACGAACGAAAGAACTCTGACAATATATAAACAACCATCTGGTTGTGGAACCAACCAACCAACCGAAAATTTATAAATTCCTAAATTTATAAATTTATTATAATAAATTGAAGTGATACAACTGGTGCGTGTGTTTCTTATTGGCAACGTGACCCTCCCAAAGTATATATATATATATATATAAGGGAACAAAGAATCAGTGTTGCATCATATACATATTTAATTACATATTACATATGTTTCACTGTCGATCAACTCGAGGAACGATTTATTAATGAACGAAACTGACACGAGTGTACATGTCAAAACATATCTGAGGAGCTTCTGATTCCAGAATCAGATTCGTTCATTAATGGATTGTTCCTCGAGTTGATCGACAGTGAAACATATGTAATATGTATTAAAATATATATATGATGCAACACTGATTCTTTGTTCCTCATATAATGTTATTGATACTCTGCTCCTGTATTAAGCGCCGATATATCTATGATCTTGGTTTACAGCTGATGAAGGATTTCTTCTCTTGTTTCGTCCATACTACCATCTTAAACTTTGTTTACAGTAACCACACAGCTCATTTCGTTTTTTATAATTCTGTATTTACCGCTATAACCCCCTCTACCTGTTATGCTCGATCTGTGGTCCCACCACGCTTTCATACGACTCACCCCTTCTCTCTCTTCCCCTTTTCCCTCTCTCTCTCATTCTCTCTCTCTCTCTCTCTCTCTCTCTCTCTCTCTCTCTCTCTCTCTCTCTATATATATATATATATATATATATATATATATATATATATATATATATATATATATAAATACAATATCGGAGAAAGCTTTTTAGCGATACTCCGGCCAAATTCCAACTCACTCAACAAACATTAGGAAATAAGTGATTATATTCCCAATTATGCGTTTGGGGTGCTAACTAAAAGTATTGCGTGGAAAATTGGCTGTATTATTTCATATGAGACATATCGAATATATCTCTTCCCAGACGGACGTCTCGTTTCATTATAGGACGTCTCGTTTCATTATAGGACGTCTCGTTTCATTATAGGACGTCTCGTTTCATTATAGGACGTCTCGTTTCATTATATATATATATCCATCTGCTCCTATTCGATTGTTTACGACACGTTTTACAACTGTCGTAAAAATCTTTGGGATTAACTCCCTTTCTCTTCTCCCTCTCACTTCCGGTTACTCCGTCTCTCCCTCTCTCTCTTTCTCTCTCTCTCTCTCTCTCTCTCTCTCTCTCTCTCTCTCTCTCTCTCTCTCTCTCTCTCTCTCTCTCTCCCTACCTTCACTTCGATTGAGATGGCACGGTACCACTAGGCTCCTGTTATCGCACCCCAGACTTCTATTCTATTCTATTTTTTCCTCGGTTACTCACCCTCATGTTTCATTGTCCTCTGTCTCCCCCACCCCCACCATTTGGTCTGTTTAACTGTTTTTTTCTCTTTTTCCCTCTCACGTTTCCCCTTTTTTGTCTTCTTTTTTCATTTCCTTCCCTCCTGGCCTTTTGATCGATAACAGGCCTTGGGCGCGCCGCTGATCGGTTTTAGATGTCCTGTATTAAGCGCCGAAGCATATATATATATTATATTCAAAGTAAAGGATGTCGTGAATGATACAAAATCACATATGTCTTGTCTAAAAAAAACACGTCTCAAAAAACACGTAAAAAAACACGTATATATATATATATATATATATATAAAAGACGTAAAATAAGAAAATCTTTTTCAAAAAAATTTTTTTTTTAAATTGTTTACTTACTTACTTAAATTTTCACTCCAACTAATTAGTTTCTGCAATGGGATAAAGACAGTTACGTAATCTAACTGTCGAGAATTCATTGCGTCATCAGGGAGTCTATTCTCAGCTAAGTCTCCAGGCAATGCGCGGACACTGGTGGCTCATATAAAAATAATAATAATTCGGTAGATAGAACAGCTGGCGAGGACTGAATTCTATGTACTGAAATCCTCACTGCTTCTAGTCAAATGGCCGATTCTAAAGAATCAATCACGTGACACAGAGGCTAGTCAGAAGGAATGGGATGGTAAGATGACTGACGCCTACTAACACCCCCAAAAAAAAATTTTTTTAGAACTGGTTTTGGCAGGTTTGCTCGACAAATCAGTGATTTGGAGATAAATATAGATAATTTAATATATCAACTAACATAAGCGCACAGATGCACGCCTATGCCAGCAAATACACAGGTTATGTCATAGTACCTAGGTGGTTCAATGCAGGAGGATGCAGAACAATAATATTAGAATTGGCCATTTGACTAGAAGCAGTGAGGATTTCAGTACATAGAATTCAGTCCTCGCCAGCTGTTCTATCTACCGAATTATTATTATTTTTATATGAGCCGCCAGTGTCCGCGCATTGCCTGGAGACTTAGCTGATAATAGACTCCCTGATGACGCAATGAATTCTCGACAGTTAGATTACGTAACTGTCTTTATCCCATTGCAGAAACTAATTAGTTGGAGTGAAAATTTAAGTAAGTAAGTAAAAAATTAAAAAAAAATTTTTTTGAAAAAGATTTTCTTATTTTACGTCTTTTATATTATTGTTCTGCATCCTCCTGCATTGAACCACCTAGGTACTATGACATAACCTGTGTATTTGCTGGCATAGGTGTGCATCTGTGCGCTTATGTTAGTTGATATATTAAATTATCTATATTTATCTCCAAATCACTGATTTGTCGAGCAAACCTGCCAAAACCACTTCTAAAAGAATTTTTTTGGGGGGGTGTTAGTAGGCGTCAGTCATCTTACCATCCCATTCCTTCTGACTAGCCTCTGTGTCACGTGATTGATTCTTTAGAATCGGCCATTTGACTAGAAGCAGTGAGGATTTCAGTACATAGAATTCAGTCCTCGCCAGCTGTTCTATCTACCGAATTATTATTATTTTTATATTTTACGTCTTTTATATTATTGTTCTGCATCCTCCTGCATTGAACCACCTAGGTACTATGACATAACCTGTGTATTTGCTGGCATAGGCGTGCATCTGTGCGCTTATGTTAGTTGATATATTAAATTATCTATATATATATATATATATATATATATATACATATATTATTATTACATTCAAAATAAAGGATGTCATGAATGATACAAAATCACACATATGTCTTGTCTCAAGAAACACGTCAAGATAGAATTCAGAGATTCAAATCGACCCTTAATCATTATAAAAAAGTGAATGAAATATATCCATACACACATAATTGTGCATTAAGATACATGAAAACTTAAAACTAGAGACAATCTGTACCGAATGTAAGATTAAATAATTCGTTGAGTATTCTACTAAATTTAATAAAGAATTAAAACAAAATACCCGATAACGATCAATATGTTTCCCTCATGTATATTCTCCAAAAAATCAGAATACATTTCACCAAATAACGGCGAAATTAGATATTTTGAAACGGATCATCAGGGAGGGGATTTCAAAAGCTTGAATGTGACTAAACGCACATGGTATCAATATATGACTTTAGCACACGCAACGGCATGAAAGGGTTCACGTCTACTAGAAATAGCAGTCCAACCTCTTGACATATTGAACAGCTCACCAAATAAGGAACAGAAATATTATTGTTTTAATTTTATATTAGATTTAATAGAATAATCAACGAATTATGTAATCTTATATTCAGTACAGATTGTCTCTAGTTTTACGTTTTGATATATTTGAATGCACACTTATGTGTGTATGGATATATTTCATTCCCTTTTTTACATATATATATATATATATATTTGGGGAGGGTCATATTGTTGTAATAATATTGCCAGAAATAATAGCAGAACACACTCATTGTTTGGTTGGTTTTCGCTTCTGCACCTTTTATATCTCCATACATATATGTATATATATGTATCTCTCTCTCTCTCTCTTTCTCTCTCTCTCTCTCTCTCTCTCTCTCTCTCTCTCTCTCTCTCCCTCTCTCTCTCTCTCTCTCTCTCCTCTCTCTCTCTCTCTCTCTCTCTCTCTCTCTCTCTCTCTCTCTCTCTCTCTATATATATATATATATATATATATATATATATATATATATATACACATATATATATATACATATATGTATGTAAAAGATAAACAGAAATAACAACACAATAGGTACAGTATATGGAAGGTATATATTAGGTTAACGCTTGAAAATAGATTGAGGGGATGGAATTGGAAAAGATAACAGGTCCATTCATGTTGTATATATATTATATATATATATATAATATATATATATATATATATATATATATATATATATATATATATATATATATATATATATGAGTGTGTGTGTGTGTGTGTGTGTGTGTGTGTGTGTATACAGGGTCGCCCAAAAGTCGCGATACATTAAAAAAAAATTGTTTTATATTTATTTATTTTCAATAAAGTTTTCCTTATAAAACATAATTATTTTTTTTACGTATCGCGATATTTGGCCAAATTTTACATGTTTGACTTACTTATTTTACATTAATCAGGAGTAAACAAACCAACCTGCGTACCTCGTCGAGTGGTCCAATCTGCATACTGAGGTGTCGGTAAACAACCAACATACACTGAATAAAAAAAAATATATATATATATATATATATATATATATATATATATATATATATACATATATATATATATATATATATATATATATTTATTTATTTATTTATATATAACTCGAAGACAAGTTTTTCCTAATTCAATTTACTAGGTAATTCACTGTGATATACTTACCATGCAATGACATACGTGCATACATACATACATGGTGGCTGCCAACTCGTTTTCGAGTACGACCACTACTTTATATCCATGTAGGAGAGCCCCTAACGATGCGCTGAACGAGTGTGACATTTTAGTCCAGCCAGCGACTTGAAAACTCTGGTACAAACACTACACTTGTGACAATTATTGACACATAGTGCTGGGCCCATGGTACCATGTGACGACAAGTGCAGAGAGATCTCCAGATATAAAGCAATGCCTGTGCCGTGAAGCTGTTATAGTGATCAAAGGCACTGCACAAACCAGTCCCACTCTCTTAACCAAGATGATATTTACCAAAAAGAAGAACAAGTCAACATCATTGGATACCATCAGGGTTGCATGTGTTATATCCTTCTCCTAGAATTCTGCCTTGACAAAGGCTAAGAGGTCATCTCTCTGCATACATACATACATACATACATACATACATACATACATACATACATACATACATACATACATACATACATACATACATACATACATACATATCTTCTGAAGACACCTTTTATTCGACTACGTAGAGATATCCGACTAAATACATAATTCATTTTACAAACAGCATGGCTGAACACAACATCAACAACAAAATTAAGGAAGTGTCGAAGACAAACAACAGGAAAGGTAAACAAACTTTATTCAGGTGTAGCTACAGAAGAAACCGAAATTATAAATCGCATTTCTCTTGGAGTTTCGAATTTAATAATGATTTATTTAATTGTTATAAAATAGCAAAAAACAATCCCTCCATTGGCTATATGAACAGAATGAAGCTACACTGGGACGAAATGCACCCAGAGCTAAATTATTTCACAGCGAAACAATTACGCCAACAAGCGACATTTGTTGAACGTAAAAATGAGATAATATTATTAATTGTAAGTCCCCCACAACAAACATGGGATCAACAACACGTGCTACAGGTGGCCATGCTACTAGATTTCCTAACAGCCAGGTCGAACAGCGCCTTGAAACAACTATGCCTGTAAGAAACTTGACACCACCTGTACCATCTAACTCTACCTCGAATGCTAGGGAAAACGCTATCTATAATAATAATAATCAAAGAAATTTGACACCACGTGTACCATCCGAGTCTACCTCGACTGTTGTGGAAAATACTATCGATAATGATAATAATCAAAAGTGTAAACAATTGAAAATTTCCCTCAACGAAATCTTCCAGAGAGAACTCTTGCTGAACGTATTAAAACGACAATGATTAATAAAAAATCAAATAATGAAATATTAAGTGTTATTGACGAAATAGGGGATGAATATTTACGACGGATTAAAACCCCAACATTTTGGCAAATCAACGTCTGTTTATATGCTTTAGCAACGACAGTGAAGCATTATCTTGGTGATAGCAGAGATATTAACAAGAACAGAACACCACCAAAAATACCATCATATATAATTAAAATAGAAAAAAGATTGCTGACCTACGAAAAACCATATGTGAGGTTTTTTGTGTTTGTTTGCATGTAAATGCAAACAAACACAAAAAACCTCACTCCTCACCAACAAACAGTCAAAAATAAAATAGAGACGATGTTTGGTAACATAGAACCAGAACTTTTCAATATAAGCTGATCACCCTCAAACAAGAATTGAGAGCTGTTAGCGAAAAACGCCGATACCTGAAGAAGGTAGATGAGAGAAAATGCTTAATAAAAGATTCAGACGAAACCAAACATCAGTCTATGGAGATATGAAGAACAAAATAATAAGTGTCACTGAGGCCCCATCCCAGAAAGAAATAGATTCCTTTTGGAGCAAAATATGGGGTAAAAAGAAGAATTTCAACCAAGATGCAGTGTGGCTAACAGAAATCCGAAAGAACTATTGCTCCTACACTACAACAAAAACAATCGAAATAAGTGAGAGTACCCTTGAGACTGTGATAGGAAAACTCCAAGAAGAGAAAACACCAGGAAGAGACATGATTGTCGGCTACTGGTACAAAAACTGATATTCTATCTGAGGTATCTTACTGAGCTCTACCAACAAGTTCTTAAGGGAGATACACTTATACCAGAATGGTTGACATTAGCACAAACATTACTGGTCCCCAAGAACAAAGATACCCACTTGGCAAAAAACTACCGACCCATTGCATGCCAGAACCTGATGTATAAGATGTATACAGCCTGCCTCAACCTAATCCTCCAAAATCACTGTGAAAATAATAACATCATCATAGATGAACAAGCAGCTGGAAAGAAAGGAGTTTGGGGATGTACTGAACAACTCCTAATCAACAAAACTGCGATGTCAGAGGTGCGACAACTTAGGAGGAATATGACTACAGTCTGGCTGGACTACAGGAAAGCTTTCGATTCTGTTCCCCACTCTTGGATGATAGAGGCCCTCCAACTTGCTAAAGTCCCAGACATTATTGTCAGAGCCATAGAGAGGCTGTCTTCTTCTTGGGCTACTGTCCTAAGGTTACAGACAGAGAGGGAGGACTCTTTTTTCACTGATAAAATAAAATATCGCAGGGGTATATTTCAGGGAGACAGTCTCTCTGTGATATTATTCATCTTGTCATTAAACCCCTTGTCCTTTCTGCTCAAGAAATGTGAGGGATACATCATTGGCTCACAGGAGGACAGAAATACGAACCTAACCCATAATTTCTTTGTGGACGATCTGAAACTCTATGCCAAGAACATAGATGTGATGAGGAAAAATCTTGACCTGGTTACAACGTTCTCAAAGGATATAGGAATGGAGTTTGGCCAAGATAAATGCTCATGCATGACTGTAAAGCGGGGAAATACAACAACCCAATCTAGCAACATGTCATCAATGGCCTAACTGTTTCACCGATATCTGATGAGGACTGCTACAGATACCTGGGGATAGATGAGAAAATATCCTATAATGGTATCTGTAATAAGGAACGCGTAACCTGGGAAAACTACACCCGATTAAGAAAGATTTGGTCATCGGAACTCTCTGCGCAAGACAAAACAGTGGTTCACAATGTGTTTGCTGTGCTTGTCCTAACACCAACGTTTGGAATACTCAATTGGACGATAGACGAAATCCGAGCAGTTGATGTTGGAACTCGAAAAATACTAAACAACACTGAAAACTTCCACATCAACAGTGACATAGACCGCCTTTACTTGAAACGTAAGCAGGGATGCAGAGGGCTAACATCAGTCCAGACACCATTTGAATGTCGCATCATATCACTCCGACAATATCTAAGAACCTCGAAGCGTAGGAGCCCGTCTCTCGAGCAAGTCTATCTGCATGAAACAGATAGGATCATGAGAGTTGGGAAGGAACTCCTTGAGAAATATTCCCTGTGTGAAAATCAAAAACTCACAGCCAGGGAAGTCGCTCAGCAGTATCGCAGTGAATCCATGGATGAAAAGCTGCATGCTTATCAGCAAAAGATCATGTATGGATATGTTGCCAGGAAGCTCCAGATTGAGAGTAATATAGATAAGGAAAGTAGTCTATCTTGGACCAACAACCGCTATACATACATACATACATACATACATACAAAAGAGATAGGGATAGAGGCAAAACACCCAGATGCGACTGGCAGACACTGCAGAACTAACATCGAAGATATCACCCATGTCATCAGCAGCTGTCCAAATATGTCATTGCGGTACTATCTACCTATGAGGCATGATGTAGTGGCCAAAACACTGTACACTTCAGTTCGTAAAAAAGATAGCCCTGATAATAAACACATTAAAAGCTACAGCAATGAGGAAGACATCCACGTACATAATATGAAAGAGTACTTGTGGAATGTTCCAGTAAAAACCCCAATAAAATGCAGGTATAACAGACCAGATACTATGATATGGGACAGAGAGAAGAACGCATACACAGTAGTGGAAGTTAGCTGCCCAGCAGATGCCAATATAATATCAAAGATTAGCGAAAAGGAGAATATTTATGCAGAACTGATAGGAAAACTGCAGATACTCCACCCTGATTACACCTTCAGATTTATGCCTGTAATTATTGGGGCACTGGGGCATGATAGTAACTGCCTCAATACAAATCTTGAGAAGCTGGGCTTCACAGGAACAGAAAGAACACAACTAGTTAGGAAATTACAAGTACAATCCATTAATGGAACAGTAAAAATATGTAAAACATTCCAAAGATTTTGCATCTAATAACTGCATATACACATGTACAGATACAAAGCATATACACATGCACACATACAACTCAAAACATACACATCCACACATACAATAACATCCATATCTACACATGCATGCATAATCTACCTAGTTGATGTTG
>OZ024743.1:160643211-160800711 GCA_964016885.1 Eledone cirrhosa
GCATTGCCCAAATCAATGGGCTTGCTCTGAGTAAGCGTCAGCAGATTGGTGGCGGAAAATTGGGAGAGGGTACTTGCACACACACGCACACACACACACACACTGATATATATATATATATATATGTGTGTGTGTGTGTGTGTGTGTGTGTGTAATTATCTAAAGTAGCACACAGAAGTTGTAATTGTTCTGCGGTAACACAAGTCGAATTATCTCAGGCAGTCCTTATACATTCATTGATGCGAGAAATATGTTCTTCACACCAGAGTAAACTCCTTACGATATTAGAGGGAATCATGACGAATGATGTTTGACAGTATGTATGCTACATAGAGTAGATAACAACAATGACAACGAATATCAAAAGGAAACGATGTACATGTAAGTGTGTGCGCGTATGTATGCGTGCATATATATTGAGTCTGCATATGGCGCTATAGGAGGTTTTTATACTATATCTATAATGAAGTTCACATATTGACTCAATTTTAATGTATGTATCTGCTACCGTAAACATTTATTGATATTGGTGCAATATATAGGATAGACAATCATGTAAGCTACTGGTTCATTGCAATCATAAACTCGTATGAAATCCTCTCAGATTAGTGTTTTGTTATTTATCTATTGTGCCATTGATCATTTTTACACGCGCACATACTTACATACATATATAAACACGTATACACATGCACACATACATATATAAACACGTATATACATGCACACATACATACTTACGTACGTACGTACGTACACGATTGCGGCAAACTCGTGTTTGAGTATTGCCATCACCTGATAAAAGGCTAAAAAATGTGAGGCACGAATGTGTATCTTGAAACCAGCCAAAGACTTGCACTGCACTCTCTGGCACATACATGGCAACTGTAGACTCCTCTAGGACTTTCCACTGCTTGGTTCTGACTGTGTGTTCTCATATGTCATTTAAGACCTCCGATGCTTGCACATTTCTTGCCACATTCCTTACAACTTTTCAAATCATACTGTTCATAGTCTACATTAGGTCTAGTGATATGACTTCGTTCATATCTAATCAAACCAGCTTTGCACAGGCAGACACGACCACAGTGTTGGCAAACCAGATGTTGCTCAACAGCAGGTATTTTCAGTGTTTGGTGTTCGCTTCGACGAGATTCAAAGTGATCACTTCCTGACTTTATGAAACGTCTCCACTTCACACGCTCCTCAGCTATTTTCTCTCATTTGTCAGATGAAGTTCTAACACAAGCCAAGGTGCCCCTGAATATACCTGGTACCGTATTTTTGGTTTGTGTGGTGGTCGCCTTCCTTCCCACAGTCGCCATATAGAAGTTGCTTTGAAATACGATCATCAGACATCCCCACCACGTGACCGCACCACGTCAACCGATGCCGACAGATCATGCTCTCTATACTCACGCACCTGCTCTGTTCGAGAATTTCCACATCACTGACGAACATTTTCCATCGCACCCCAAGTATCTTACGAAGAGATTGTTGGTGAAACCTCACCAGTTCTTTGAGGTGCTTTCTGTATATGACCCACGTTTCACAAGCATAAAGCAAAAAGAAAAGGACACAAGTCAGATACACGTTTACCTTGGTTTCAATGGTGATACCTCTTCTGGACCACAAACGTTCATTCAGCCGTCCAAAAGCATCACTGGCTTTCTTGATTCTGAAGAATATCTCTCCATCAAGTGTGCAAGAATTGCTAAAAGTACTACGAAGGTAAACACATTTATCAACAACTCTTAGCATCTTTCTGTACACTTGGTATAGTGTATTCTTTCCCAGGTGCGGGTTGGTACATCAGAACAGTCTTTTCCAAACTTAACATGCTGCATGTCACTTTGTGAGAGTGCAGAAACATCGCAGTTATCTGCATACAAAAACTCACGGCTTATAGATGTTAAAACCTTCTTCCTGGCACCAAAGCGCCTGATGTGGCATAACCTTCTTGAAGTGTTACATCTAATGTAAATTCCATGCGAACAGGTTTTTTTGAATGCCATGAGAAACACTACCTATCGTAAAATATAAGGAAAACAATGATGGAGCCGGAATGTTCCCCTGCTTTAAGCTATTTTCAACTGATATTGGTTCAGAGATGTCCAAGTATTCATGCCATCGGGAAAAATACGTAGAATGCTCACAAACTTTGGAGGGCAGTCAAGTTTGTCAAATATTTCCGACAATGCAGTTCGATTGACGGTGTCAAAAGCCTTTGTTAAGTCAAAACAGACATGGTAAAGGTCCATATATTTTTAGATGCATACATACATACATATATACATATATACATATATACATATATAAATATATACATATTTACACACATACATACATGCACACATACATACATACATGCATACATGCATACATAAATACATACATGCCTACATACATACATACATACATACATACATACATACATACATACATACATACATACATACATACATACATGATGGCTGCCCCCTCGTTATCGAGTATGGCCATTGCACGAGGAGAAAGAACAAAAAATAAAAGAAAATAATAATAATAATAAATAAATAAAAAGAAAATAAAAATAAAAAAAAAGAAATATATATATATATATACACACACATACACACATACACACACACACACACACACACACTCACACACACATATACACACACACATACATTAATAACAATAATAATAATATAATACAGATACAAAGCATATACACATGCACACATACAACTCAAAACATACACATCCACACATACAATAACACCTACACATGCATGCATACAGACATACGTACATATCTACCTAGTTGATGTTGTGTAAATTCCAATGAGAGTCTTGTGTCTATGTTAGAAACCGACTCTCTCTCTATTGGTAAAACTTTGTGAAATTATAAAACCAGAAGAACATACATACATACATACATACATACATACATACATACATACATACATACATACATACATATATACATATATACATACATACATACATACATAAAGCTATACTGGGACGAAATGCATCCAGAGCTAAATAACTTCACAGCCAAACGATTACGCCAACAAGCGGCGTTTGTTCAACGTAAAAATAAGATAAATATTATTAATTTTAAGTCCCCCAGAACAAACATGAAATCAACACGACGCGCTACAGGTCGCCATGCTACTAGATTTTCTAACAGTCAGGTCAAACAGTCCTTTGAAACAAATATGCCGGGAAGAAATTTGACACGACTTGTTCCATTTGAGTCTACCTCGACTGTTGTAGAAAACACTATCGATAATAATAATCAAAAGTATAAACAATTGAAATTTCCCCCCAACGAAATCTTCCAGAGAGAAAATTAATTCATGTATAAACATTTCTCTTACTGAACGTAATAAAACAACAATACTAAATAAAATAAAACCAAATAATGAAATCTTACGTGGTATTGACGAAATAGGGGATGAATATTTACGAAGGATTAACCCCAACATTTTAGCAAATTAACGCCATTTTATATTCTCTAACAACGACATTGAAGAATTATCTTGGTGATAGGAGAGATATTAACAACAACAACAAAAAACAGCAAAAATGCCATCTAAAACTAAAATAGAAAAAGAGATTGCTGACCTACGAAAAACTAGACATGTGACAATGATCCTTACATGCAAAATAAAGCAAAAAAACTTCACACCTCACCAACAAAGAGTGAAAAATAAAATAGTAACGATGTTTGGTGACAGTACAACCAGAACTCTTCAATATAAGCTGATCACCCTCAAACAAGAATTGAGAGCTGTCAGCGAGAAATGTCGATACATGAAGAGGGTACATGAAAGAAAAGTACTTAATAAAAAAATTCAGATGAAACCAAACATCAGGCTATAGACATATGAATGGCAAAATAATAAATGTCACTGAAGACCCATCCCAAAAAGAAATAGATTCCTTCTGGAGAAAAATATGGGATGAAAAGAAGAATTCCAACCAAAATGCAGTGTGGTTAAAAGAAATCCAAAAGAACTATTGCTCCTACACTACAACAAAAACATACGAAATAAGTGAGGGTACCCTTGAGACTAATAGGAAAACACCAGGAAGAGACATGATTGTCAGCTACTGGTACAAAATAACTGATATTCTACTGGATGTATCTTATCGACCTCTACCAACAAGTTATCAAGAGACATAAACATATACCAGAATTGTTGACATTAGCACACACAATATTGGTCCCCAAGAGCAAAGACAACCACTTAGCAAAAATCTATCGACCCATTACATGCCAGAAACTATTTCTCCAAGATCACTGCGACAGTAATAACATCATCACAGATGAGAAAGCAACTGGAAAGAAAGGTGTTTGGAGGTGTGCTGAATAACTCCCAATTGTCAGAGGTGCGAAAATGTATGAGGATTATGGTTACACTCTGGCTGGACTACAGGAAAGCATTTCATTCTGTTCTCCACACTTGGATGGTAGAGGCCCTCCGACCTGCTAAAGTCCCAGACACTATCATCATAGCCATGGAGAACCTATCTTCTTCTTGAGCTATTCTCTTAAAGTTAAATATAAAGTTAGATATATTTAAAGGAAAAAGTCTCTCTGTGCGACTATTTATTCTGTCATTAAACCCCTTGTCGTTTCTGCTCAGGAAATGTGAAGGATACATAATTGGCACACAGGAAGACAGAAATACAAACCTAACCGATAATTTATTTGTGGGTGTCCCGAAACTCTATGCCAAGAACATAAATGGGATGAAAAAAAATCTCCACCAAGTTACGACATCGTCAAAGAATATAGGAATGGAGTTTGGCCATTAAAAGTGTTCATATATGGTTGTAAAACGGGGAAAATCTACAGGCCAATCCAGCAAAATTGTTATCAATGACCTGACTATTTCACCAATATCTGACGACGACTGTTACATATACCTAGAGATAGATGAGAATATATCCTATGATGGTATCTGTAACAAGGAACGCATAGCAAGAGATTAAGAAAAATATGGTCTTCTGAAATCTCTTCGCGTAATAAAACTGTGGTTCTCAATGTGTTTGCTGTGCCAGTCCTAACACTAACGTTTGGAATACTCAACTGGATGATAGACAAAATCTGAGCAATTGTTGTTACAACCCGAAAAAGTCCTAAACACCGGAAACCTCTACATTAACAGTGACATAGACTGTCTCTACTTGAAACGTAAATAATGAAGCAGAGGGCTAACATCAGTCCAGACAGCATTTGTGCGTCGCATCGTATCCCACCGACAGCTACGAACCTCCAAGCATAGGAGCTCCTTCTATTGATCAAGTCTCTCTGCATGAGACATATGAGATCATGATGGTTGGGAAAGATACTCCTTGCATAATAATCAAAAACTCACACCCAGGGAAATTGCCCAGCAGTATCGCAGTGAATCCATGTATTAAAAACTGCATGATTATCAGCATGATATATTGGTCAAAACACTACGCAATGCATTCCGTAGAAGCGATAGCCCCAATGATGAACATATTAAATGTTACAGCAATGTGGAAGATATATACATATATAATATGAAAGAACATTAGTGGAATGTTCCAGTAAAAACCCCAATAAAATGCAGGCATAACAGACCAGATATAATAATATGACACAAGGAAAAGAAGGCATGTACAATAGTAGAAATCAGCTGCCCAGTAGATGCCAATATGATATTAAATATTAGCGAAAAGGAGAATATTTATGCAGAACTAATGAGGAATCTGCAGATACTCCACCCCGACTATACCTTCAGATTTATACCTGTGCTTATTGGGGCACTGGGATATGTTAGTAACTGCCTCAGTACAAATCTGAAGAAGCTAGGCTTCCCAGAACCAGAAAGAACACAACTAGTTAGGAAATTACAAGTACAATCCATTAATGGGACAGTAAAAATATGTAAAACATTTCAAAAATTCTACACGTAATAACAGCATGCACACATGCACAGATATAAAGCATATATACATGCACACATATAACTCAATACATCCACATCCACACATCCAATAACATCCATACATGTACACACACTCATGCATGCAAACATGCATACATATCTACCTAGTTGATATCGAAATCCAACTGAAAGAGTCCTGTGTCTATCTTAGAAACCGACTCTTTCTCTTTTGGTAAACATTTATGAAATTATAAAACCAGAAAAATACACATAGATACAGCATACATACATACACACGCGCGCACGGGCACACACACACACACTCACACACACGCACACGCGCACATACACACAAACACACACACACATACATACAGACACACTAACAAAAAATATAATGGGGATTTAGATCGATACATTGCTAAAAGCATACAGGTTATTGCAATCATTCAGACTTTACTTCCTGCAGAACTGCTCAATTCTTTCGTGGGAAGAAACTCGTTACAGAGCAAACTCGGTGAGAAGTATTTAGAGCAAAACAATACCCGGATAGACCATATTAGGCTGATAACAACGAAAGAAATATAAGAAATTTAGCAATTAAACAAAGAAAAATGTTTTAAAATATACATTGTGTATATATATATATATATACACACACATACATACATACACGCATTTTCGCTGGTCGAAACCATTTTGGTCCAGGTACTGAAATGTATATTTTAAAACATTTTTCTTTGTTTAATTGCTAAATTTCTTATATTTCTTTGGTTGTTATCAGCTTATTTCAATGGGAATTTATAAAATGACCGTTATTTACTCAGCGAAATATCTAAAACAGTATAGCCCCTTCAACTTTTTTAAATATCTATTGCATAAAATGACAGTTAAAGTGATTCGAAAACACAAATATGTATATAATGAACGATTGGAAGAAATCAAACATTATAATATGCACACACACACACACACACACACACACACACACACACACACACACACACACACACACACACACACACACACACACACACACACACACACACACACACACACACACACACACACACACACACACACACACACACACACTCAATGTCACATACACACACATACAGACACACTGACACACTGACACGCACATACATCTCATGCACTCACACACACATAGATACACACACACACACACACACACACACACATACATACATATATATAGATATGTAGGAGGTGAGTTTTATTGTAGTACAATAAAGCAATGCAGATATCGGATAAGAAGCACTCTACAATTTGTAGGACTGGAGTATACATAATATATAAGAACAAAAGATGGTTAAAGGAGTTCCATATATTTTATTATGCGCATTTCAAAAACAAACATCATCATACAATAATATTTGTAGAGGGTCGGACGCCATGCTTTCCAGCATAGTTACGTCCCTTTACAATCTGAGTTCAAATCCCGCCGAGGTTGACTTTGCCTTTCATCCTTACGGGGTCGATAAAATAAAGTACCAGTAATGAACTGGGTAATTGCTGGCCTTGTGCCTAAAGTAGAAACAAATATTTGTGTTTTCATCAGATAAAACAGGAGTCCTCCTGTTTTATCTGATGAAAACACAAATATTATTGCATGATGATGTTTGTTTTTGAAATGCGCATAATAAAATACATAGAACTCCTTTAACCATCTTTTGTTCTTATATACATATATATATGTATATATGTGTGTGTGTGAGTGCATGAGATGTATGTGCGTGTCAGTGTGTCTGTATGTGTGTGTGTGTGTGTATATACATACTATAATGTTTGATTTCATCCAATTGTTCATTATATATATATTAGTGTTTTCGATTCACTTTAACTGTCATTTTATGCAATAGATATTTAAAAAAGGTGAAGTGGCTATTCTGTTTGAGAGGTTTTCCTATATTTCGCTGAGTAAATAACGGTCATTTTATAATTTCCCATTGAAATAAGTCTATTTGTGATATTTAAACTAATGCTGCTAAATAATTGCTTCTTTCTATTAAAATGTTGAGGGATTGGTATCGAGGCCATTAGAGTTTTCGTTCTCTTGCAATTTCCATTATATATAACTACCGTGGCCACTCCTATACTCAGAACAGGAAAGAAAGAGTCAGAGAGAGACAAAGAGAGGTATAAAGTAATAATATTGATTTCTAGCATAAGAGCAAGGTCACACATTTCCTTTTGATATACGCATGTACATATATATATATATAAATCAGGATGGCCTCAATTTAAAACTGGTTAGACCATTAACGATAAGGGCTCAGCTGTCGGGGTACCGACTCTTTATAACTTATATATATGTAAGAAAAACCACAAACCCTCCACTTCAATTCTACTTTTCAAAAGCAGAACTGCGAAACCGGTAAAGGAACCAAATAAATATATATTTAAAAAAAAAAGACTCCAGTTGCATTTTCGATTTCATCTCTTTTCCTTATTCATATATATATATATATATATCATTATCTATAAAAGGCAGATTTGTGTGTCTGTATGTATGTTTCAATGTTATACATTTGCACAATTTCAAACCGATTCGACTGAATGTCTGTAAGAATGTTGTAAATGGTCTAACTTAGGTCAACGACTATTTATTTATTTCAAACTCAACCACAATTATGGAATTAATCGATAAAACTAAATACATCACGCTTTACCCCCTCTAATAGAATCTGCTTACCTCTCTCTACTTCCCTTAAAATTCGATAAAACTACATACATGCTGCAACTTTCTCTTATATACGCTTAAACTTACAAACTTCCTTTAGGAACGCCGAAGAGAGGAGAGAGAGAGAGAGAGAGAGAGAGAGAGAGAGAGAGAGAGAGAGAGAGAGAGAGAGAGAGAGAGAGAGCGTTTGTTTTTGAGTGTGGAACGGTCAAACATTTATTTACTTCAATGACAACAAAGATTATTACATTTCTTACGAAACAACAATTATTCAAAAGCAACAGATAAATTTATTCAACAACAAAAAAACAGCGATAAATATTTTTTAAAACATCTCTCAACGAACGTGGAAGAAAGAAGTATCAATTTATTTACTATACACAATAATATACTCTATGGGTTCACTAAACCTGCTAGAAACAGCCGCTAACTCTCCCCCATATCTCACCCCTCCCTACTGTTTTAAATTTAGAAAACACACATTAGACAACCATGCAGAACAACTCCATCGCAGCTCTGTTGTTCGGCTGGCATCGTCTACGCGCGTGTTGCGCAAGTACTGTGAAACAATAAATTTCAACACTTCTTTGCACAGAGATAATATCCATAGGCGAAACTACAACTGTAACTGCTGGCGCAGCTCCTACTTCGGCAGTCCAGGTCTGCAATTCATTCACCCAGTGTCTGGCAGACACAAAAGTGCTGCCATAAAATGGGTGGTGCAACCTAACTTTGGTAACTTACTGACCCCGAGCAACGCCGGGCTTTAATGCTAGTATATATATATATATATATATATATATAGCGGCGATGAATTAGTTTTGCGAGGTTTTTTATATGAAATCGTGTGTCGAAACAGATATTGTTATATTTGGGGAGGGTCATATTTGCGTAATATTGCCAGAATTAATAACAGAACACACTCACTGTTTGGTTGGTTTTCGCTTCTCGCTGTCTTTTATATATATATATCTGCGATCTAACTTACTCGGTCCTCAATGTTGCCATTGACTGACCGGCGGTCAAAAATAATACAGATACAATATAGACAAACACATATATATATAGTTTACATAAATCTTTCGTTGCACATCTGCAACATCGTCAGTGGTGTTATATTCATTGTTCCTCCTGTTGTGTTGTATGTCTACGCCATTTTTTTTGTTCAGTCTGTCTATATATTTATTTATTTATTTGCTTGTTTGTTTATCTTATTTTATTTTGTCTTCTTTGCGCATGCGTTTGCGTGTGTGTATAGTGTTATGTGTGATGTGTGACTAGTGTGTATAGTGTTGTGTCTGCTGGGTGACTAGTGTGTGTTTATGTGCTTGTGTATGTATTTATTTATCTTATTTTATTTAATTTAATTTACTTATTTATTTATACTTCTCTTAGGTCAGTGTTGTTTGTTTGGGTGTTGTTGTTGTTCCACTCATTCTTTCTGTTTAGCTTTGGTCTTCTAATTTCTATTTCACTGGCCTCTCTGATTTGCCTATCTGCTGGGTCATTCCTATGTTTAGATATTATTCTAATTTCTATGTTGTCTATGTTACCGTCATGATGTTGTCTAGCATGTTCGTATAGTACTGACCCGTTTTTTCGTCCTTTTAGTTCCCCCCAGTGTTGGTCTATCCTTTCACCTATGCTACGAGCTGTCTCACCTATGTATGTTGTTGTCGTGTTTCTGCAAGTACCCTCTGTACATCTTATGCTATAGACTACGTTTCTAGTTTTACAGTTTATCCGGGGGTTCACCTTACATATGATACATTTCCTATTGGTACAGTGGGTTTTCTTAAAAGGGTAGGTTTTGCTGATCAGGGATTTTATGGTGGTTCCTGGCTTTTCTACCACCTTTATTTTTAAGTGGGTCTTTCTCAGGGCCTTTCTACACTGGTTAGCTAATTTCCCTCCAGGGGTGGCGTCCACAAACATGACACTCTGATATCTCTGGTTGTCGTACCATGATGTGGCCTTTCCTATCTTATGTCTAGCCCTATCTAAGCTATTCCATGATTTGCTCCTGTATAGTGGGCAAATTCCTTTCATGTCCAGTTCTATGAGGGTCTTATACTTTTCCATGGCTCCTTCGTATACTCTGACTCTGTCTCTTTGGTTGTAGCCAGAGAACTGCATGCGGTTGATGAAGTGTTGGATGTGTCCTTCCATTTCTGTTGGGTCGCACATGCTGGACACATTCTTCATCACTCGTATCAAATCTGCGATCAGAATATTAAACTTAGCACTACTGGACATTGCTGAGTTTTTGAGTATCAGGTATTTGGAGGCCATGGGTTTAGCATAGTGTGAGTGGAGAATTTGGGCTCTCTCGTCTATAGTGTTGATCCAGAGTTCTGTGTCTAATACAGGTAGTCTATTGTTAGGGTGTTTGGAAGGGAAGTCTATAGTTACAGTTATACTCTGGTGTATGGAATTAGCTATCTGCTGGATGCTTTCCATCGTGCTACGTTCTAAATCAAACTTGTTAGTGCTCTCTAGTGGGGGTGTTCTTATAACTATATTGATATCGTCTACATAACGAGAGTACATGATGAGGTCTATGGAGCTTTCATTAAGGAGATCTTTAAGTCTCCTTTCCCACCATACCATGAAAAGGTTGGCAACATCGCCAGCTATGCTGACACCGATGGCTGCTCCCTCATTTTGGGTGTAGATTTTCTCATTGAACTTAAATATGTGGCCCTTTAGGGTAGTTTTGATACTAGCCCCTATTGCATGTGCGACCATTTTTCTTACCTGATCAGTGTTTTGGGGGGTCCGTATAGCTTTGGTCCACCCAATCCACCTTCCTATGGGAGTCTTTTTAGCCATTGAGGTTATGGTGGGGGGTCTACCTCTTATAGGTCTACTAGGGCAGAAACATCTAAGGTCATGGCTGTCTAGGTAGTCAGTGTCGTAGGTAAGTCTAAGTAGGAGGCCCAGTTCGTCTGTGTCGACGTCGCAGAACTCCACCTCACTCTCAATGATCATCTCCACACATCTTTTCACAGCAAAATCAATGTTAATGGATGGGTACAGTGACACCACATCCATGCTGCCTATTATGCAGTTGGATAGGCTCCTGTTTTTGTTGCACTCACTGATTCTGCTGAGGAGGTCCTCTGTACGTTCACATACATCTGGGGACATCTTGATTATGGGGCGTATAACCATTGAGAGGAAGTAGGAGATCCTGTAGTTGCTAGCTATATTAGCTCCGCATACAGGTCTTGTTGGTGGTCCTATTGTCGGGTCGTCGACTGTCTTGTGGTCTTTGCGGAGCCCATACAAGGGTGGTATGCCATTGTTAGACGCCTGGAAGTTGTTGGCAGTGCGTCTGCTTGGCTTTAGGATGTCAGTCCACATCATCATGTGAGCGTTGAGGATTTTTTCTCTCCCATCGTGTGTTAGTTGTGCAACTTCGCTCGTGTTGGTGATGTGGGGTTGCATTGCCTCGATGTAGTTCGGCATGCTATCTATTGACATCCTACCAGACTTATCTGTGGGTAGACACACTACCTCACCATCCCTTGTGCGCTGCTTGAGGCTAACCAAGCCTTCTACAGGTTTTATCCCAAGTTGTTGGGCCTCTGGTCTGCTCTGTCTCATAGTGTACCTGTCTACTACTTGTCTAATCTTATTTCTAGCTATGGTGAACTGTGCCTCCGTCTCGTCATCTATTTGTTGTGGTATGCAAACTCTTTTATTAAAGGGTAACCTCGTAGGATAGATATTACCCATCTTATATGTTTTGTCAGCTGGGTTGAAAAATAGTTTCTCTAAGGGGTTGTCGTTATTTCTATCGTCATAGTTGTGTGTGTTGCTATTATTGTTATCATGGTGGTTGTTGTTGTTTCTATCCTTAGCATTAATATTATTATTGTTATGATTGCTAGATGTATTGTTGTTTACTTCACCGTTATTGTTGTTGTTGTTACTGCTATTTCTACCATTGTGGTTGTTACTATTATTATGTTTCTTGTTTTTGTTGATGTTGCTACATGTACTATTTCCATTATTACCACTGTGGTTATTGTTGTTGTTGTTCGTATTGTTACCGTTATTACTACTGTGGTCACTGTTGCTGTGTCTGTGGTTAACGTTTCTATTATTATTATTATTGTGGTTGTTGTTGTTCTGTCTATCGCTAGTATTATTACCATTATCACTATTTCTCACTTTCCTGCCATTGTTATGGTTATGGCTGTTATTTCTATACCCAGAGTTATTGTTTATATTACTACTACCGTTATTATTGTTGTTGTTGTTTACCTTTGCATTCCAACGTATTTTTGTGAAACACTTTTCCAGCTCCGTTTTGCATTCCATAGGATTAATCTTTTTGTAGATGGCAAATTTTGGTGGTAACTTTAGGATTTGTTGTTCTTGTTCACTGATTAAAGTGTTCCCATAGATATTTACTGTGTGGTCATTGGTAAATTCTTCCGGTAGTTTTACATCACTCATACGGATGTTGTCGATGTTATCTGGGTATTTTTGAGAATATTCGATTTTCCTTTCTTGTAGTGATTTAGAACGTAGCACGATGGAAAGCATCCAGCAGATAGCTAATTCCATACACCAGAGTATAACTGTAACTATAGACTTCCCTTCCAAACACCCTAACAATAGACTACCTGTATTAGACACAGAACTCTGGATCAACACTATAGACGAGAGAGCCCAAATTCTCCACTCACACTATGCTAAACCCATGGCCTCCAAATACCTGATACTCAAAAACTCAGCAATGTCCAGTAGTGCTAAGTTTAATATTCTGATCGCAGATTTGATACGAGTGATGAAGAATGTGTCCAGCATGTGCGACCCAACAGAAATGGAAGAACACATCCAACACTTCATCAACCGCATGCAGTTCTCTGGCTACAACCAAAGAGACAGAGTCAGAGTATACGAAGGAGCCATGGAAAAGTATAAGACCCTCATAGAACTGGACATGAAAGGAATTTGCCCACTATACAGGAGCAAATCATGGAATAGCTTAGATAGGGCTAGACATAAGATAGGAAAGGCCACATCATGGTACGACAACCAGAGATATCAGAGTGTCATGTTTGTGGACGCCACCCCTGGAGGGAAATTAGCTAACCAGTGTAGAAAGGCCCTGAGAAAGACCCACTTAAAAATAAAGGTGGTAGAAAAGCCAGGAACCACCATAAAATCCCTGATCAGCAAAACCTACCCTTTTAAGAAAACCCACTGTACCAATAGGAAATGTATCATATGTAAGGTGAACCCCCGGATAAACTGTAAAACTAGAAACGTAGTCTATAGCATAAGATGTACAGAGGGTACTTGCAGAAACACGACAACAACATACATAGGTGAGACAGCTCGTAGCATAGGTGAAAGGATAGACCAACACTGGGGGGAACTAAAAGGACGAAAAAACGGGTCAGTACTATACGAACATGCTAGACAACATCATGACGGTAACATAGACAACATAGAAATTAGAATAATATCTAAACATAGGAATGACCCAGCAGATAGGCAAATCAGAGAGGCCAGTGAAATAGAAATTAGAAGACCAAAGCTAAACAGAAAGAATGAGTGGAACAACAACAACACCCAAACAAACAACACTGACCTAAGAGAAGTATAAATAAATAAGTAAATTAAATTAAATAAAATAAGATAAATAAATACATACACAAGCACATAAACACACACTAGTCACCCAGCAGACACAACACTATACACACTAGTCACACATCACACATAACACTATACACACACGCAAACGCATGCGCAAAGAAGACAAAATAAAATAAGATAAACAAACAAGCAAATAAATAAATAAATATATAGACAGACTGAACAAAAAAAATGGCGTAGACATACAACACAACAGGAGGAACAATGAATATAACACCACTGACGATGTTGCAGATGTGCAACGAAAGATTTATGTAAACTATATATATATGTGTTTGTCTATATTGTATCTGTATTATTTTTGACCGCCGGTCAGTCAATGGCAACATTGAGGACCGAGTAAGTTAGATCGCAGATATATATATATAAAAGACAGCGAGAAGCGAAAACCAACCAAACAGTGAGTGTGTTCTGTTATTAATTCTGGCAATATTACGCAAATATGACCCTCCCCAAATATAACAATATATATATATATATATATATATATATATATATATATATATATATATATATATATATATATATATATATATATACACACAAGGGGTGTAACGTGGAGTTATAGTGTTTAGAAATTTAATGGAAACACAAACATAAGACAGTTCCCCTCTTCAGTTGTCTGCTGTGGGTCTCGGATGTTTCAACGTATTAAAGACAATACATCTATCCACAGTGCGTCAATAACTTCAGGAAGTTAATAGGGAAGGAAAAGACAAAAAAAAAAGACTATAGCGAAGAGAAAGAAAATAAAGAGAAGAAAAAAACAGAAACCATACCGATAGAGAGGTGGGGAACACGAGACAGAGAGAGGAAGGAGTTAAAAGGGAGGCCGGGTGTAAGCCCTAAGATCTTATTAACAGCAAGAGAGAGAGAGAGAGCGAAAAGAAGCACGTCTGATCTTAGCGAGAACAGGCGCAAAGAGTGAGAGAAAAAGGAAATCGGAAGTAGTAAAGGATCAGATAGATAGCGGGATAAAGGGGATAGATAATGGGAGGGAAAGAGGATAAATGAGTGGGAGAGAGAGAGGGAGGGGGAGAGAGAGAGAGAGAGAGAGAGAGAGAGAGAGAGAGAGAGAGAGAGAGAGAGAAAGGGAGAGAAAGAAAGAGGGGAAAAGAGGAAGGAAAAGAGTTAAACAACAACCGAGGTAGAGAAAATAGAACGGTCACATCAATAAATTAATAAGAATTAAATGGGACAAGGTGCTGTGTGGTTAATAATTGTTTCTACTTTTGGCACAAGGCCAGCAAGTACATTACTGGTACTTTATTTTATCGACCCCGTAAGGATGAAAGGCAAGGTTAACCTTAGAGGCATTTGAACTCAGATCATAAAGGGACGTAACTATGCTGGAAAGCATGTCCGACCTCTACCGATACTGCCAATTCACCTCCCTGCTGTGCGGTTAATAATAAAGAGTGTTTATCCCTTACGGAGGAATATTGTTTGCCTCCTCTTTAGAAGGTCACGTGATTCTGCCACAGTCTTTGAGAATGATGTCCCGACCACTGTGAAAGTCTATATTGAGTCTGGCAATCTCTCTTAGGAATTCTTGCATTAGTTTTAGGACTGAACTCCGTCGATGATTTATCCCGTTATTATTAGTCATATTATCTTTCTAATCTTTGGAAACACCGAATGCAGCAGTTGAAATTCAATCAACTCATCTAGTACGTGGTAATGAAACTCTTACAGTTCGGAGAAGTATAGTTGTTCCCCCACTACGCCATCTAACTACTGTTTAACGCGATTTCTATAATTTCATGGAGTGCGTGGATAGTGCTTGGGCTATACTGAATCTAAACGTATAACATTTATAACCAAAGATTTATATGGTTCGTTGATTATTCAACGAATACAATTTTACAACAGAATAGAAGCACTCGACAGTGAATTTTCCTGGAGTATTTAATATTATTCAAAATATTAATAAATGAAAAATATTCTCATAATCAAAATATATATTTTATTATACATATTTCAAAGGTACAATGGTGTTTAAGTACGTTTTCATCAGAGGAAAATATATAAGATTGTATATGCGACATACCGCTAGGGTTTTGATATATATATATATATATATATATGTGTGTGTGTGTGTGTCTGTGTATATATATATATAGACATACATACATTTTTGCGCGTGTGTGTGTATGTATGTGTTTGTGTGGGTGTTTATGTGTATGTCTTTCGGTGTGTGTATATTGAAATGAGAGAAATCATAGAATCAATGAATACATTTGTACAGTAAAGTAAATCTAATACTATCGTTACCCAGAGTGTGGTACCACACTTGTTCCCCCAGGCTAGTATAGAGATTTCTTTTGTTATTCCTCCTTAATTCAGTTGTTATAGAGGATATTAATAAAACTTTAGGTCATACTGGTGACAGACGCAACTAATTCGTAGCTTAAATTTCGAGCGCTTGTAATTTCTATTGATTCATTTAATTACACACGTTCTTTAAAATAACTAACCGGCCAGAAATCTCTGCGTAGTTGCTTCTACCTATGTCAAGCTTACGGTCGAATTTTCCAATCTTCTGAGACGTGGGCGAAGTAAAGATTATATACTGGTTTTAAAAAGTTATAATCTAGGGCCAGTAGTGAAATAGGAGCTTGCTTATCTGTGAGCAAACGGTCAATATCCTATCTAGGTTTTTTTAAATCTTTATAATGAATTCTATTAAAATTTCTATAAAAATAATTACAAATATGTTTAGAGTTGCTGTTTATTTTTCCCTGCTTTTGAGCCATTATTGACTCGAATCTTTCCTGTCAACAAGACTTCAGAATAAACGGAATTCACAACCGAAATATTTTCAAAAGAACGCACTTTCATTTCGACTACAAAATATATTAATTCAATTTTCTCCCAGAAACAATACAAGAATATTTAACGAGAGATTTGATCAGTTTCCATAGAAGAACATTTGTTAGTTAAACAAAGATTAATCTGGAAACTACAAATTTCTTAATCGAAATAACAGTTTTTAATGTTATCGCATAAGACAACCAGATGGGTGTGAGTTGTGAAATCTTCCTTGTTCAGAGAATGTCACGTCCATTACACAGTTGCTGTTGTTTATGAAGTGCATTGGATTCAGTGAACCTAACAATGTTAGATGAAAGATTAGCGCCATCAAATTAACATTTATGAAATTAATATCCTTTTTTGACATGTTTGCCAATGACTAATAGCAGACATATTTTCAATATGAACGACTGATATATATGCAATATAATACTGGTATCACGTTTGTTGAATCTGAAACAATGATAAGTATTATTGTGTGAGCTTGATAGTTCGATTTAACCCAAAAGCACAAAATACGACGAAAATTAGTTCTCCTATATTTCTACACCCTGAATAACAACAGTCACTTCAGTTATTATTGCATCCTAAAGCAGAAAACTACAATTATGATTATTATTTAGTTTGCACACTAAATATGATTATTACTGGTTCTTTTACTAACTGTCGATACTCAACGAGGTTCTTAGCGAGAGAGTATCGTCCTGGGTATATGTGCAGTGCCCAATGGGATAGCCATTTGTGATTCTAGGTCTATTTGCTTAAGGTACCCTCTCAGTATAAAACTCTAGTGAGAACCGGTTTGTCTACTTGTTCTCTATTCAGATTTTTCAGGTATTGGCCATGAATGGGTTTTTCTTGTCATCGTTTTAACATGGCATTCTGAGGGTCTGTTTTCGGTTTAGATTTCATGATTTTAGCAGTTTCTGTTGTGGTATCTTCTTTGTTTTCATTTTCCTCACATTTTCAATCCAGTTTCTATTTCTAATTTGCGGGCTTACTTGAAGACAGAAAACAATTTATTATTTTGTTCATGTTTAATGGCTATTATTAATATAAGTTTGGGCGGTGAATTGGCAGTATCGGTAGAGGGTTGGACGCCATGCTTTCTAGCATAGTTACGTCCCTTTACAGTCTGAGTTCAAATCCCGCCGAGGTTAACTTTGCCTTTCATCCTTACGGGGTCGATAAAATAAAGTACCAGTAATGTGCTGGATCATTGCTGGCCTTGTGCCTAAAGTAGAAACAATTATTATTATGAATTTGGGCGGTGAATTGGCAGTATCGGTAGAGGGTCGGACGCCATGCTTTGACGCATAGAATTACGGCCCTTGCCATTCTGAGTTCAAATCCCGCCGAGGTTAACTTTTCCTTTCATCCTCACAAGGTCGATAAAATAAAGTACCAGTAATGTACTGGTTAATTGCTGGCCTTGTGCCAATAGTAGAAACAATTATTATTATGAATTTGATATCTGTCATTGATGTTATATAACCCCAAAAATTGCCCAAATGAACATTCAAGCTACTACCTGCAACCTCAGATATACATGTCGTAAAGGTAGGGGGTCCTACCTGCAACCTCAGATATACATGTCGTAAAGTGGGGGTCCGGCAGTGTTAACATAAAAGGAGGCTGGGTTAATGGTCTTTGATCAACATTAGAAACACTTCGAGAGAGTTCCTAGTGCTCTGATTCAAATGGGGATAAACTTCAACTCATGACGATCAGAAATTATTTTTCAGTTTCCACTTTAGGTCCTGGAACCGTTTAATTTTCTCCTTCTCCTTTTCTTGCACCGTTGTGTCAAAGCGGCAAGCTACATCTATAATCAAGCATATATATATATATATATAATTGATATATATATAATTGAAAAACTAGATGTCTGATTTTGAGTTTGTCTCCTGATGAATCCTAACTCAGGACATTCCTATTATTTGGATGTCTAAAAATACGGATGAAACCATGGTAGAGATATAATTACGGTATGTACGCATTTCTTCTAAGTTTAATTTTACACCTAATGTGTATGGTTGATGATATATTTAGTCAGTTTCTACAGGCTGTCGAAATTTTGGATAAATACTCGATTGGGGCCACCGCGAAGAGGCTACGTTCGGTTATTTGTCGGAGATTTCTCCATAAGAGCCTTTCTTCTTATAGCTTGATCTAATTGATTTTTTTATATGGTTAATTATGCTAATTAGAAGAAGAAATAGTATATATTTTATCTGATGATTCTAAAGACATGATTTATGATATATATATATATATATATATATATATACATAAACATACATATACAAAAAAAAATATATCCATGAACACACACACTCGTCCACACATACATACAGACATACATGAAGGGTTATCATTGTCGCACATATAGTTCTCTTCTTAATAGGAGTGCAGTACCTATTAGAACAATTTTTTGCACTTCTTGCAGAGATTGTAAACCAGGGATCATTATCACAAGCTCTTCTGGTCCCTTTTTATCATCTCAAGTGCTCCTACAATCACTGATAATGTAACGGCCTTCAGGTACCACATTTTTTCAATTTCAATGAACAAATCTTTATATTTTCTTAGCTTGTTAAATTCTTTTACTGCGATACTTTGATCATATGGGATGCTGATATGAATTAATAAATAGACTTTGTTAGGTTGGTATTTTACAATAATATTTGGTCTACTAGCTTTATAGTCCGATCAGTATGTTCAGGAAAATCCTAAAGAATCGTTACTTGTCAACTGTCAGATGGTATTTGGTTCCCGGAGAATTTTTCCTATATCATTTCTGTTCCACGGGTATGACCTCATTCTGCAGCAATTCGTGGTGCAGTTGCCTTCAAATGACGGAGGGGAGGGTTCATCATCATTCTCTACACACGAACTTTTCTTATTGTTCCTACACTTTATCCAACATGATCTTACTCAGAAAGGACAGCATAAATGTACGTGATCTTGAGTCATCATGGAAGCAGGGTCACCTACTCAGCGACCTTATATCACTAAACATATATGTGGTGGCCATCAGCGAGACCAGAATTTCTGAGGCACATGCCTTCATATCCATTTTCGGTGACTACGTGGTGTATGCATCTCCAGTTCGTCCGGGGTTTGAGGTGGGGAATGGCTGTGTTGTTTCGGAAAGGCTTGGATCTCACGATAGGGTCCATCGCCCAGGAGGTAAGATAGTGGCGCTGGACGTGACCAGCAGAGAAGGGCTTGATTTTAGGCCAGTTGCTTTCTATGTCCTTTCCGGGGCATGACAGCTGGATATCTTCTGGGCACCCGCTCCTTAGTGTTAGTAGGCGACTGCAACGGTATCTTCGACACACGCTGAGACTGTATGGGGCTAGCAGATATGAGATGAGTGTGTGAAGGCGTCGCATAACTGCTCAGACATTTCCAATTGTCTGACACGTACCGACTGGATTTCCCCAATGTGCCAACATGGACATGGAACAACTGCATTGGGTCTTCCAGATCATATCTAGATTGGGTATTTTGCAGGGAAGTGGATAAGACTAGCAAAAACTGTCCACAATTCAAAATAGTCGACTACACTGACAAAACATTCGTGATCTATATAGTTTAATTTGATAGTCTTCATAGGCAGCTGCTCGGTTACTGAAAGCTGAAGGCATCCTTTTCTGTGCACAAAGCGTACAGAGACCGGTTTAGTTGATTAGTTAAGCGGGCTTGATGGTAGCAATGGTCAACAGCAAATGGCACTTTACCTTGAACACGGCGATTAGAGTAGAATCGATGAAATTTAGCAAAAGATTAACGAAAGTAAAACTAGACTAGAGGGAGAACTATTTAGAAAGCTAGAAGTGGGCATTAGTAAAAGCACCGCAGCAGACGTTCTCGCAGTGAATTGGCGCTCAACCAATTCTTCAATACTAAGCATGAAGTTGCGTTGCCAAATCTAATGTGCATGCTCTTTGACAGAAGGAGATAAAACCTGTTTGATGGGCGCAAGTGGTGAAGCGCGGCGTAGCAACAGTTCTCTGACTGGGCCGGGATCAAGTGATGAATATTAGTGCTTACCTCGGTGGCCTGTAAGGCTCTTGACCACGGAGACGGATTGTTGCATGTAACAGCTGCTGTAGATCATCAGAGTACAACTGGGGTTGGGTTGGGGTCCTTTGCCTTAGTATTTAAGGTGGCAGTGTATTTTTGTGTGGTTTTCTACAAGTGACTCTAGGAAATCTCCCCTCTTGTTTGGGTGCCTTTCACCCCTAACGGGTCGATAAAATAAAGTACCAGTGATGCACTGATATCGATTTAATCGACTTTCCCTTTCTCTTTATATTGCTGGCCTTGTGCTAAAAGAAGATACAATTATTGTTGTTGTTGTGGTTGACGTAGTAGTAGTAGTAGTAGTAGTAGTAGTAGTTGTTGTTTTTGTTGTTGTTGTTGTTTAGAGAATAACATATTTTGACTTCGGTGATTTGAAGATGCAGAAATTGTTCAGGCAGCAGAACATGGAAGATTTAATTAATTTATTAACGATAATCTGTAAAATATTATTGAGAAGAATTATTCTCCACGACTGCCTGTCTCCCGGAATATTTGGAGATTCGCTACCCACTTCTTTCGTGGACAGTATAGCTTTCGATTCTTCTTCTTGTATGTGTCAGCGAGAGAGAGAGAGCTAAGTAAGTAGAATCGAAGAATGTGGATTCTTTTGTAATCTAATGTTTTGTTACATTCTGATTTAAAAACTAGTGAAACGTCAACTTTGCTGAGCCAATGTGGTCATTCAATGCTAGAGATAGTAGCCAAACGTCCCCTACCATCGTAAAAGAAAAGCCATTGTATAATCTAGTCATATTTGGAAAAACGTGAAATGGCTATAGTTAAGACTGCTTTTGTCTTAGGCTTGCTAGATCAGGACAGACTTGGGGCTAAACAACAACTACGGCAACCTAGCTTTACCATTACTGCAGTTTGATAATACAAATGCCAGATTTAGATCTAAACTGAAGTTAATACAAGTAACTGTCACCCTTATCCATAAGTATCTGGTCATTTGCCAATATATGAAATCAATGAGGTAGTTAATTGTTAACAAAGAGAGTGTATCAGCTAAAATTGCTTAGTTGCGTCACTTCACATCCTGGGTTCGAATTATGTCAATAAAGCAAATAACTAATTGGGGTTGATATAATTGACTTTCCTTCTCTTATCTTCTGGCCTCATGCCTAAATTAGAAATCATTTTCAAATACAGCTGACATATTACTTGAAAGCTTTTAGTAAAGACCATGTGAGGTTTGATATAAAATCCCGCGAAGGACAAATTTGCCTTTCATTCATCTGGGTTCGAAAAATTAAAGTACCAGTAAAGTACTGTGGCCGATAGTACAGTCTTTCCCCTCCCCTCAAATTGCTAGCCTTATTCCTAAATTGGGAATTATTATTTGTTTAGTTAAATACATGAATATGCGTGGTTTGCAGGATCGATAAATCACAGCCCCTGTATGTTTTGAGTTCAACCCTCCTCGGAGTCAACTTTACCTTTTCGTCCCTCATTTGATAAAATAGGTCCATTTTACTGTATGCAGTTACGTCACGATATTTTCTGGGTTTAAATTTCATAGGATTCGACTTTGTGTTTGGTTCCTCTCATTATCGATTAAAACAAGTCCTAGTAACTCAGCTACGTTGCCTATATATTTCTGTTTCTGTCCTTAATTAGAAAAGAAGCATTGCAATCTATTTGCAGAAATCCAAAATTGTATGTGATTTGCTTTTTCACTAAATTCTAGAGGTTCAAATCCTACCAGAATTGTCGTTGTCACTGACTATTGATACATGATCAATACAAAAAGTACCACTAATGCACTGATGGGTATCACTATCTTGGATAGCTAAATTTGTGAATAAAATGATCTAAATGGCTTCAATCTCTGTAGAATGTCTATTGAATAAATCTCAGATTAGCACTAAATTAATCCTGAGATGCATTCAGAAATACTAATCCTATTTGGAAGTAATTCTTTGAAAAGAATTCTGAAATACTTTTTGATATCAATATTATAAAAACATAAATAAATGTGGTTGGGGAATCCTTAACTCTCTTTCAAAAATCAAATATACCGAACGTTGATTTGTTAAAATTCATTTCACAGGTTACATTTTAAGTGGTTAAGTTTAATCGCAATCCTTCGCATGTTTTATGGTAAGCGAGGGTTAATATCTGAAATCGAAACGTTGGGGCTGGAATCATATTCATAGTAATCAATATGTAGATTACGTTATTGGATTAGGTTGTAAGTGGTCACATGTGAGAGATTAACAATTCATAAGAATGACAACGGTAATAATATTAATAATAATCATCCCCACCAAACCATCATCATCTTCATCATCATTATTTCGATCAATACATATCTTCCACTTCACCATCTCCACTATCACTACCGTCAATACCATCATCTTCATTATTTCTACTTTATATTCTTTTTCTTTATCCTCCCCTTCTCCACTTTCTTATTCGGTTTTTCGTCCTTCACCTCTTCTTCACGTCCTTCATATATTCTATTTCCTATCCCCTCACATGCAATCTCCTCCTCTCACCCTCTTTCTCTTCTCTACCTTATTCTCTCCACATACTTCACTTCTCTTTCGTTCCCTCTACCTTCACCCCTTTTTCGCTCCTTTTTCTCCCTCTTCTTCACTCATCCTCCGACTCCCCCTTCACAATTTCTTTCTCTCGTCCCTCCCTTAAACTTCCCTCTCAGTAGCAGTAACACCAAGAACATTACTATAACCGTCATCACCATAGTTTTAACAGAGATATCTCTTAATATAATTGTTTCTGATTTAGGCACAAGACCAACAATTTTGAGAGGAGAGGAAAGTCGATTAAATCGACCCCATTGCATTACTGGTGCTTTATTTTATCGAGCCCGTAAGGATGAAAGGCAGAGCTAACCTTGGGGGGATTTGAACTCAGAACGTAAAGGCCCGTAACTCTATGTCGCAAAGCATGGTGTCCGACGCTCTGATATCTCTTACTATAATGATTTCTAGTATAGGCACAAGGCCAGTAATTTTGGGGAAGAAGAAAGTCGATTAAATCGACGCCAGTACGTTACTGGTGCTTTATTGTATCGACCCCGTAAGGATGAAAGACAAAGTTAACCTCGGCGAGATTTGAACTCAGGCCGTAAAGGGCCGTAACTCTATGCTGCAAAGCATGGTGTCCTATTCCCTACCGATACTGCCAATTTACTTCCCTTATATTTCTTACTATAATGCAAGTTGTAAGAAATATAAGGGCAGTAAATTATACAACTTACAGATCTGATGGTCAATAAAGAAAGCACAAGGTGATGGCTCTGTATCTGTTAGTTCAAAATAATGTATTTCATTTATCGACTTCCGTATGAGGCTTTCTATTTTAACTGTTTGGAGAACTCTCTGACACAAAGTAAGTACCAAAGGCGGTTGACAAGTGCGCTAATAATACAAAAGTCTGCTGTGAATATATTGACTTTCAGAGTATTAAAATTAGAAATTAATTGCTAAACACTGAATTAGAATATAATAAAAGCTAACTAATATATCTTTATATCGCAATTAACCACACCATGTTCATGTAAACATTTTATTTGATTTAACCTATATCTGACATATATTAGGGCTGATCGTTACAAGTAATATAACAATTAGCCCTTCTTTGTTAGATGATATAACATATTTATGGCTTTGTCAGAAGGTTAGAGTTTTTCATGGCCTCTATGACTGGCTAGAAGTTATCGCTTGACCGGCGACATGGCTCAGATGCGTACAACACAGTAAATTCCACTAAATGTATCCATGGACCAATGGTGATATTAAACCGGGCAACGAATTAAATCTACTATCAAGATCATAAATCTATTGAGTTCTTACTGTATAAAGAAAAGTGAACTTTTACAGTCTGAAATATCAAACTTCATAAATTTCCTATTTCCGAAACAGAACTCTGCGAAGCTAGGAGACATCTCAAGTTAAATTGTGAGAAAGTGATTAGTCAAACAATTTCGAACAACATGGCCTGGAGAGGGAATAAAATTCATGTAGTCAGTTACGCTCGAGTCTCAAATAAGCGTTCCACCTCGTTTATTAATTTTTCAGATTTCTTCCACACACACCTGCTCTCATTTAAACCTCACCCACCCCGTTTATTTTGTTAATCTATTTCCGACGAAATTTTATTTTAAGTGGTAACATTCACGCGATAATTAATTTTATTATAACCATGTCCATTACGAGCTGAGGATCCGCTAAGGTGGAACAATTGTTCTCGGAATGGTGAACTAACTGTTGTGTAACCCCTTCTACCTAACTCGTCACATGGACTGAGTGCTCTACCACTACGGATATTACCTTCCAGTGTTCTACCACTATATATATATCTAAGACGGGTAAAATTCCCGAGATCCATGGACGAGTTCTCTCCAGCGGTCTCTGTCCCTCATTATCGCTGCCATGTCTTGCGTCTCCAAAAGTCAGCTCAAAAGTGACACAGAGGAGACTGAGGTTAGCTGGACATGCTCACCGACATCCAGAGTTGACATTGCACTCAGTGCTCCTTTGGGAGTCGCTACATGGACACACTAGAAGAGGAAGACCAAGGTTAACGTATGTTGATGCCCTAAGGACAGACACTGGTCTGTTGGATATATATATATATATATATATATATATATATATATATATTAGGTATTAAATTAACATTGTAAATAAAAACAACAAAGTCAAGTTACATTACCCATTCATATAATTGTTTTACGATCGTTTCGGAGGGTCGATCATATTGACATATTGTCTGAACTATAGCAGTTATATAACTATATACTATCAGGCCACATATATAGGTTCGATGAGACCGCCTTCTTCCGAAACATTGTTTCTTCTTATCTTCGTACGAATGTATAACCCCCCCCCCCCCCACATACACACATAGACACAAACATGCATACGCCCGCGCACAAGTATAGCTCGTTTTACAAAACTTTTTTTTTTTCATTTCAGGTAGACGCACTCCATCATCCTCTTTTCTAAAAAAAATAAATCATAATCTAAACACCAGCACCAACAGTTTTCCAAGAGATGTCAACATGAATGGACCTGTTATTTTTATCTAAAGACATTTTTTTTCCTATTCCAACCCGCCCGTCCCCTTAATCTATAATATTTCTCATTCTTTCTTCTGATGAAGGACTAGCGTCCGAAACGTTAAGATCCTCTTCCTGCTATTTCAAGCGTTAACCTAATATATTCCTTCCATATACTGCACCGATTGTGTTTACCTTTTACACACCCACCTTTTACATGTATATATAATATATATATATATACATATATATATATTTATTAAAATAATTTGCTCTACGGTTCTTATATATTTGATATATATTTATCCTTATCGAGCCCTCTTTGGATTTTAGTCTTCAAATTTATTATTATTACATATATATATATATATATATATATATATATATATATATATAAAATATTAAGGAGATAAGGTGAATAAAGAAAAAGTTAAATGAATTATGAACTTAGAGGAATTAGTTAGGGTCCAAGTTTCTTTCTCTGTATTGTAATAGGAAAAAGTAAATAATAGGTTTAATACGAACACGGAAGGAGAGAAGAAAGAAGAAAATTCAAGGTAGAAAAAATATATAACGTCAACAAATATATGTTTACAAAATTTACTAATGGTAATATTAGTATATATTAAAAATAAAATTTGTATGGCCAAGAATATAAGGGAAATTCCTTTTCTTTAATCATGAACATCTCCATTCATAAACCTCATTAACTTTTAATTTCAAAATTGTTTTTAAATTATGTATTATCTTACAACGTTTTTTTTTTATTTCTCTCTGTGAGACAATGTTTCTCAGTATTAAAGGTTATCTCTCTCTCTCTCTCTCTCTCTCTCTCTCCTCTCTCTCTCTCTCTCTCTCTCTCTCTCTCTCTCTCTCTCCCTCTCTCTCTCTCTCTCTTTCTCACTCATTTCTCCTCCTCGCTCATCCTTCCTTCTTATACTTCTCCTCCGTCATCCTTTCCTTATCATTATTTTTTTTTTTTTTTTTCTTTCTTCCTCTTCCTTAACTTTTCCTTCCCCCTTCCTTCTTTTTTCCCAATCTCATATATCCATCTTATTTTATTTTTCATATGTTGATTTAACACATCACTGCTCGCAAGTCTTTTTTAAGCTTCATATCATGTCTCCCTATTTTATCTGATGAGAACACAAATATCATCCCATGATGATATTTGTTTTTGAAATGCGCATAATAAAATACATGGAACTCTTTTAACCATTTTTTGATTTTATATTATTTATACTCCAGTCCTATCAACTGTTGAGTGCTACTTATCCGATATTTGCATTGCTTTATTGTACTACAATAAAACTCACCTCTTACATATATATATATATATATATGTAAAAGGCAAACAGAAATTACAACACAATCGGTGCAGTATATGGACAGAATATATTAGGTTAACGCTTCAAATAGCAGGAAAAGGGTCTTAACGTTTCGGACGCTAGTCCTTCATCAGAAGAAAGAATGAGAAATAAGATAAATTGAGGGGACGGGCGGGTTGGAATTGGAAAAAAATGTCTTTAGATAAAAATAACAGGTCCATTCATGTTGACATCTCTTGGAAAACTGTTGGTGCTGGCGTTTTGAGTATGATTTATTTATTTAGAAAAGTGGGTGATGGAGCGCGTCTACCTGAAATGGAAAAAAAAACGTTTTGTAAAACGAGCTATACTTGTACGCGGGCGTATGCATGTGCGTGTGTGTGTGTTATTATACGCCCGTCCGTAGCTAAGAATATATATGTAAATAGGGAGAAAAAGACGATTATTAGGAAGAAAAAAATGTTTTTGTCCTTTTATTTTTTTCTCTTTTTTCTGGGTTAGAAAATGTTTAAAACAAAATATTTTACTTTGTGTGGAGTGTTAAGGTATTAGTTAATTTATTTATTAATTAACAATAGCATTTATTTATTTATATATTTAATAATTGTCTATTACCGGTTTCAGCATTTTATGCATTATCAAAGGGGGGAATTTGTATTGGTATAAAATGCTGGAGAGAAGATAATGTGACTTTGAAAATATTAAGGAAATTGGAAAGAAAGAATAATATTATTTACAAACAAGGATTTTGAAGTAAAAACAAAAAAAGATAAAAAAAAGGGGGTGATGTGGAACACGATAAGGTAATGGGAAAGAAAGAATAATATTATTTACATGCATAGTTCTTAAGGATAAGCAGTTCAAAAGGTGTTATTATGGCAAGAGCGCTTGGTTGGTCCATGATGGCGGCAAATGGTAGTGTTATATATATATATATATATATATATATATATATATATATATATATATATATATATATATATATATATATATATATATATATATATATATGTATGTATATATATATAGAAATAATAATAATAATACATTTGAAGACTAAAATCCAAAGAGAGCTCGATAATAAATATTTACTTCTGCGTTCATAAATCAATTTTTTTTAGTTTCAGAAGATCCCGTTAAGGATGAAAACAGCGATTCTTTGCTTAAATTTTAATCTATTTTAATAAATATGTATATATATATATATATATATATATATATATATATATGTGTGTGTGTGTGTGTGTGTGTGTGTGTGTGTGTGTGTGTGTATACATACATATATATATATATATATATATATATATATATATATATAGGCCAGAATTAGCCGTCGAAACGGCTTGAGCTCAGCCGTCGGGGTCCTAATCGTTCCTATATATATATATATATATATATATATATACAAAATGTGTCAGCCAAAACAGGACTGCGGGCACAAAGGAATAATTCAAACCCAAACCACAAACTACAAGTTTTTTTCGTTCGAAATAATCACCCTTGAGTCTAATGCTCTTTCCCATCCTTCTCCGTTACCCCATCCATGCAGTCGTGGATGGATTCTTCAGGGAATCTCCGCAGCTCCGTCATCATGGCCCTCGTGATAGCTTCTACGCTCGAAAAAAGGGTCGCCGTAACTCATCACCGGTAATGACTCTATCCAGCATCGGTTTCACGAAACTCCAAGATTTCCTGACACGCCTGCAAGCGTCGCTTTTTCTGGTCATTGTTTAGCAGCTTCGGTACCATCTTCGTGCAGATCTTCCGCATGTTTAAATCTTCGGTGATAATCTGCACAGCGCTATCACGGTTCATACTCAACTCACTTGCGATCAGTCAAATATTCAGCTGACGATCACCACGCACCACCTGCTTCACATGCTCGGCGTTGTCCTCAGTCATGCTCGTTGAAGGCCTTCCGCTCCCAGTGTCATCTTCCACTTGGTCGCCTCCCTCTTTGAACTTTTTGTATCACGCAAAAACCCACGAGTGCGACATCGTCTCATTTCCGTACTCTCGCTACATTATTACGAGTGCTTCTGACGGAGTTTTCGTCAGCCGGACAAGAAATGTCAGCCTTTGTTCGTTACTCTGTGTCCGTTGTTCGACGACATAAAACTGAGGAGCTGTTAACAGAAGCACATACAATGGCTGGAGAGAGTTATTGTCGCAGTTATATATTCCTCGGATTTTTACGTCACAAGATATGAGATATAAATATTGTACGTAAGAAAATACAAACTGATAACTCAGATTGTACACTACATATTATCAATAAAGAAAATAGCAGCGGGTGGGTAATGATAGTTTCATATAAATCCGGGCTATCGACAGTTTCTGCACTACAGTCTGATCTTCACAGTTACAACTGCAACTGTTATTCACAGTAGTTATATATTATCTCCAGACATTTCACACCGGGCGCTACACTGTGTCGTCAGTGGATAATCGTCTAACCTAAAAACGGAAATGTTTGTCGATAATACATTTAAGTCTGGTCTCTGTTGCTATTAAATGTTGCATTCTCAGAGTTACGGTGAAACGTGACGCCATGTAGAGGAAGTCATTCAAGTCACCGTTTTGAAGAAACGCGTTGGCGGAAAATTCAAAAACTGATTTCTAGCTATAGGCTAGAAAAATACAGTTAGACAAACACCACAGCAAGAAACAAAAACAGAGTTGCACAAAATATATATCAAACTAAATTAAAATTAAAAAATACGTTCAACTTATATTCAGATTCAAATCTGCCTGCCAGCTTGGAGAGAAAATGAACAATTTTAGTTTACGAAGCCAGCCGAAGAGCTTCCATGGAGTTGTTTACCCCCGCAAGATTTGTACGTAAGAAAATAAAAACTTATAACTGTCCTGTCTGGATATATATATATATAAATATATATATATATATTATTATTATTATTATTATTATTGTTCTTTGAGTCTCAGTCATTGATGTTATTTAACTGGAAAGTTTGTTGAAATGAATATCAAGCCATTACCCGCAGCCCCAGACATTCAGGACGTAACGGAGGGTTCTTGCTGTTCTCACCAAGCATGCCTTTTGAAGTGTTCCAAAAAGCGGGGCTGGACTAATCTTCTTTAACCATCCTTGGAAACTCTTTGAGATAGTACCTAATACCTATTGGGACAATCGGGACGACATTGACTTCATGACAGTTCCAAATCCTTTTTACCTCTCACTTTAAGTCCTGGTATCAGTTAATTTTCTCCCTCTCTTTTTCTTGCACTCTCGTGTCAAATGGGCAGGCTACATCTACAATCAGGCACGATCTTTTTTCCTTGTCCAAAACCACCAGGTCAGGCCTATTGTGTTCTAAATTCTTGTCCTTCTGTATCCTAAAATCCCATAGCACATTCACCTGATCGTTTTCTATCACTGACTTTGGCTTATGCTCATACCACTTATCAGAATGTGGTAAATTGTTTACTTTGCATAGATTCCAGTAGATTACCCTGCCCATCACATCATGTCTCCAGCCTTTATAGTGAGTCTGGGCTTTACACTCGGATACAATGTGAGCCACAGTCTCCTCTCTCTCTCCACAGATCCTACACAGTAAGCTAGCCTCCTCCTTGTCAATATTGTGTTTCACCTACTTCGTTCTGAGGGCTTGCTCTTGCGCAGCCATTAGCATTCCTTCTGTAGCTTTTTAAAGGTCTCCTCTTTTTAACCAGTTCCATGTCTGTGGATCTCTAAGTTCCTTTTTCTTAAAAAAGGTGCTATGAAAGGATTTTTCATGACGGTTGCTGTTCCTCCTTGTTGTTATTTCCTCCTTGGACATCCCCTGTCTCCTCCTTCAGTACAATTTTGAGCATTGGCTCCCTACTGTCAGCCACATATTTATGAAGGTTGTTTTTTTCCATCTGAACACGGTCCTCTATGCTGATAAGACCTCTTCCACCTTCAGATCTCTTTAAGTAGAGTCTATCAACGTCACTCCTCTTGTGGAAGATGCTGTAGATAGTCATTAGCTTCCTAGTCTTCCTATCCATTTCTTTTTGTTCAGCAACATTCCATTTCAGAATTCCCACACAGCTCGGGAATTTACTGCACTTATGACGTTCCTACTATTTAGATGGGATTTTAATATGTACCTTACTCTCTTTATGTATTCAGATATTATCAATTTCTTCATTTTTTTGTTCTTGATATCATCTGCCTCCAGAACACCTAAATATTTGTATCCCCCTTCAGTATCAATTTCCTTTATAATTTCACCTGTTGGTACCTGGATTCCGTTCCATCTGCTCAATTTACCGCTCCTCATCACAAGGACTCCACGCTTATTCCATACATATATTATTCCATACATATATTATTCCATACATATATCATTGCTGAAAATACGGACAGTGTCAACAAGTACACCCAACTCCTCACTGTTCCCAAAGAGTTTAAGATCGTCCATGAAGAGGAGGTGGTTGTCGGACGCCATGCTTTGACGCAAAGAATTACGGCCCTTTCCATTCTGAGTTCAAATCCCGCCGAGGTTAACTTTGCCTTTCATCCTTACGGGGTCGATAAAATAAAGTACCAGTATTACACTGGGTAATTGCAGACCTTGTGCCAACAGTAGAAACCATTATTATTAATATTATTATTATTATTATTATTATTATTATTATTATTGGCGACCTACGTAGGAAATCGTATTATCGTGAGTTCCGCAAAGGTTTGTGTTTTCAGTTGTTTAAAATTGCCATTTATGGAAAATTTTTATTGTTAACTGTATATAAGTGCACATACATTGTTTTCTAAAAAGGACACTCAAAAAGATTGAGGCCTTGAGCCCAAAATTTAAACTTTTATAATTATCAAACAAAAATTTCTTTGAAAAATCATGGACGACTCACAGTCACACCTTCCTCACAAACTAACACCTCACACTGACACCACCATTGTAAATATTACTACGTTTGCCAACACTAAAAATATAAGCAGTAGCAATAATTTTAAATTTGTCTCATGCAGACATTCATTATTCGCCATTACCAATGAGTGCAGGTGTTGAAGCCGCCACCCCCACAACCACTACAACGACAACAGAAACAAAAGAAGAAAAAAATTATCTCGTGACATCGAAATGGATTCACCCAAAGTCGACTCTTCCACACCGAACACCACTGACGCCACTACTACCACAACTGAAACTAAAAATAACAATAACAAAAATAACGATAACAACAACAGCAACAACAACAATGAGAATAAGAAAACCACCCTCAGTAGCAAAAAAGTGCGAAGCAATCTAAGTAACTTAGGAGGAATTAGATGAAGCCAAGAGAATGGTAAAGAAAGATGGGTACAGGGTCAGCCTCCCCCCCCCATCCACCCACACACACACCCAATAAAATGGAGCATCGGCGCCTATACACCGTGTCTTATCGGACGATTAACATAAAATCGCGCCGAGTGGAACGAGCATCCGAATCCCAAATCCAAAAAGCTTTGGGACATGTGTGGGCAAGAAAACCCCACACCAGACGTGGGCAGAAATATGGAACCGTGGACGTGTTCTTTGGAACACCACAGGAGGCCAGAGAACACTCCATGGCCCCATTAAGAAGTGACGACTTCACACTCGTCCCAAGCGATTGTGGCCAGAGAGTCGTGAAGATCAGGGTGACCCACGTTCCACCGGCCATCGAAATTCCCTGGCTAATGGCTGCCGTCCTCGCCGACATCGAGGCCAACACCAAGATAATCGAAATAGCGAAAGAAAAGCAGGAGAACTGGTCCGGATCTGGGATGGAGCTCCTGATCCAAGTGGATCAAAAAAGCATTGAGGAGATCTCAGAGGTAATAGACCTCACTGACGGCAGCCACCTCACCGTAATCGTCGAGGGCAGAAGGCCTAGGTGTGTCGTTTGTGGTGAAGTAACCCACCTAAGAGCGTTCTGCCCTCAGGCTAAAAGGTTGAGGCCACCTCTCTTACCCATCCCAGTGACTCAACCATCAACACCACCAGCAGCAGAAATGGCAGCAACAACTGTAGCAGCAACAACAGAAGCAACTGTAACAGCAACAACCCCAGCAACAGTAGAAAAACCAACACCACCACCACCCAACGAGCCAGAACTAGCACCATCCACTACGCCACAACCAAAACCAACGCCTGTGGAGGATTTTCCACTCCCCGACCTAACGCAACTGGAGACAGATTGTGACGAGGGGGAGTGGGAAACGGTATCAGGAAAAAAGAAAAAAAGAAAAAGAAGCCAAAAAAGAAAAAATCCTCTTCCTTCCGCCTCCAAAAACAAAATACAGAGGGAAACAAATAAACTATCAAACAAAAAAGTTAGGACAGCTATGCCACCATCGACACTAGCATCACCAACCACATCACCACAGACACCAAAACCGTCACCATCATTAACCCCAACACCACCATCACCTACACCACAAAAGTCACCAAAAAGCGAAACAGAAACAAACCCACAACAAACGCAAACAAAACAAAACAACCAAAACGATACACACTACACAGCATGAAATTTGAACAACAATTGGTTGACTTTGCCTTTCATCCTTACGGGGTCGATAAAATAAAGTTCCAGTAATGCACTGGGTAATTGCTGGCCTTGTGCCTAAAGTAGAAACAATTAAATTTGAACAACAATCAATTATTACACTACATACAACACAACACCAGCATCACAGAAAAAAACTACACAACAACCAAAAATCCACACCAACTCCGCATTTACAAATAACTCGCATCGCACAGAAAACGTACACGGCATTAAAACAAAAATTCCCCAAAGACATCGGAGACTTTCGACAAGCACTCTCCAGGGGGATTTATAAGGACATCCTTCCGGAGGAGGCCAGAAGCAATGAAAAGGATGGAGAAACCATCCTTCCTCTATGAGAAGTAAGGTAAGTGATCTTTCCAATCTTTTCCACTCCATTTCAACATGACCTCCCTCAGAATAGGCAGCATAAGTGCGCGTGGCTTGGGGTCGTCATGGAGGCAGGGACACCTGCTCAACGACCACAGGTCACTAAACATAGATGTAGTGGCACGGGCCTTCGCAACGATTTCGGCGGCTACGATGTGTACGCATCTCCCAGCCGTCCTGGAGTTGCTGTGCTTTGTCGGAGAGGTTTGAATCTCGCCATACGTGCCATCTTCCTGGACCCAGAGGGTAAGTTGGTGGTGCTGGACGTGACCAGCGGAGACGGGCAAGCTTTCAGTGGCCGCCAGGAGCAGGGCGGCCTGATTTCTTCCGGCGTCAGGAGACCTTTCTTGGAACGTCCCGCTTTTTAGTGTTAGTGGTCGACTGGAACGAGATCTTAGATGCACGCTGGGACTGTGTGGGATTAGCGGATAGGGGAGGAGGGTGCAAGAGCCTCACCAACCTGCTCAGGCGTTTTGAACTGTCTGACAGGTACCGATTGGATTTCCCGAATGTGCCAATGTGGACTTGGACAAATCGCATAGGGTCATACAGATCATATCTAGATAGAGTATTTTGTAGGGAAATAGTTAGGTCTAGCATAGGCTGTCCACAATTCAAGATAGTCAGCTACACGGACCACAAATTCGTGATCTGTGTGCTTGACTTAGATAGGCTTCATAGACAAGGACCCGGCTACTGGAATTTACCAGCGCGCAAGGCCTACAGAGACCGGATTACCGAACTAGTTAAGCGGGCGTTGACCAGGGCCATCGTTAACAACAAGTGGTGGTTTGCTCTAAAAAGAGCGATTAGAATAGATTCCATTAGGTTTAGTAAGGCTTTAGCAATACAAAAAAATAGAGCAGAGAGAGAACTAGTTAGAAAATTAGACGAGGCGCTTAGCAAAGGCATTGAGACCGACGTACTTGCGGCGAAATTGGCCCTTGACCAATTCTTCAATGCAAAGCACGAAGGCTGCGTTGTCTGAGCTAGGGTGCGTGCTCTCAAACACGAGGGGACAAAGGCCGTTAAATGGGCCCGAGTGGCGGAGGCGCGTCGTGGCAACAAAGCCACGATCCGGTCTTTGATGGACCACGATGGGCGCATGCTGCTCGATCCCGGGCAAATGTGTGAAGCTTTTCAGCGACACTTCGCACAGCTGTTCTGGGCAGCGGCGGGCCGGATCGAGGAATGGACTTTAGTGTCTACCTCGACGGACTGCCGCGGCTCTCGGCCACTGAGGCGGAGTGTTGCTAAAAGCCGATAACAGCCGTTGAAGAATGGGAGGCAATGACTGGCTGCACAAGGGGTAAATCGCATTGTTTGGATGGTCTGCCCTATGAACTTTACGTACAGATGCCATACTTGTTCGGAGGCCTCTTGGTAGACGTCTACTGCAAGCGGTGGCACTGCTGAGAAAGGATCCGAACAAGGGGGATAACATAGATAATTTCCGGCCCATAACTCTGCTAAACACAGAGTTCAAGATTTTGGCCTAGGTGCTAGCAAATAGGTTGGCGCTTGTCGTTGGTGGTCTGGTGGGAGAGGCGCAGACATGCGTCATTCCCAACAGATTCATCCACGACAACCTCTACCTCATGCGATACATCGTAGATAGGGTAGCTAGGTAACCTGGCACTGGTGGGTCCTTGATCAATTTAGATCAATCGAAAGCTTTCGATAGGGTCGACCATCGTTAGCTAGCGGCAGTCCTGAGGGCGGCTGGCTTTGGGTCCGTCTTCAGAGGCTGGATCGCTGCCATGCACGGCGACATCTGCTCTGTGGTGAGAGTGAACGGTCACCTTTCGGAACCGTTCAACATCATGCGCTCGGACCGCCAAGGATGTCCCCTCTCATCCCTCTTGTACGTATTGACTCTCGAGCCATTACTGCACAAACTGGAGACGTTGAGGGGCGTCCCGCGCAAACTAAGATGCGGAAGATCCGTGTCAGCATATGCGGACGATGTCACCGTAGTGGTGTCGAACGCCAAACACATCGAGGCGATCGGCACTACACTAAGAGAATACGAAGCGGTGACAGGAGCAATGATCAACCAGGAAAAGTTAGTGGGCCTGCAGCTCGGCACCTGGACAGGCAGGTCCATGCCGTCCAGCAGCGTCGTCAGGCGCTGGACGGACGGACCGGTTAAATTGCTAGGGGTCTGGTTCGGTCCGGACCTCCAGACGGACAAAAACTGGGACGAGGTGACGAGCAGGTTGGCTTCTCTCACCCAGAAATGGGCGGAGAGGAAGCTATCCCTGAAAGGTCGAGCGGAGGTGGCTAACGCGTACATCGCGTCCGTCCTCTACTACCGCCTGACGGTCGTACCTTCTCCTAAGCCCCGCCTGACTGCGCTGGAGCGTTTGCTCTTTCGCTTTTTGTGGAAGGGGCGCGCTCCGATGGACAGGCGGTCTATCTGCTGTCAACACCCGCTACGTGGAGGGCTGGGAATGCAGTGGCTGATAATGCGCAGACACGCGCTCAGACACGACATCTCCACCTTTTCCTCGACGCTGATCAGGTGTGGTCGCCGTTTGCTAGACGCATCTTTCCCCGGCTCGTCTCCTTGACGGAGCTGCAGTCCTGGGTCAAGCGAAGACCGAGAGGGAGCGCTTGGAGACTGGAATGTCTTCAGGCGCTCACAGCCCTCGACCAATCGGGCAATGTGATCGCTGGAAACTCCACCTTGGCGTTCTATAGAGTATTAGTGGATGGGATGAGCGACGACCTACTTGGGGAAACTCTAGGCGTCGACGAAAATCAACTAGCCAATCTCTTAGGAAGAACTTTCGGGCCGGGGCCTATGGACAACTTCCAGAAATCCCTGGCCTGGCAGTGCTACCGAGGAGCTTTGCCAGTTCGGGATAAACTCTACAGGCATGGAGGTGCCGTCAGCCGGGCATGTCCGAGATGCGCGCTGGGCGACGAAACCGTCCTGCACGCACTCGTCCAGTGTCCGAGCATTGCTGACTTGTGGGTTTATGTCGAACACCTGCTGTCGCGTGGAGGACGGATCCAGCTATCAGCTGAGTCCATCGTGAGGATTGCTCCGCCATCTTCCTTTAGCAGGGAAGGGCAGGCAGTTTTTATCTGTCTGGTGGCCATGGCGAAAGAGATAGTATGGTGGACACGTTTGAAAGGGCTGAAGACGAGCACTTACCTCTTCGGTGATGCCCTGATTATCTTTTTCAAATTTCATTTAAAAAGGAAAATTAGGGTAGAAAGGGAAGTGCTCTCTTCCCAGCATCTTGTTGAAAGATGGGTGAGAGAGGCAAGAATGGCCCGAGTGAATGGGCCTACTCTGAGTATGTGTCTGTAAATTAAAGCTAGAAAACTGGGAGAGGACACTTGCCCTGGTGGTCCGGGTCACTGTGGCTTTTTAATGGGCTTTCTCCACGAATGTCTCTCGGAAGTCTCCCCCCTATTGTGGAATTCTTTTCATTGTTCTATTATTACATCCTCTGTTTCTTGTTTTTTATACGCAGAAATGCCCATTTCTACCGCCCTGTATTGTCCTTAATGTCCTTAATGTCTACTTTATTTAGACCCTTGTGGTTAATAAAGAAAGCATTATTATTATTATTATTATAATTATTATTATTATTATTATTATTATTATTATTATTATTAAGAGATTGTGTGGTGGACAAGGTTAAAAGGATTAAAGACAAACACTTTCCTCTTCGGCGAATCCCTGATTAACTTATTCAAGTTTCACTTGAAGAGGAAAATCAGGGTGGAGAGGCAAGTGCTGCTTTCTAGCAAGTTTGTTGAAAGGTGGGTGAATATAGCGAGAATGGTCCGAGTGAACGGGACCACTCTGAATATACGTCTGTAGTTTGAGAGATGGAAAAACTGAGAGAGGGCGATTGCACTGGTGGTCAGTGTGGCCGTGGTCTTTTGTGTGGTTTTCGCCACGAGTAACCCTCGGAGGTTTACCCCCTATTGGGAATTTTTCATTGTTTCAATTTTCATTTTATTGTTTATATATATATATGTTTTATGTCTTTTTTCTTTTCATATATAAATACTAAAAATATTTACACGCACAAAACCCACATCGTACCGTCCTGTACCGTCCTGTTCCGTCTGTGATGTTTTTCTTGATGTCAGCCCTTGTGGCCAATAAAGAAATCATTATTATTATTATTATTATAGCGGTGGATTGGCAGTTTCGGTAGAGAGTCACTGTGGCCTTTTAATGGGCTTTCTCCACAAATGTCCCTCGGAAGTCTCCCCCCCCCCCCCTATTGGGGAATTTTTATTATTATTATTATTATTATTATTATTACAGTTGCATTTATCTTGCTTTATGTTCATACGAGTTATCACCAAGTCACAACCAGTGACCTCAAGAGACAACAAGGTCCGCCATGTTCAAGAAAGAACATACATATTCACACATGCATCTTTAGTGTTTAGACTTGTGATGTACTTATATTGACAGAATCTTCCTTAGTATATGGGCAGTTCCCATTAGTACTATCTTTTGTATTTCTCCTATACGCGGGTTTCCTGGGATTTGCGATATGTAATCATTAGACCCCTTAGGTATCATTCCCAGAGCGCCTACAACCACTGGTATTGTTTTAGTTCTCAGTTTCCACATTTTTCCAATTTCTATCTCCAGGTCCTTATACTTGCTCAATTTTTCAAATGTTTTTATAGATACATTCTTGTCTATTGGAACAGACATATCAATTAGCAGGCATACCCTCTTTTGAAAGTCTTTCAATATTATATCAGGTCTGTTTGCATCTATTTTTCGGTCTGTTTGGATGCTAAAGTTCCACAAGATTGAGATGTGATCTTTTTCAAGTATGGGAGGTGTTTGATGCTCCCACCAATTCTTTTGATGGGGCAGGTCAAAATGCTTACACATTATCCAATGTATGTATTGTGCAGCTCTGTCATGCCTGTTTAGGTATTCGGTTGGAGCTATAGGACTGCACATTGAAATTATATGGTCAATGGTCTCTGGTTGTTTTTTGCATACTCGGCATAATGGGCTGCATTATATGGGCTGCTTACATAATGGGCTGCTTTTTATTATGTTGGCTTGGTAATTTTTTGTTGGCAGACACTGATCTTGTGCCGATATAATCAGTCCTTCAGTCTCCGATTTCAGTCCAGAGGATGCCAACCACTGATGGGTTAAAGTTTTGTCAACATCAGGATTGTTAGCTCGCTCTGGGTATTTTCCATACAGAGGCTTCTCTTGCCATTTCTTAGCCAGTTTCTGTAGCAGTTCTTTCTTTGCAGTTACTTTTACCTGCTTTGCTTTTTCTGTGTTTTCCATTTCAGCAGTAAATGGGACTTCTGAAATTTGTAGTCCATTACTGTATCTTTGTGCATCTTTTGTAATGGAATATGATCTTTTGATGCTTTCGTGTTTCAAAACGAGTTTGATCATCCAATCATGTGATTCCCTTAGATATGTAGATAATCCAATTGTTGCAGTTTTCAACGCAATGTCTAACTGGATTAACCCACGTCCTCCTTCTTTCCTAGGGAGATATATTCTATCTATATCTGCTTTAGGGTGATGCATTCTGTGCATGGTTAAGAATTTTCGAATTTTTGTATCGAGCCTACGGATCTCTGTGCTTGACCAGTTGATGACATTGTAACTGTAGGTTACTACTGGTATGGCAAGCGTGTTTATGGCATCGATGCTATTCCTTGCATTCAATTCCGTTCTTAAGATTGCTCTCACTCTGTGGTAACATTCCTTCCTTATCCTTTCCCTCATTGTCGAGTGCTTGATTCCGTCTCCTTCGCACACACCTAGATATTTGTAAGTTTTTTCTTGATCAAGTTCTCTTATCACGTTCCCCCGATCAAGATTAATGTCTGAACTCTTCAGCAGCTTTCCTCTGGTGAACGTTGCTTTGGCGCATTTATCTAGTCCAAACTTAATGTCATCACTGAACTGCTTCACAGTGGATAATAGCCCTTGCAATTGTTCATCATTTTTTTGCAAATAGTTTCAGGTCATCCATGTAGAACAGGTGATTAACGGTTTTGTCATAGACTTTATATCCATGTTTTGTTTTATTGAGCATTTTACTTAATGGTATAAGTGCGATGCAGAATAAAAGCGGTGATAATGAGTCACCCTGAAAAATTCTACAATTAATATTAACTTCTCCAGCTTCCAGTGATTTTGTTTCACTATTCAAAAGGAGTGTCGTTTTCCATGTCTTCATACTGAATCACAAAAACCTCCTGACAACGGGGGATACTTTGAAAATCTCTAAACATTTTTCAATCCAACTGTGTGGCAAACTATCAAATGCTTTTTTATAATCTATCCAAGCAATCGATAGATTTTTGTGTCTATTATGACAATCTTCCAGTATCATTTTGTTAACCAGAAGCTGATCCTTACAGCCATATGAGCCTCATTTACACCCTTTCTGCTCAATGGGAAATAGGTCATTTGTTATCAGGTGGTCATATGTGTATTCAGTTAGGACTGATGTTAACATTTTATACATTGTGGTCAAGCAAGTTATCGGTCTGTAATTTTTGGGATTGTTTGTCTCATCATTCTTCGGAAGCAGGAATGTAATGCCGTCAACTAGCCATGAAGGTATCTTTTCTGGCTCCTTAACTATTTCATTGTAAAGTTGGGCTAACAGCTCATGAGACTCTGTGAAGGCATTTATCCAAAAGTTTTGTATTTTGTCTTTTCCTGGGGATTTCCATTTGCTGGTTTTTCTTAGAGCCAAGCGCAACTGTTCAACTGTTATATTTTCCCATGTTTGTTCCTCAAGGTGAGCTGTATCTTTCATTTGTCTGTCTATCCATGGGGCATGTATGTTATGAACTTTTTCTTCGGCCCAGATCTTTTCCCAGAATTCTTGCACTTCCTCCTTGGGTGGTATTGATTTAGCAGTTATTGTTGACTTACCAATTTTTCTGTAGAAGTTTCTTTGGTTGTTTTTGAACATATTATTGTCCTTATAGAATCTAGATCGTTTTTCAAAGCGCCTTATACGAGCAGCTTTGGCCGACACTTTTTGCTTGATTATTTCTATCAGCATGTCTATGTCACATGTTGATTTTATACTGTACTTTTTTTCAATTTTTTAAGTTTAGTTTGTTTAACATGTTCACCTACTTTATAGTTTGTTAAAATTTCTATGTCAGATCGGAGAAGGTTTATTTGGCGATTGATGTTCTCTTGCCAAGTAGATTTCTTGTGGGAATTCCTTTGTTTCTTCATCTTCACTCCACATAAATGAGTGGTGACTTTAGCCGATGCATAATAGAGATGATTTAAATCAGTAATGTTTAGTTTGTTTGTGATGATAATGTTTTTGAGAATTATGTTAGTCTTGTGTATTATCTTTTGGTTCTGTTTGGAGTTCTGGATCTTAGGGAGGGTGTCTCATTGCCCCATGTCAGATTCTTTCATTTTCATCCATTCGATCATAATTTCATCCTTCAAGTTGGCAAGTTCATTCTCATTCATTTCTTTATCATTTACAATCTCATTATTTTCATTTGGAGTTTCATCCTGAGCATGCACTCCCTCCACTTTTTCAATACTTTCTTTAATTTGTTCTGTTGCCAGTGATTATTATTATTATTATTATTATTATTATTATTATTATTATTATTATTATTATTATTATTTTATTTTATTTTATGTATTTATTTATTCATTTTTTATTTATTTGAGTGTCAGTCATTAATGTTATTTAACTGGAAAGTTTGTTGAAATGAATATCAAGGCGCTACCTGCAGCCTCAGATATTCAGGACGTATTGGAGGATTCTTGCTTTTCCTAGCAAGCATGCCTTTATGCAGACCACTATGCTACCACTGTTGGTGTAATGGTAGCACAGTGGTCTGGATAACCAAAGATGTGGATTCGACTCCCATGTACGATAATACTAATCTTTTTCCATTTCTCTGAGGGTTCTAAACCCCACTATCAGGCTAAAAATTTCTTTAGTAAAAAAAAAAAAAAAATAGAGAGAGAGAGAGGGAGATATATATATATTGAGTTAGCATGTAAACATGTATATATATATATATATATATACATATATATATATATATATATATATGTAAGTATGTATGTATACGTACATACATATATGTATACAGACGTACAGTAGCATGCATATATATATATATATATATATATATATATATATATACATATATACACATATGCATACAGGTACACATATATATATGCACGCATCAGTTTAGCCGACGTTTATTATAACGCAGCTTTGTTCGCTTGTTTGTCAACAAAGCTGCGTTATAATAAACGTCGGCTAAACTGATGCGTGCATATATGTATGTGTACCTGTATGCATATGTGTATATATGTATATATATATATATATATATATATATATATATATATATATATATGCATGCTACTGTACGTCTGTATACATATATGTATGTACGTATACATACATACTTACATTTAAGTAAGTGCCATACTAACAGTGAGAAATGAAATTTCGTTTTCATTTTTTTTCAACTTGTCGTTTTCGGTATGCCTGACCGATTTAACTCACTCAATATGCAAATTAGGCTGCTCAGCCGTTAATTTTCATAAGGAAAGTATATACTTTCGAACATTCAACTATCTGGCAGATGGGTAAACGGTGCTGATGATAGCTAACAAGCTTGAAACTAGTACATCGTTCCTGTGTCAGTGTTGAACAAAAAGGTGACGTGGTTGCCTTAACACCGTATGGCATAAATTCAGGCTGTTCGCTTTGTTGACAAACAAGCGAACAAAGCTGCGTTATAATAAACGTCGGCTAAACTGATGCGTGCATATATGTATGTGTACCTGTATTCATATGTATATATATATATATATATATATATATATATATATATATATATATATGCATGCTACTGTACGTCTGTATACATATATGTATGTACGTATACATACATACTTACATTTAAGTAAGTGCCATACTAAGAGTGAGAAATGAAATTTCGTTTTCATTTTTTTTCAACTTATATATATATGTATATATATATATATGTATATATATATATATATATATATATATATATATATATATATATATATATATATATATATATATATATATATATATATATATATATATATATATATATATATATATATATATATCCTCTCTGTTTCCCAGTGTTTTCGTTTTTTAACCTTGGGTTTTAAAGGGATGGTGTCGGCCGCTGCCTCTTTGAATGCCATTTGAAAGTGGTTAAATGTAGAATTTGATGATCTTGCTGTCGCAGAGTCTTGTAGGGCAGCAAATCGGTTGCTCTGTTGGGTTACAAAGGTTTTGTAAGTCTCAGGATTAGTATTCAGAACTGCCCAGTTGTAAGGAGTAGCATTTGCAGATTTCTTTTTATCCACTCGGAGACCTAATCGTATCTTGGCCGAGACAATGCGATGATCCAAGTCAACACTAACAAACAAGTCATATGTTCTGCAGTTTTTTCGGCTGTTCTTCCATTTTCGATTGATTATGATATAATCCAGTTGTGTCTTGTCACCATTTGGAGATTTGTGTGTCCACCGCTGGCCTGGTCTTTTTTGGAATATGGCGTTGAGATATCGTAAATTGTTCTCACACAAGTAATATTTTAGCATACAACCGTTTCTATTGGTTTGTGAGTGGTATGAGAATTTGAATCCATCAAGCTGTCCAAGACGCGCGTTGAAGTCTCCGCCAATGATGAGAACATTATGTTTCGGGATTTGTCTAGTGAATGATGTTAGTTCTATGTAAAACCTCTCTACTTCGACCATGTCATACATTGGTTGGACTATAGGAAGAGATTACAGTGGTTTTAGGATTCCCGTTAAACGTAGCTATCATTATCCTTGAAAAGCATTCCAACTCCACCATTTTCTGCATTCATGTTGTTTTTCCAATCTGAGCAGGTTATCAGCCTCCAATTGCCAAATATTTGCTCCTTTGTTACAAGCTCTTCATGTATGCGCCGGTGCTCCTGAAGACAGATAACATCATGGTTGGTCGCCCCTGCTGCAGCAATCAATTCAGAGATTTTATGGTCTTTCTGGAGTGGTTAAACATTGAGTTTACCATCAAAGATGTCTTTCTTTCCGTCTACGAGTCGAGTTGGTTGTTTTCTCCGCCAAAAGCGCAAAGAGTTGCGAAAAGCTGCAGAATTGAAAGACACTCAACGATCTCCAGAAAACATTAGTAACTTCGGTGCTGCTTGTACAGCACTGAAAAGTGAGTATGAAATTGAGCAAGCCGAATACATGCAGAGAAAGATCAGTCATATCTCGAGTACTGCTAGCAATAATAAGTCTGCTGAAGCCTGGAAAACTGTCGATGAAATTAGTGGCAGAAAAAGTAGTGACAGAGCCAAAGTGAAAGCCTCCAGCCAAGACGAACGTTTAAAACTGTGGCAACAACATTTTCAGAACCTACTTGGCAAAGCACCACAGATCATCGAAGAAGAAATAATACCCGTTTTTACAGAGGAACACCAAATACAGAAAGGTCCTTTCACTATGGAGGAACTACAGAAGGCAGTGAAAAGTATTGGTAACGGAAAAGCGTGCGGACTCGACGAGATCCCAGCTGAAGTGTGGAAGGTACCTGAATTTCATCCAATCCTACTAGAGTTGGGTAATGGTGTCTATAATCAAGACCCCATAGACAAATGGACTGAGGGATGTATACTTCCTTTTCCCAAAAAGGGCGATCTTGGAATGGCTAAAAACTACCGTGGCATAACACTAATGGCAATTGTCGCAAAGATATACAATCTCATGTTGCTTGACAGAATAAGACCTGTCATTGACCCCTTGCTGAGAAAAAACCAAAATGGCTTCCGCACCAACAAATCCACATCAGGGCAAATACTTACAATTCGGCGTATCTTGGAAGGCGTAAAAGCCAAAAACCTCCCAGCAACTCTCCTGTTTATTGACTTTTCAAAAGCATTCGATTCCATCCATCGTGGGAGGATGGAAGAGATACTTCTAGCCTAGGGCTTGCCAAGGGAAACAGTAAATGCCATCATGATGTTATATAAAAACACCCGCGCAATGGTCCGCTCACCTGATGGAGATACCAACTTCTTTGACATCATAGCAGGAGTACTCGAAGGGGATACACTTGCACCATATATTTTTATCATCTGCCTCGACTATGTATTGAGAAAAGCCCTGGACGAAAACTTAGAGCTTGGTTTCACTCTCACAAAGCGAAAGTGTAGACGCCAAGCAGCTCAGAAAATCACCGATGCTGACTATGTGGATGATTTAGCGGTCCTTGCTGACTACCTTAAGGATGCAACATCACTACTTCACAGCATCGAATCAGTTGCAAAGGAAATCGGACTCTGTCAACGCAGGCAAAACAGAATATATTTGCCTGAACCAAGACACCTCAGTTGGTATGCGAAGTCTAAATGGCGATATAATCAAGCAAGTTGGCGACTTCAAATACCTGGGTAGCTATATCGCCTCCACAGAACATGATGTTAACATCAGACTGGGAAAAGCCTGGGGAGCATTGAATGCAATGGAAAAGATATGGAAATCAAACCTGCCGGCCAAACGGAAAAGGAGTTTCTTCAGAGCTGCTGTGGAGTCTGTGCTTCTTTATGGCTCTATCACTTGGACGCTAACGTCGAAACCGGAGAAAAAGCTAGACGGGGCATACACACGTATGCTCCGCGCTGCTTTAAACGTGTCTTGGAGGGAACACCCAACAATAAGGATCTCTATGGCAATATACCACCTATCAGCAGGTCAATACGTGGACAGAGACTTAGATTTGTTGGCCACTGTTGGCGCAGCAAGGAAGAAATAGCAGGTGATGTGTTGTTATGGATTCCATCTCATGGAACAAGAAACGCTGGTCGTCCCAAGAAGACATACGTCAAGCAACTTAAGGACGATACTGGATGCACTGCGGAAGAACTGGCAAACGCTATGAGAGACAGAGATGGATGGAGGAAGCGTGTCGTAGAAAGCCGAGCAAGCTCTACCTGATGATGATGATATATATATATATAAATATACAAGGGTGTGTATGATTGTGTAGAGAAGAATATATTAATAAAAGGAATTCCAACTTTGTCTGATTTACTCGTTTTATATACAATCCTTTAAAATTATAATGATATTATAATGAAATAGTATGGTAGAATATTAAATGTTAAGTGTTAATTGAACAAGTACTTTCATGCTTTCGCAATCTTTCGCAATCTATATATATACATGTTTACATGCTAACTCAAGAGCAAGAACGAGGGGCTCATTCTACTGATATGGCTTAGAAGTTTACATATATATATATAACAGATTAAAGTTTAAGCAAAGAATCGCTACTTTCACCCTTAATGGGATCTTCTGAACCTAAAAAAATCAATCTGTGAACGCAGAAAATTTTGCCAGCGAAGGAAGACAGGAAGACGATACTTTGGTTCGTGGAAACGTTCCCTGACAAAGAGCGAAAAAAAAACGAAGATAATACGTTATTATTTGGAGGGTGAAAACAATTACACGCAAAGACAAAACCACGTTAATGGTATAAATGAAGTCGTAGACTAATATTCTATTCGGTGGTTTGTGGAGACGTTCCCAGTCAATGAACGGAAAGAAAGTACATATTTGTGAAGGTTATTTTTCACCATCTGAACACGGTCCTCTATGCTGATAAGACCTCTTCCACCTTCAGATCTCTTTAAGTAGAGTCTATCAACATCACTGCTCTTGTGGAACATTTTGTAGATAGTCTTTAGCTTCCTAGTCTTCATATCCATTTCTTTTTGTTCAGCAACATTCCATTTCAGAATTCCCGCACTGTACCTAATAATAGACACAGTTCGGGATATGTTTTATGTGTATTTGGTCTATACGTTCGTAGCGAATGGTCTTCAAAATATTTTTAATTAAACATACAGTATATTATCAAATATACTATACATACATTCATATATACATCGCTATTTCAGAGCACCAATACTAATACCTAATTTTTGCTGGACCTGCAACCGTTCTGATTAATCATCTCTTAAATATTACTGGAATTTTATAAGAATCCAACTTCTATAATTCTCGGCTGAAGCAGAGGAGTGAGTGGTCTTAATAACCGCTAACGAGCGAGAAACAGGACTGTCGATTACTCCCTTTGTTTTTGCGGAAAATAAATATATATATATATATAATCATATATATATATATAATTTTTGTTTTCAAGCTAACGGAAGAGAATCCGTGCAGCATCGTTAGTTCCTTACTCACTCAATGTGATTTCATACGAATGAAATAGTTCTAGTCCTGTAGAATTCCTTTATATATATATATTAGCAATACCACTAACAGTATGATTCACAAAAAATCTATAAGATCTTATATATAATATGATTGCGTATACTAAACATACATTTATTCCCGCGGTGAATATCTGAAGCTGCAGTCACGTCATACCTACCTCAGCATCAGGATAAGTTTGGTGAATACATATAGCTCAAAGTTTCTGTTCGTTAGCACTCGCTTATCTACATCCAGATGTCGATATATGAAAAATAATATCGTATTATGCATTTTGAAAACTATATTTCCATATAGTGCTCTCTTAACCGATATTATAACACATCAATCAAAGTTGCCGGCTGATTTCATACTAGATTCAAATTGAGATAATACACATCACGTCTGGTCGGTATCTCACCAGACTTTACAAATAGCTGATCGAAAGATAGAGAAAAATATATATGTGTGTGTGTGTGTGTGTGTGTGTGTGTGTGTGTGTGTGTGTGTGTGTGTGTGTGTGTGTGTGTGTGTGTGTGTGTGTGTGTGTGTGTGTGTGTGTGTGTGTGTGTGTGTGTGTGTGTGTGTGTGTGTGTGTGTGTGTGTGTGTGTGTGTGTGTGTGTGTGTGTGTGTGTGTGTGTGTGTGTGTGTGTGCGCGCATGCGTGTGTATGAGTATGCCTATATGTATGTGTGTGTATGTAATGGGCCAAGATAACATCACTATATTAAATTCATCCTCCTTGATTATGAGTTCAAATTCCTTTAAGTTCACCAGAATAGCCTAATCCAGTGAAATCAATTATACCTGAATTTATACATAAAGTAAACTTGAGAATTGTGACAAAAATCAAAACAATCTAATAAATGTGTGAATAGACAATGGAAGCATCTTTGTTGTCGCTTGATCTATCATTAATAATTGTTTCTACTTTAGACACAAGGCCAGCAATTACCCAGTGCATTAACCAGATCTTCTTCAAATCAAAGCTTGCCGGCTTTGAAATATGGAGACATGTATAATGTAATCATATATACTGCTACAAGAATACCACAGTAGTACTACAGCCCTAATACAAAACTACAGCCTCTAAAACTGCAACTAATTTTTTACCATCTCTCTTCAGTCAACCACCAACACCACCCATCAAATATCGAAGCTACACCAGTACAAACTCTACTACTAGTACTACTACTACTACTACTACTTGAAGATTGAAGATAGCTGAGAGATGTTAGTTGTTGTACAAATTATAGTAATTATGTAGCAGCTGTGCCTCCACAATACCTACACCAGTGATAACTACAGCGTAGGTGGATTGACAGTATCGGTAGAGCGTCAGACACCATGCTTTGCAGCATAAAGTTATGACGCTTTCCGTTCTGAGTTCAAATCCCACACCTGTACTACAGTAACTATATTAATAATTGTTTCTACTTTTGGCACAAGGCCAGCAAATACCTAGTACATTACTGGTACTTTATTTTATCGACCCCGTAAGGATGAAAGGCAAAGTTAACCTTGGTGGGATTTGAACTCAGACCATAAAGGGCCGTAACTCTTTGCTGCAAAGCATGGCGTCCGACTCTCTACTGATACTGCCAATCCACCACTTAACTATATTAATAATTGTTTCTACTTTTGGCACAAGGCCAGCAAATAACCCAGTACATTACTGGTACTTTATTTTATCGAACCCGTAAGGATGAAAGGCAAAGTTAACCTTGTCGGGATTTGAACTCACAATGGAAAGGGCTATAACTCTATGCGTTAAAACATGGCGTCCGACCCTCTACTGATACTGCCAATCCAACTATATTAATAATATTGCCACATCAACCTCAATAGCAATATTGCCGTAGTCTCATGATAATAATTCTACCACAGCAACCATGACAGTTATACTACAAGAACAGCAATAATAATAATAATTGTTTCTACTTTTCGCACAAAGCCTGCAATTATCACAGTGCATTACTGGTACTAAAGTTAACCTCGGCGGGATCAACTTTGCCTTTCATCCTTACGGTGTCGATAAAATAAAGTACCAGTAATGCACTGGTATCATTTAGGCCTTGTGCCAAAAGTAGAAACAATTATTATTATTATTATTGTTTGTTGTGAGAGGGTGGATTGGCAGTATCGGTAGAGGGTTGGACGCCATGCTTTGCAGCATAGAGTTACGGTCCTTTACGGCCTGAGTTCAAATCCCGCCGTGATTAACTGTGCCTTTCATCCTTGCGGGGTCGATAAAATAAAGTACCAGTAACGTACTGCGGTCGACTTAATCGACTTTCCCCTCCCCCCAAATTACTGGCATTGAGCCTAAAGTAGAAACAATTATTATTGTTGTTGCCTTTGTAGTATAACTGTCATGATCACTGCGGTAGCATTGGTATTGAGGTTGATGTGGCGAATTGGCAGTATCGGTAGAGGGTTGGACGCCATGCTTTGCAGCAAAGAGTTACGGCCCTTTATCGTCTGAGTTCATATCCCACCGAGGTTAACTTTGCCTTTCATCCTTACGGGGTCCATAAAATAAAGTACCAGTAATACACTGGGATAATTGCTGGCCTTGTGCCAAAAGTAGAAACAATTATTAATATATTTACTGTCGTAGTACAGGTGTTAGATTTGGTGTGGTAGTACTTTTGCTATAGTTATTATAATTGTTTCTACGTTTGGCACAAGGCCAGCAAATTAACCAGTGCATTACTGGTACAATGATAATACAACAGTAGTAAAACCATAGTAACTATAATAATTGTACTATCACAGAATTTCAACATTAATGCTGCCACAATAACTACAGCAGTGACTACAACAGTTATACTACCACAGTAATAATTATAGTTATACTAACCCTGTTATTGCTATAGTAATTATACCACAGTAACCACAGCTGTAATACTACCATAGTATATACTATTGCAATCTCTTTATAACTACTACAGTAAAAGAGCAACAGTTATACTGCCTCAATACCTACAAGATCGGTACTACAGCAGCGCTGACAATGTGACAATACATGTAGTAGTAGTAGCAGTAGCAGTAGCAGCAGCAGTAGTAGTAGTGTCTCATGAAGCAGAGGCTGTTGTATATAAAACTAGTTGCTGTGTAATAGAGGCGGATGTAGGAGTTCGTCACATGACTGCTGCTATATCAGCATTACTCATAATCTACCACATTGTGTCGACTGTCACCAAGAATGTCACCTTCACTTCCCCCCCCCCCTACTCATCCTCATCCTCATCCTCTCTCCTCCATAATCATCTCGTTATCCTCTCACACAACTCACCTCCAAAGTATCTACCTTTTTTTATCCCTCTCCTTCCCAATACAGCTACTCTCTTTACCATACCTTCTCTTTCTCCCCAAACACCCCCTCCCCGTCCTTCTCTGTCATTCCTTTCGAATCTAATTTTCACTCACCCTTTCTCTCCACAACTCCCTCTACCTCAACATCGTTCTTTCTCTCTCTCTCCCTACCCCCTCTCTCCATACTTATTACCACACTCAAACATAAACGCGCACGCACGTACACATGTATGCACAAACTTTCTCTTTCTTCGTATGTTCAACACACACACACACACACACACACACACACACACACACACACACACACACACACACACACACACACCGACTCTCTCCCTCTCTCTCCCTCTATCCCTCTCCCACTCCCCTCTCTCTCTCTCTCTCTCTCTCTCTCTGTCTATTTCACACTAACACTATCTTCCACATGCTTGTATCTCTCACACAAACACATAATCACACATAGTCACACAAACATACATAAACATTAATCAGCATAAATAAATACAGACACTAACACACATGCTTACATAGACACTTATATACACGTATAGACTTGTGATGCAAATCCCGCTGCCTCCTCGTTTTACATCGCTGGTCGGTGTTTGCAATCATATATGCATCACACCAACCAAACAAGTACTATTTCATTCCTTCATTCCTGTTTTTATCCATGTTTTCTTTCTTACTGTCTGTCTTTCTTTCTTTCTTTCTTTCATTCATTACTTCTTCCTTTGTTTCATTTGTTCTTTTCTCTATTTCTTTCTTCAATTCTTTTCTTTTCTTTCTTTCATTCTCTTTCATTATTAACACCACCATTCGTTCATTGTTATTGTCTCCACTTTCAGCATCAAACATTTCCCCCATAACAGCCTTGTTCAATCTGCTTCTGCCGCTGCAACTACATCGCTACAGTTGGTATTCATTGGAAGCCACAGAAAGTGAGTTTACATTACCAAAATACATCAGAAGTCGTACAATTGTCATACAACGCTTTATAATCCGCTTTTCTTGCTGACGTACGAACTCTATCTACCAGCGGCAGTCATTTGACTAAGTCTGTCTTTTTTTGTTTTACTTTTTTATTAATTTAATTATATTTTCGTTTGTTTGTATATTGATATTTTGTCTCACAATCACTAAAATGATTCTGGTCATAAGTATTAACAAGAACATACGCTTATGGTACTCAAATATATTTTACTCGATTCTGATACTCAGTTACGATATTTGCAACTGGTACTCGCTTTTGGTACTTCCTTCTGACACAAAATTCAGATTAATCGTTCTAATACAATCTTCTGATACACAATTCTACTTGCTCATTTCTGATCTCTAGTTATTGCGTTTGCTACTAATACTTGGATTTGATAGTCAGTTTTGATCAGTTGTTCAGGTAACTAACTTCTGCTTAGTTCTGATGTTCAGATCTGCCACAGTCTTTTCCTCCATACTAACTTATTTATAATCTCATATTGGAAAGATATGAAGGCTCAGTAGCTTAGTGGCTTGATGACTAAGCTGTTAGCTCCAAATCGTTTGAAAAGACTTGGTTCGTAACTCGTCACAAAAGTTACTTTGAGCAAGGTATTTAAACTAGTTACAGATAAGGAATATAACTATTGTCGTCATGGCGGCCAGGATCACATGTAGATGTTGACGTTGTTGATTACCACTAAGTTTGCTCAAAAAAGAGGAAAGAGAGACAGTGTTTGAGAAAGACAGAGAGAGAGAGAGGGAGGGAGAGAGAGAGAGAGAGAGAGAGAGAGAGAGAGAGAGAGAGAGAGAGAGAGAGAGAGAGAGAGAGAGAGAGAGACAGACAGAGACTGAAAGAGGTAGTTGTTATGGTTTGATTATAATCAAACGATGTTTATATCAATTACAATATACATAATTAAATACAACACCAAATACAAAATAAGTAATATCAGTAATCAGCTTCTGAAAAATTAGTTATTCTGAACTTATACCAAAATTTGTATGGTCGAACATTTCATATTTTATAGGTAACAAACAAACATATATATATGGAAAAATAATTATTTATTACTACTGTAACGCTAAGTGTCCGTTCTTTGTTACTTACCACCATAACAACTACCTCTTTCAGTCTCTGTCTTTTTCTCTCTCACTCTCTCTCTCTCTCTCTCCCTCTCTCTCGCTCTCTCTCTCTCTTTCAGTCTCTGTCTTTCTCTCTCTCTCTCTCTCTCTCTCTCTCTCTCTCTCTCTCTCTCTCTCCCAAACACTGTCTCTCTTTCCTCTTTTTTGAGCAAACTTAGTGTTAATCAACAACGTCAACATGTACACGTAATCCTGCCCGCCATGACGACAATAGCTATATTCCTTATTTGTAACTTGTTTAAATACCTTGCTCAAAGTAACTTTTGTGACGAGTTACGAATCCAAGTCTTTTCAAACGCTTTTATTATAGCTCTCTTCGTGTGCGGAAAGATTATGACACTAGTCTTCTAATGAACGGTTTATTAACTGTGGAACATGGTTTTTATCTATACGCCAAGAGAATAACAGTGTTTTTCACGAATTAATTAAATGAATATGTAAAATAGATAGTACAACTTTGCCGCACCCAAATGAGAAACTCTAGCCAGATCGGGGCTTTCTGTAACTCTGATCACTTCTCACTATTGAGCTTGTAGTACTCGATATTGCTATCTAGCAAAATGCCCAAGTGCAGTTCTAAGGAACGCCTACACCCTGGTAAGGGCTGATGTAATGTCCTTTGTAATGTCCTGTGGTTTTCATTAGTGCTCTGCGAACAGCAGTTTTTGTGTTATTATCTTTGCTGTTCATTTCCTTTCAGCTCTTCGGGTACGTATAAGAAGAAAGCACTTAAAAGACTTTTAATTCCATATGCACTACAACCAGGATTTCTCCCGTATATCACAACATTTAATGCATTTCACCCCACATCCACTACGGAAAATTGTTCAGGAATTTTGGTTTCCAGAGGTCATTAGGAACCATTCATCCATTGAGACCTCACCCACGTTATGGTTTTCCATCACTCTGCTACAAAAGTGACAAAAAGAAATTAGGATCAACATCATTTTGTATGGCTTTCACGATGACTCTCATACGTTTGTATCCCATATGCTGAGGAACTAGCCTATGTGCAGACGTGTAACATATTCACTCGGCAAACCTAATCGTCTGTCCTCAGTTTTAAACACGAACAGTATGGTTCAATATAATCTGCCTCAGCAGACTGAAGTGAATTCACTCCACGTATCAGCTAGGGTTGCTGCCAATTCGTCTTTGGGGGATACACTGAAAACCCCTGCAATTTTGGAAAACCACAAATAAGTTACTTTCTTCATTTCCCCTGCTTACATGATGGATTTACAAAAGCAGTCGTTTTTTTCAGCTAAATGCTGGTATTTTTCATGTTTTTGATAGCGTTAACAATGGATGCGACTAGATTTTCTCTTTGGTCTGACATTAAAAAAGCCAGAATTATTTTAGTTTGACAAAATGTGAGTGACGTTGTTATTGTTGATGCTGTTGCTGCTGATGCTGCTACTGTTGTTGTTGATACCAAACGTTTCTCTTGAATCGTTTACATTTGTCTCCATAGAAGTAAAATGTTTACTATAAATTATTCTTGTTACCTTTCTTTTTTTTCTTTTCGTGTTTAAACAGACGCAAAAGAAAAGAAAACTAGGTTTACGCTCACATTCATTAATTTTGTTTGGGTGAGTGATCCACTTTGCCATGTTGTTAATGTGTTTATATAGGAAAATCATAAAAGATATGATTTTGAGACACAAAAAAAGAAAGAAGATGAAAGTGTGTGATAGAGGGGAGGAAGGAAAATAATAGACACTTCATAATAATTGTTTATACTTTTGGCACAAGGCCAGCATATCCCCAGTACATTACTGGTGCTGTATTTTATCGACCCCGTAAGAATGATAGGCAAAGTTAACCTCGGTGGGATTTGAACCCAGAACACAAAGGGCCATAACTCTGTGCTGCAAAGCATGGTGTCTGACTCTCTACCGATACTGTCAATCCACTGCTCTTAAACCGTAATTCTTATAAGAGAACTTTGCTACAAACTTTCCCACTATTCTTAGGATATATCTTAGTAAACCTTATAATAAATAGCTCTATGAAGTATGAATGAATAGCTAAGGTTTTGGAATCATGATCCATATGATATTATAAGTTCGGCCTTTACGATCTGAGTTCAAATCCCGCCGAGGTTAACTTTGCCTTTCATCCTTACGGGGTCGATAAAATAAAGTACCAGTAATTCACTGGGATGATTGCTGGCCTTGTGCCAAAAGTAGAAACAATTATAAGTTAATATTTTACCATAGTTATGATATTATCTTGTAACAGCAAGTAAATCAATTTGAAGAAAGTGATTAATTACACGCATGCATTCGAAATATGAACATCGTCATGTGCTTTGTTATTTACACTCAGCATTGGTTAGAGTATTTTCCTGTTGTCTTTTATGGTAGCAAAACTCGAATAGAAGAATCTTTATTGTAACTATGTAATATAATTCCTGTTATTCCAGAGAGTGTGTAGTCGTTTAGTGCTTTACGATTCAAAGGTGGCACAGAGAGTGACCTTGAATGCACTTTAAATATATAATGGAGATAAACAGTGCCGTCAAAATTTAATGTTTCAAACAGAATAACACTGCAATATCAGCAAATATAATTGCTTCGTGACTAGCAGCTTACTACAAGAATAAAACAGCTATTACTCTACTAATACTACTACTACTACTACTACTGCTACTACAAATAATAATAATTATAATGCTTTCTTTATTAACCACAAGGGTTTACACATTAAGGACAATACAGGACGGTACAAATGGGCATTTCTGCGAGTGAAAAAAAAACCCAGAGGATGAAGAAAAAAAGAAACAATGAAAGATTACCCAATAGGGGGGGGGGCCTCCGAGGACCATCGTGGAGTAAGACCATTAAAAAAGCCATGGTGACCCTGACCACCAGGGCAAGTGCCCTCTCCCAATTTTCCACCTTCAGTTTACAGGCACATACTCAGAGTAGGCCCATTCACTCGGGCCATTCTTGCCTCTCTCACCCATCTTTCAAAAAAATGCTGGGAAGAGAGCACCCCCAACTCTACCCTGATTTTCCTTTTTAAATGAAATTTGAAAAAGTTAATCAGGGCATCACCGAAGAGGTAAGTGCTCGTCTTCAGCCATTTCAAACTCGTCCACCATATCTCTTTCGCCATGGCCACCAAACAGATAAAAACTACCTGCCCTTCCCGGCTAAAGGAAGATGGCGGGGCAATCCTCACGATGGACTCAGCTGATAGCCGGATCCGTCCTACACGTGACAGCAGGTATTCGACATAAACCCACAAGTCAGCAATGCTCGCACACTGGACGAGTGCGTGCAGGACGGTTTCGTCACCCTGCGCGCATCTCGGACATGCCGGGCTGACGGCATCCCCATACCTGTAGAGTTTATTCCAAACTGGCAAAGCTCCTCGGTAGCACTGCCAAGCCAGGGATTTCTGGAAGTTGTCCATAGGCCTCGGCCCGAAAGTTCTTCCGAAGAGATTGGTTAGTTGACTTTCGTCGACGCCTAGAATTTCCCCAAGTACGTCGTCGCACTTCCCCTCCACTAATCTTCTATAGAACGCCAAGATGGAGTTTCCACCGATCACATTGCCCAACTGGTCAGGGTATGTGAGCGCCTGAACACATACCAATCTCCAAGCGGTCCCTCTCGGTCTTCGCTTGACCCATGACTGCAGCTCCGTCAAGGAGACGAGCTGGGGAAAGATTTGTCAAGCAAACGGCGACCACACATGATCACCGTCGAGGAAAAGGTGGAGATGTCGTGCCTGACCGCGTGTCTGCGCATTATCAGCCACGGCATTCCCAGCCCTCCACGTAGCAGGTGTTGACAGCAGATGGACCGCCTGACCATCGGAGCGCGTCGCTTCCACAAAAAGCGAAAGAGCAAACGCTCCAGCACAGTCAGGCGAGGCTTAGGACAATGTACGATGGTCAGGTGGTAGTAGATGACGGACGCGATGTACACATTCGCCCCCTCCCCTCGACCTTTCAGGGATAGCTTCCTCTCTGCCCATTTCTGGGTGACAGAAGCCACCCTGCTCGTCACCTCCTCCCAGCTTTTGTCCGTCTGGAGGTCTGTACCGAGCCAGACCCCTAGCAATTTAACCGATCCGTCCGTCCAGCGCCCGACGACGCTGTTGGACGGCATGGACCTGCCTCTCCAGGTGCCGAGCTGCAGGCCCACCGACTTTTCCTGGTTGATCATTGCTCCTGTCACCGCTTCGTATTCTCTTAGTATATTGTCGATCGCCTCGATGTGTTTAACGTACGGCACCACTACGGTGACATCGTCTGCATATGCTTACACGGATCTTCCGCATCCTAGTTTGCCCCCCCTCAACGTCTCCAGTTTGTGCAGTAATGGCTCGAGAGTCAATACGTACAACAGGGACTAGAGGGGACATGGTTGGCGAACCAAGCGCATGTTGTTGAACGGTTCCGAAAAGTGACCGTTCACTCTCAGCACAGAGCAGATGTCGCTGTGCATGGCAGCGATCCAGCTTCTGAAAACGGGCTCAAAGCCAGCCGCCCTCAGGAGTGCCGCCAGATAACGATGGTCGACCCTATCGAAAGCTTAAGACTGATCTAAATTGATTAAGGACCCACCTGTGCCAGGTTCCCTAGCTACCATCTCCACATGTATCGCATGAGGTGGAGGTTGTCGTTGATGGATCTGTATGGAATAGCGCATGTCTGCGCCTCTCCCACCAGACCACCAACGACAAACACCAACCTCTTTGCTAGCACCTTGGGAAAAATCTTGAACTCTGTGTTTAGCAGATTTATGTGCCTGAAATTATCTATGTTATTCCCCTTGATCGGATCCTTTCTCAGCAGCGCCACCGGTCCTCGGCTCACAGAGCTGAGAATTCTCCCGTTCTGTTGACAGTTGCAGTAAACGTCCGCCAAGAGGTCTCCGAACAAGTTTGGCATCTGTACGTAAAGTTTATAGGGCAGACCATCCAAACCAGGCGATTTACCCGTTGTGCAGCCAGTCAATGCCTCCCGTACTTCAGCGGCTGTTATCGGCTATTCGCAACACTCCGCCTCAATGGCCGAGAGTCGCGGTAGTCCGTAGACGTAGGCACTAAAGTCCATCCCTCGATCAGGCGCGCCGCTCCTCCGAACAGCTGAGCGAAGTGTCGATGAAAAGCTTCACACATTTGCCCGGGATCGAGTAGCATGCGCCCGTCGTGGTCCATCAAAGACCGGATCGTGACTTTGTTGCGCCTCCGGTCTCTGTGGGCCTTGCGCGCTGGTAATCACGCGTTTAGCTTCCAGTAGCCGGGTCCCTGTCTATGAAGCATATCTAAGTCATCCTCACAGATCACGAATTTGTGGTCTGTGTAGTCGACTATTTTGAAATGTGGACAGCCTATGCTAGACCTATCTATTTCCATACAAAATACCGTATCTAGATATGATCAGAATGACTCGATGCGGTGTGACCATGTCCACATTGGCACATTCGGGAAATCCAATCGGTACCTGTCAGAGAGTCCAAAAGGCCTGAGCAGGTTTGCGAGGCTTTTACACCCTACTCTCTTATCCGCTAATCCCACACGGTCCCAGCGTGCATCTAAGATCCCGTTCCAGTCGTCCACTAACACTAAAGAGTGGGACGTTCCAAGAAAAGTCTCCAGACGCCGGAAGAAATCAGGCCACCCTGTTCCTGTCGGGGCATAGACGGCTACTAGTCTGAAAGCTTGCCCGTCTGCTCTGGTCACGTCCAGCACCACCAACTTACCTTCTGTGTACAGGAAGATACCCGTATGGCGAGATCCACCCCACCCCGATCCAGGACGGCTGGGAGGTGCGTACACGTCGTAGCCGCCGAAGTTCGGTGCGAAGGCTCGTGCCTCGGATATTCAGGCTCGCTGATGGCCACCACATCTATGTTTAGTGACCTGAGGTCGTTGAGCAGGTGGCCCTGCTACCATGACGACCCCAGGCCACACGCATTTATGCTGCCTATTCTGAGTGAGGCAATGTTGAAATGGAGTGGGAAAATATGGGAAAGACCACTTACCTCACTTCTCGTAGAGGAAGGATGGTTTTTCCATCCTTCTCACTGCTTGTGGCCTCCTCCGGAAGGATGTCCTTATAAATCCTCCTGGAGATTGTTTGTCGGAAGTCTCCAATGTCCTTGGGGAATTTTTGTTTTAGTGTCGTGTACGTGTTCTGTGTGATGCGAGTGATTTGTATGTGTGGAGCTGGTGTGAACTTTGGGGGTGTTGTGTAGTCTCTTTCTGTGATGCTGGTGTTGTGTTGGATGTAGTGTAATAGTTGGGTGTTGTTCAAATTTACTGACGTGTAGTGTGTATCGTTTTGGTTGTTTTGTTTTGTTTGCGTTTGTTGTGGGTTTGTTTCTGTTTCGCTTTTTGGTGATTTGTATTGGTGTTGGTGATGGTGGTGTTGCGCTTAATGATGGTGATGGTGTTGGTGTTTGTGGTGATGAGGCTGGTGATGCTTGTGTGGGTGGTGGCATAGCAGTCTTAATTTTTATGTTTGTTTATTTGTTTCCCCTTACATTTAGTTTTTGGAGGGCGAAGGAAGAGGATTTTTTTCTTTTTGGCGTACTTTTTCTTTTTTTCATTTTTCCTGATACAGTTTCCCACTCCTCGTCGTCACAATTTGTCGCCAGTTGTGAAAGGTCGTGGAGTGGAAAATCCTCCACAAGCGTTGGTTTTGGTTGTGGCGTCGTGGATGGTGGAGGCGCTGGTGCTAATTCTGGCGCGCTGGGTGGTGGTGGTGTTGCTACTGTTGCTGCTACAGTTGTTGCTGCCATTTCTGCTGCTGGTGGTGTTGATGGTTGAGTAACTGGGGTGGGTAGGAGAGGTGGTCTCAACTTTTTATCCTGAAGGCAGAGAGCCTTTAGGTGGGTTTTTTCGCCACAAACGACACACCTAGGCCTTCTACCCTCAACAATTACGGTGAGGTCGCTGCCGTCATTGAGGTCTATCACCTCTGGAATTTCCTCAATTGTTTTTTGGTCCGCTTGGATCACGAGCTCCATCCCAGATCCGGACCAGTTCTCCGGCTTTACTTATTTTAGTGTTGGCCTCGATGTCGGCGAAGACGGCAGCCATTAGCCAGGGAAATTGGATGGCCGGCGGAACGTGGGTCACCCTGATCTTAACGAGTCTCTGACCACAATAGCTTGGGACGAGTGTGAACTCATCACCTCTTAATGGGGCCATGGAGTGCTCTCTGTCTTTCTCTTGGGTTCCAAAGAACACGTCCACGTCTCCATATTTCTGCCCATGTCTGATGTGGGGTTTTTTCGCCCACACATGTCCCAAAGTTTTTGTATCTGGGACTTGGATGCCCGTTCCACTCGGCCTGATTTTGTGTTTATCGTTTGATATGATACGGTGCATGGGCGCCGATGCTCCATTCTATTGGATGTGTGTGGGGGGGGAGGCTGACCCTGTACACATCTTTTTTTACCATTCGCCTGGCTTCATTCAATTCATCCTGGCTTACCTCGATTGTTTCGCTTTTTTGGGCTGCTTTGGCAAATTACACGGTGTTATTCTCATTGTTGTTGTTGCTGTTGTTGTTATTGTTATTTCTGTTATTGTTATTTTCAGTTGTGTGGTGGTGTCAGTGGTATTCGGTGTGGAAGAGTCCATTCTGGGTGAATCCATTTCGATGTCACGAGATAATAATTTATTTTTTGTTTCTGTTGTCGCTGTGGTGGTGGTGGTGGTGGTATCAGTGGTGTTGGTTGTTCTTTTTGACATTGAGGTGGTTGTGCTGGTGGGGGGGGGGGGGATTTAACACCTGCAGTTATTGGTAATGGTGGGAAATCCATGTTTTTAAGCGGCAAATCTAAATAATTGAGACTACTATTAATTATATTTTCAGTGTTGGCAACCGTGGCAAGGTTTACAATGGTGGTGGTAGGGGATGTTAGTCTGTTAAAAACAGATTTATCGTCCATCTTTTTTTTTCAAAGAAATATTTTGCTTGATAAATAAAAAGTTTAAATTTTCTGCTCAAGGCCCAAATATTATTGAGTGTCATTTTCAGAAAGCATTATATGTAAACTTATAAACACTTAACAACAAAAATTTTCCATAACTGGCAATTTGAAACAACTGAAAACAACAACCCTTTGTAGAGCTCACGATAATACGATTTCCTACGTAGGTCGCCAATAATAATAATAATAATAATAATAATAATAATAATAATAATAATAATAATAATAATGTTTTCTTTATTGGCCTCAAGGGCTGACACGAATAAAAACATTAGAGGCGGCACAGAACAGTACAGGACGATACAAAGTGGGTTTTGGTCGTGTAAACAGGTTATAACAAAATCGGGCTAGAAATCCTAAGGAATTCAAACAACAAAAATTCCCCAAAAGGGGGGAAACCTCCGAGGGCCACTCGTGGCGAAAACTACACAAAAGACCACGGCCACCATTACCAACAGGGCAAGCGCCCTCTCTCAGGTTTCCCACTCCTCAGTCTACAGGCGCATACACAGAGCGGGCCGGCTCACCCGGACCAGACTCGCCACTTTCACCCACCTTTCAATAAACTTACTAGAAGACAGCACTTGCCTCTACACCCTGATTTTCTTCTTCAAGTGAAACTTGAAGAAGTTAATCAGGGATTCCAGCTTCCAAGCGCTATCGCTGATCCAGGACTGCAGCTCCGTCAAGGAGACGAGCTGGGGAAAAACGCGTCTGGCAAACGGAGCCCACACATGTTCACAGTCAAGGAAGCACCAGAGATGTCGCAGCCTCAGCGCATGCTTGCGCATAATCAGCCACGGCATGCCTAGTCCTCCACGCAACGGGTGTTGACAGCAATGGATCGTCGGACCATGGGAGCACGTCCCTTCCACAAACTGCGTAACAGAAGGTGTTCCCTCTTGGTCAGAGTTGGGCGGGGGCAATATACGAAGGTCAGGTGGTAGCAGATGACCGACGCTATGTACGCATTCGCCACCTCCGCCCGACCTTTCAGAGACAGCCTCCTCTCGGCCCATTTTTGGGTGAGAGAGGCCACCCTGCTCGTCACCTCTCTCCATTTTTTCTCCATCTGGAGTTCCAGATCGAACCAGACCCCTAGCAATTTAACTGGTCCTTCCGTCCTGTGCCACACGACGCTGTAAGGACGGCATGGACTTGCCTCTCCAGGTGCCGAGTTACAAGCCCACCGACTTTTCCTGATTTATCTTCGCTCCTGTGACCGCTTCGTATTCCTTGAGAGCGGTGCCAAACATCTGGACGTGTTTGGTGCTCGACACCACCACGGTGTCGTCGTCGGCGTAAGAGGACACGGATCTCCCGCATCCCAGTTCGCGATGGACCCCCCTCATCAACTCCAATTTGTGCAGTAACTGCTCTAGAGCCAGTACGTACAAGAGTGACGAGAGGAGGCAACCCTGGCGGACCGAGCGCATGATGCTGAAAGGCTGCGACAGGGGACCATTCACCGTCACAATGGAGCAGATTTCGCTGTGCATCGCAGCGATCCAGCCCCTAAAAACGGGACCGAAGCCGGTCGCCTTGTTGATCGCAGCCAGGTACCGATGGTCCACCCTATCAAATGCTTTAGATTGATTCAAGTTGATCAGAGTCCCACCCGTGCCAGGTTCCATAACCACCCTCTCTATGATGTATCGCATGAGATGGAGGTTGTCGTGGATGGATTTTTCCGGAATAGCGCATGTCTACGCCTCTCCTACCAGATCACTGACGACAAGTGCCAATCTCTTTGCTAACACCTTGGCCAAAATCTTAAACTCTGCGTTTAGCAGAGTTATGGCCCTGATGTTGTCTATAACGTCCCCCTTGTTCGGGTCTTTTCGCAGCTGCGCCACCGCTCCTCGGCTTACAAAATTGGGAATGCTCCCGTTCTGCTGCCAGTTGCAGTAGACATCTGCAAAGAATTCGCCGAACAAGTCTGGCATATAAGCATATAGCTCGTAGGGCAAACCATCCAAACGTGGCGATTTACCCCTCGTGCACTCAGACATCGTCTCCCGTATTCAACCTGCTGTTATCGGCTTTTCTCAGCACTGCGCTGCGGTCGTCGAGAGCCGCGGCACTCTCTCGAGGTATGCACCGAAGTCCACACTCCGATCTGGCCCGCCGCCGCTCCCGAACAATTGAGCAAAGTGCTGTTGAAAAGCCGCACACATCTGCTGTTTCGAGCAACATGCGCCCGTTTTGATCAGGCAAAGACCGAATTGTGGACTTGTTGCCACGGCGCGCCTCCGGCACCCGGGCCCATTGGACGGCTTTCGTCCCCTCGTGTCTTAGAGCACGCGCTCTAGCTCTGACAATGCAGCCTTCATGCTTTGCGTTGAAAAATTGTTCGAGTACCAATCTCGCCCAAGCACGTCAGTTGCGATGCGTATCCTAAACCCCTCTTCTAGCTTTCTAACTAACTCTCCCTCTATTCTATTTTCCTCTATCACTACTCCTTTGCTAAACCTTATCTATTCTTCTCTAATAGCCCTTTTCAGTGTAAACCACCACCTGTTGTTGAGGATCGTACCCGTCAACGCACGCTTAACTAATTCGCTAATCCGGTCTCTGTAAACTTTGCGCGCCAGGAACGACGTATTCAGCTTCCAGGAGCCGGGCCCTTGCCTATGGAGTCTATCTAAGTCAACTTCACAGATCACAAATTTGTCGACTACTTTAAATTGTGGAAAATCTACACTAGCCTTATCTGTTTCCCTACAGAATACCCTATCTAAATACGATCTGGATGACCAGATGCGGTTTGCCCATGTCCACATTGGCACATTCGGATAATCCATTCTATACCTGTCAGACAGTTCAAAATGTCTGAGCAGATTGTTGAGGCTTTTACACCCTCCTACCCTGTCTACTAGCCCCACATAATCCCAGCGTGCATCTAAGATACCGTTCCAGTCGCCCACTAACCCTGAAGAGCGGGACGTTCCAAGAAAGTTCTCTAGACGTCTGAAGAAATCTTGCCGTCCTGCCCCTGTTGGGGTGTAGACGGCAACTAGCCTGAAAGCATTGCCTTCGCTGCCAGACACGTCCAGCACCACCGATTTACCTTCTGGGTCCAGGAAGATAGCCCGTACGGCGAGATCCATGCCCCTCCGAAAAAGCACGGTAACCCCTCCCTCCCGATCCTGAACGGGTGGGAGATCCGTATACATCGTAGCCGCCGAAGATCGGTGCGAAGGTACGTGCTTCGAAGATTCTGGTCTCGCTGATGGCCACCACATCTATGTTTAGTGACATGAGGTCGATGAGCAGGTGACCCTGCTTCCAAGATGATCCCAGGCCACGTACATTTATACTGCCTATTCTAAGTACGGCCATGTTGGATGAGAAACGATCACTTACCTTGATTGTGTGGTGTAGATACAGTAGAACCGTCCCTTTGGTTGGTCATGGGTGTTTCCAATAGTATGTCAGTGTATATCCTCTTGGTAAGCGACCCTCTGAAGTCTCCAAATGCGTTGGGCAATTGTTGTTTTAAAAGTTTGTAATGTTTTATTTTGATTTCAATGATGATTATATTTGTCGGGAGAGTTCTTGGTGTTGGTGGGGTGTAGTAGTGTTTTTTTCTGTAACGTCTGGGTGCTGCTTTATATCTTGTAAGACTTCTTTATTTGCCATGTTTATGGCTGTGTATTTTTTGGGGGGTAGGGGTGATTTTGTGGCTGTTTTCTTGTTGTTGCTGTTGGGTAGTGTGTTCTGTTGTGTTTGCGATGTTGGTGTTTTTTGTGTTACTGGTGTGGTTGTTACACCTCTTTGTCTGCTTTCGCTTTTGGAGGGTGAAGCTAAGAGTTATTTTCTTTTGTGGCAGACCGTTTGCAACTTCCCTCCCGCCTCACACTCCATGTCGGACCCCGGGGCATCCGGGAGGGGCATGAGCCTCACTGCTGTTGGTGGTGGTAGTGGAACCCGCTCCTGCGATTTTACAGCCGGTGTAGCTACTGCGACTGTTGGTGTTGCTGCCACTGCTGCCGCTGCTTTAGTTGTATGTGGCCTTGGTATGGGTTCCACGGACGTTGCCCTCCTACTCACCGTGGAGGGTCTTCTGCCTCTGTTGTCTGCCCTGCTCTTGGTAGCAGCGGATTAGGCGTCGGAAGGAGGGTTGCCCTCTTCTCAGCTGTCTTCTGTGGGAAGAAAGCCCTGAGTTGACCCTTCTACCCACAGAGATAGCACTTTGGGCGCCTTCCTTCCACGCTTATTGGGAATTGGCGCCCTTCTTCGAGGTCTATCATGTCTGGGATGGCCTCAATGCACTCCTGGATGCACTCCTGGAATTAGCATTTGCATGCCTATTCCTGACCAGTTCTCTCTTCCCATTCTCTGTATTTGCAGTATGGTGGTCTTCTCCCCGATCCCAGCCAGTACAGACGCGGCCAGCCAAAGTAAGGGCACGTCGGGCGGGACCTGGGTCAATTTGACCCTCACAATTTTCTGCCAGCAGTAGGAGGGCACCAAGACTATCTCCTCACTCTTTAGAGTTTCCAAAGAGTGAGACTTTGCCTCTTGGGGGGGGGGGGGGACGAAAAGTACGTCTACTGTGGCGTACTTTTTGCCTCGGGTTATGTGGGTTTTGCGCGCCCAGACGCACCCCAAGGCCTTTTGGATTTGAGCCTCCGTGTTTCTCTCCACCCGATGTGACATTTTGCTTGCGCAGTTGCTGGTCTTTGATAAAATCGTGTGAAGGTTTCAGGGAAACTCTATTGTCGTTACTCGACACCATGGCCCTTGCGACTGCCATCTCCTCCTCCGTGACTAGCACTGTCTCTATGTTTCGGGCCACACCTGCGAAAGAAGTGGCCCCTTTTTCAGCGGCATCATTATTGCTGCTCCTACTGCTGCTACTGGTCTTGTTGTTGGTGTTGTTGCTGTTATCATTGTTGTAGTTGGTTTTGTTTTTGGTGCCACCGTTGTTGTTGTTTTCGGTGCAATTTGTATTGTTGATGTTGGTGTTGTCGTTGTTTATTTTCTTGTTAGTGGTGTTAATATCGTTGTTGCATTTGTTGTCATCTTTTTCTGCTGTCTGTATTTTGGTTGACGCTGTTATTATTGTAGTTGGTGTGGTAATGTTTTCAAAATTAGTGTTCTCAGTGTTGTTGTCTTTGTTCACGTTGTTTGTGGTGGTGTCTGTTGTATGAATTTCACTAACCCTCCTCTCAACTTTTACGCCATTGTCACACAACAGCAGACATATTGCTGGGGGTGTGGCTGAGCCATGTTTTTTTTTAAATAATTTTTTTTTTTAGACGTAAAATGTTCAAATATTTAGGCCAAAAGGCCCAAATACTATACTTTCCCCTTCACAGGACAAAGTCTAAGGGCTTATATCCCTTACACAACAAGAAATATTTAACAACAAATAATTTTAACAGGCAAATAAAGCGACTTACTGGGAGCGAGAAAAAGACGTCCCATTAGACCAATAATAATAATAATAATAATAATGGTTTCTTTATTGGCCACAAGTGTTAACATTAAGAAAAACATTTAACGGCACAGAACGGTAAGGACAATAGAAAGTGGGTTTTGGCCGTGTAAAAAGGTTATAACATGAAGGTAGAAATGTGTAAAAACAAATCACAAAAATTCAAACAATAATAATTGTTCCTACTTTTGGCACAAGCCCAGCAATAACCCAGTGTATTACTGGTACTTTATTTTATCGACCCCGTAAGGATGAAAGGCAAAGTTAACCTCGGCGGGATTTGAACTCAGAATGGCAAGGGCCGTAACTCTATGCGTCAAAGCATGGTCTCCGACCCTCTACCGATACTGCCAATCCACACAATAATAATAATTGTTTCTACTTTTGGCACAAGGCCAGCAATTACCCAGTACATTACTGGTACTTTATTTTGTCGACCCCGTAATGATGAAAGGCAAAGTTAACCTCGACGGGATTTGAACACACACCGTAAAGGGACGTAACTATGCTGGAAAGCATGGCGCCCGACTCTCTACCGATACTGCCAATCCACCGAATAATAATAATACACAAACATTATAGTCGTCATTAAAATTAGCTCTGGCTGGTAGAAGAATATCTTCTCATCAATATAGATGTGCAGATTCTACCCTATATCTCTTATCTGCAGTTTCTACAATAGGTTCTATTTCTCTGAGCCAAGCAATCTGTTAAGCACCTTTCCTAATCCCCCTGATGAATCCAACTCTCTTCCGCTCCTTATCCATCCTATTGTATCTCACCCTACTAAAACTTGCACTGTACTAAATATTTTTCTTTAATCATTCCTCCTTGGGTGCAAACCTCTACAATTTAATTCTCCTTCTTCCCAATTTTCTAACAGGCATTGACCAACAAGTGTTGAAAGTATATATCAATGACATCAACCTCATTAACAGGAACAAGCACAATAGTCACGGGCATTTTCCAACTTCTTCATCGGACCAAATCATGAATTCTAAAATAGACTTGACGTCTCAAATTTAGAAGAAAGGAATTTCATTCAGCTTGTGGGTATTTTTACCTTATCGACCGTGAAAGGCAAAGGCTTACTTCAGTGGGATTTGAATTTAACGTGAAGAGAGTGAACAAATACTGCATGGCATTTTATCGATCGCTGTAACGAGAAAAAAGAAGTGGAAAGTAGTGTATACATTGTTTGTCATATTTCATGTATGTATATCATTTGATTTGCCACGTAGACAACTTTTTTATTGTGTCGACTCAACCTTGAAAGAATACTCTAGTATATTATTTTCAATAAAACTATATTAAATCTGTTGTTTATGCTGCTGCTACATCTACTTTTGTTTAACCCCACATCGACTCTGATTGAGTAGACCTATATCAAAAGTGGTCCATACATGACCATCTCGTATTTTATTTCCTGGGACCTTCTATCTAATATAGCATGATCCTATGGATATTTATACTATTTATTCAGACAGTAAGGTGTGATTTCAGGGAAACTTCACTAGTATTTCTCGGGACCATGTAGAAGCTCCCGAAATGTCAGCTATCAACAAGGAGATATTCATGCCATACCTATAACAACAGTAAATTCAATAACTACTAACAAACAAATACTCTCACACAAACGAAATATGGAGGGACAGTTAATTTGCGATATTTGATTGTATGTATAGACTCATAATCCCTGGGGTGTCGTACGAGTTCCGTATTGATATTCGGCGTTTCTAGGGCTTTTTAAAAAACCTGGTGGAGATCATCTCCTCTCCAAGCCTGAATTCAGAAGATTTCTTCCAGAGAATGACAGAGAGTGAGAGGCTGGAAGTGAGAAAGAGATATACAAGAGGAATTGATCTCAGTACTAGACTGATACATCTTTTATAGAACTTGAATGGATGATAAGCAAAGTTGACCTCGGCGAGATTTGATCTCAGAGAGTAGAGAGTTGAAACGAATCGTGCAAATCATTCTATCCGACGTTCTAACGGCTTTGCCAATTCGCCGCCTTGATGTTTGACTAAGACCATTCAAATAACATAAGTACCAGTCAAGTACTAGTGTCGGCGTAATCGACTATAAGTTGCAACCAGGTCGTTGTCGAATGGCTGAAACTAGTAAAAGAAAAATATCATTAGATATCGCTCTGAATGTGATACTTTGTGTCATTGAAATGGACTCTGTGGCGTTTATGATATTCCATCTATATCGATATTCAGAGTATCGAAGAATTATCAGTGCACCTGTTGCCAAGATTCGCCAAATATTGATTAACTAAACAAAACCGTAGGGAAAAAATCTTCGATTTATCCAGCAATCCACATGTAAATTGTGATTCAGCTAAATAAAGAGAGATAAAATGGAGGCAGATGGAGAAAGTGTTATTGTTGATGAAGGAATGTTGCGAGTTGGCAGGTGTTTTCTGTGCGCCATGAACCCAACTATTGTAACGATGATGAGAAAGAGAGGAAATGATGGAAAAGAAGAAGAAGAAGAAGAAGAAGAAGAAGAAGAAGAAGAAGAAGGGGGAGGAGGGGAGGAGGAGAAGAAGAAGAAGAAGAAGAAGAAGAAGAAGAAGAAGAAGAAGAAGAAGAAGAAGTAGAAGAAGAAGAAGAAGAAGAAGAAGAAGAAGAAGAAGAAGAAGAAGAAGAAGAGTTAAAAGGCATCACAATAAACACTAATAGAGCAATATGTGTTAACGTTACTGATGTTGGTCAATGACAATGTACTCTATGTAGAGTAACTAATTCTGTTAATATAGAAATTGAATGTGTGTGTTTTTGTGCATATAAGTATGTGTGTGTATATATATATATATGTATGCATATACATATATGTGTGTGCGTGTATATATATATGTGTGTGTGTGTACGTATGTGTGTACGTATGTGTGTCTGTATATATATATACATTAGTTTGTTTTTGTTATTGGCTAAACGAAATTGCCGCACAGTTGGATTGGAGCACGTGGTTGCGAAACGACCATCTTAAGCACACAACATTGCTATGTTTGTATTTACAAACTGGAGGGCTTTCATCTTTTCATTATATTGTTGCCGAAAAAACCCCACACACATTGCTTGAATCTGGGAGTATTCACCTGATGAATGATAAGCCTCGAACAAAATATATATATAATATTAATATGTAAGGGAATGAAGAATCAGTGTTACATCATATACATATACATATTCAATTACATATTACATATGTTTCACTGTCGATCAGTTCGAGAATCGTTCTATTGATGATCGAACCTGACTCTGGAATCCTATACTATTGATATTCTGCTACCCAAGAGCATCGAGTGTTCATTCGGCATAATAATAATAATAATAATAATAATAATAATAATAATAATAATAATAATAATAATAATAATAACAACAGACAAGAAAGAGCAGAGCCGTGGTGGAAGAAGCGACTGAGTGGGCAAATCGGGGAAATGAGAAATGACATAGGAAAGCTTGAGTCACTACTGAATGGGACACTAAAAAACATAGGCACTAAAAATAGACTGGAAATAAAATACAAAACTAGGAGTAAAAAGCTAAATATTATCATAGAGGAATTGAAGCAACGCATTGTAGCAAAGAGTGCCAAAATCAGGCGATACGAGAACAGAGTCAGTCAGTATAAACAGAACCGCATGTTCGACAACAACCAGAAGATGCTGTTTGGACAGCTTGAGGGGAAAGAAAGAGGCACCGACTTGATCCCTGGGGCGGAACAAGCTAAAACATTCTGGAGAGGAATATGGGAGCAGGATGTTAGACACAATGCCCAGGCAGGGTGGATTGAGACAGTACAGAGGGAGATCGGTGAGCAGGCACAGCAACAGACTGATTTGAGTATCACAGTTGAAACTCTTAAGGGGCAAGCCAAAAAACTAACCAACTGGAAATCACCAGGCCCAGATGGTGTGCAGGGGTATTGGATTAAACATTTAACATCCCTCCACCCGAAGCTGACGGCCATGTTCAATGACTGCTTGGTGTCGGGTGAGGTGCCAGAGTGGTTGACAAAAGGTACCACAGTTCTGATAATGAAAGACCGAATCAAGGGTAATGATGTTACCAACTATAGACCTATCACATGTCTGCCCGTAATGTGGAAACTGTTGACGAGCATTGTGTCTGAGGAAATCTACCATCACCTCCACACAAACAACTTGTTGCCGGACGAACAGAAAGGATGCCGAAAGAAGTCACGTGGTACAAAGGACCAGTTGCTTATTGATAAGATGGTAATGGGGAATTGCAGGAGGAGACACACTGATCTTGCCATGGGATGGATAGACTACAGAAAGGCATTTGACATGGTGCCTCATTCCTGGATCACCAAAAGCCTGGAGATCTTCAGGGTGGCAGATAACATCAGACAGTTGCTGGGCAGGAGTATGGGGTCCTGGGAGACAGAGTTGACATCAACTGGAGTATCCTTGGGAAGCGTGAAGATCAAGAGAGGTATCTTCCAGGGAGATAGCCTGTCCCCTCTGTTGTTTGTCCTTGCCCTGATGCCCTTGACCATTATGCTGCGAAAAGTGAGAGCAGGATACAAGTTGGGAAGGGGAGAGCTTACCATCAATCACCTCCTCTTCATGGACGATCTTAAGCTCTTCGGGAAAAGTGAGAAGGAGTTGGATGTGCTTGTTGACACTGTCCGTATTTTCAGCAGTGATATATGTATGCAGTTTGGTATTGGTAAATGTGGAGTCATTGTGATGAGGAGGGGTAGGTTGAGCAGAAGTAACGGGATCCAGATACCAACAGGTGAGATGATAAAGGAAATTGACTCTGAGGAAGGATACAAGTATTTGGGCGTTCTGGAGGCTGATGGCATAAAGAACAAAAAAATGAAGGAATTGTTAAGAACTGAATACATTCGGAGAGTAAGGAGCGTATTGAAGTCACATCTGAACAGCAGAAATGCCATAAGCGCAGTAAATTCCCGAGCTGTGTCTATTATTAGGTACAGTGCGGGAATTCTGAGATGGAATGTTGCTGAACAAAAAGAAATGGATAGGAAGACTAGGAAGCTATTGACTATCTACAACATGTTCCACAAGAGGAGTGATGTCGATAGACTCTACCTAAGGAGATCTGAGGGTGGAAGAGGTCTTATCAGCATAGAGGACTGTGTTCAGATGGAGAAAAACAACCTATACAAATACGTGACCTATAGTAAGGAGCCAATGCTCAGAGCTGTACTGAAGGAGGGGACAGTAGGCCAGGGGATACCCAAGGAGGAAATAACATCAAGGAGGAAGAGCAGCCTTAAGGGAAAATCCCTTCATAGTACCTTCTTTGAGAAAACTGAATTTAGAGATCCACAGACATGGAACTGGTTGAGAAGAGGAGACCTCAAAAAGGCTACAGAAGGAATGCTAATGGCTGCGCAGGAGCAGGCCCTCAAAACGAAGTGGTTGAAGCACCATATCTACAAGGAGGAGGCTAGCCCACTGTGCAGGATCTGTGGAGAGAGAGAGGAGACTGTGGCTCACATTGTGTCCGAGTGTAAACACCTAGCCCAGACCCACTATAAGGGCTGGAGACACGATGTGATGGGCAGGGTGATCCACTGGCACCTGTGCAAAGTAAACAATCTACCACATTCTGAGAAATGGTATGAGCATAGGCCAGAGGCGGTGATGGAGAACAGTCAGGTGAAGGTGCTGTGGGATTTTAGGATACAGACGGACAAAAAACTGGAACACAATAGACCTGACCTGGTGGTTGTGGACAAAGAAAAAAGATCGTGCCTGATTGTGGATGTGGCCTGCCCGTTCGACACGAGAGTGCAAGAGAAGGAGAGGGAGAAAATTAACCGATACCAGGACCTAAAGTGGGAGGTGAAAAGGATTTGGAACTGCCATGAAGTCAAAGTGATCCCGATTGTCATAGGCGCACTGGGGACTATCTCCAAAGGTTTCCAGGGATGGTTAAAGAAAATCGGCCCCTTCACGCTTTTTGGAACGCTTCAAAAGGCATGCTTGCTTGGAACGGCAAGAACCCTCCGATACGTCCTGAATATCTGAGGCTGCAGGTAGTGGCTTGATATTCAATCCAACGGACTTTCCAGTTAACCAACATCAATGACTGAGATTCAAGGAATAACAATAACAATAATAATAATAATAATAATTGTTTCTACTTTAGGCACAAGGCCAGCAATTACCCAGTACATTACTGGTACTTTATTTTATCGACCCCGTAAGGATGAAAGGCAAAGTCAACCTCGGCGAGATTTGAATTCGGATCGTAAAGGGACGTAACTATGCTGGAAAGCATGGCGTCCGACCCTCTACCGATACTGCCAATTCAACGATTTCTTTATTAACCACAAGAGTTTACATAAAGTAGACATTAAGGACAGTGCAGGACAATACAGGACGGTACAAATGGGCAGTTCTGCGTGTAAAAAACAAAAACAGAGGATGTAACAAAAAAATAACAATGAAAAATTCCCCAATAGGAGGGAGACTTCGGAGGGACATTTGTGGAGAAAGACCAGTAAAAGGCCACAGTGACCCTGCCCACCAAGGCAAGTGCCCTCTCCCAGTTTTCCACCTTTAATTTACAGATACGTACTCAGAGTAGGCCCATACACTCGGGCCATTCTTGCTTCTCTCACCCATCTTTCAACAAAATGCTGGGAAGAGAGCACTTCTACTCTGATTTTCCTTTTCAAATGAAATTTGAAAAAGTCAATCAGGGCATCACCGAAGAGGTAAGTGCTCGTCTTAAGTCCTTTCAAACGTGTCCACCATACTATCTCTTTCGCCATGGCCACCAGACAGATAAAAACTGCCTGCCCTTCCCGGCTAAAGGAAGAGGGCGGGCCAATCCTCACGATGGACTCAGATGATAGCCGGATCCGTCCTACACGCGACAGCAGGTGTTCGACATAAACCCACAAGTCAGCAATTTTCGGACACTGGACGAGTGCGTGCAGGACGGTTTCGTCGTCCTGCGCGCATCTCGGACATGCCCGGCTGACGGCACCTCCATGCCTGTAGAGTTTATGTCAAACTGGCAAGGCTCCACGGTAGCACTGCCAGGCCAGAGATTTCTGGAAGTTGTTCATAGGTCCCGGCCCGAAAGTTCTTCCGAAGAGATTGGCTAGTTGATTTATGTCGACGCCTAGAATTTCCCCAAGTACGCCGTCACTGTTCCCCTCCACTAATCCTCTATAGAACGCCAAGGTGGAGTTTCCACCGATCACATTGCCCGATTGGTCGAGGGCTGTGAGCGCCTGAAGACATTCCAGTCTCCAGGCGCTCCCTCTCGGTCTTCGCTTGACCCAGGACTGCTGCTCCGTCAATGAAATGAGCTGGGGAAATACGTATCTAGCAAACGGCGACCACACCTGATCACCGTCGAGGAAGAGGTGGAGATGTCGTATCCTGAGCGCGTGTCTGCGCATCATCAGCCACGGCATGCCCAGCCCTCCACGTAGCGGGTGTTGACAGCAGATGGACCGCCTGATCTTCGGAGCACGTCCCTTCCACAAAAAGCGAAAGAGCAAATGCTCCAGCGCAGTCAGGCGTGGCTTAGGACAAGGTACGACGGTCAGGCGGTAGCAGATGATAGACGCGATTTACGCGTTAGCCACCTCCACTCGACCTTTCAGGGATAGCTTCCTCTCCGCCCATTTCTGGGTGAGAGAAGCAACTCTGCTCGTCACCTCGTCCCAGGTTTTGTGCGTCTGGAGGTCCGGACCGAACCAGACCCCTAGCAATTTAACCGGTCCGTCCGTCAAGCGTCCGACGACGCTCTTGGACTGCATGGACCTGCCTCTCCAGGTGCCGAGCTGCAGGCACACTGACTTTTCCTGGTTGATCATTGCTCCTGTCACCGCTTCGTATTCTCTTAGTGTAGTGCCTATCGCCTCGATGCGTTTGACGTTGGACACCACTACGGTGACATCGTCCGCATTGCTGACACGGATCTTCCGCATCCTTGTTCGCGCGGGACGCCCCACAACGTCTCCAGTTTGTGCAGTAATGGCTCGAGAGTCAATACGTACAAGAGGGACGAGAGGGGACATCCTTGGCGGACCGAGCGCTTGATGTTGAACGGTTCCGAATGGTGACCGTTCACTCTCACCACAGAGCAGATGTCGCTGTGCATGGCAGCGATCCAGCCTCTGAAGACGGGCCCAAAGCCAGCCGCCCTCAGGACTGCCGCTAGGTAACGATGGTCGACCCTATCGAAAGCTTTCGACTGATCCAAATTGATCAAGGATCCACCCGTGCCAGGTTCCCTAGCTACCCTCTCTACAATGTATCGCATGAGGTGGAGGTTGTCGTGGATGGATCTGTCGGGAATGGCGCATGTCTGCGCCTCTCCCACCAGATCACCAACGACAAGCGCCAACCTCTTTGCTAGCACCTTGAACTCTGTGTTTAGCAGAGGTATGGGCCTGAAATTATCTATGTTATCCCCCTTGTTCGGATCCTTTCTCAGCAGTTCCGCCGCTCCTCGGCTCACAGAGCTGGGAATTCTCCCGTTCTGTTTCCAGTTGCAGTAGACGTCCGCCAAGAAGCCTCCGAAAAAGTATGGCATCTGTACGTAAAGTTCATAGGGCAGACCATCCAAACTAGGCGATTTACCCCTTGTGCAGCCAGTCATTGCCTCCCGTACTTCAGCGGCTGTTATCGGCTTTTAGCAACACTCCGCCTCGGTGGCCGAGAGCCGCGACAGTCCGTCGAGGTAGACACTAATCTCCATCCTTCGAGCCGGCCCACCGCTTCCCCGAACAGCTGAGCGAAGTGTCGGTGAAAAGCTTCACACATTTGCCCGGAATCGAGTAGCATGCGCCCGTCGTGGTCCACCAAAGACCGGATCGTGGCTTTGTTGCCACGACGCGCCTCCGCCACTCGGGCCCATTGAACGGCTTTCGTCCCCTCGTGTCTAAGAGCACGCACACTAGCTCTGACAACGCAGCCTTCGTGCTTTGCATTGAAGAATTGGTCAAGGGCCAATTTCGCCGCAAGTACGTCGGTCTCAATGCCTTTGCTAGGCGCCTCGTCTAATTTTCTAACTAATTCTCCCTCTGCTCTATTTTTGTCTATTGCTAAAGCCTTACTAAACCTAATGGACTCTATTCTAATTGCTCTTTTCAGAGCAAACCACCACATGTTGTTGACGATGGCCCCCGTCAACGCCCGCTTAACTAGTTCGCTAATCCGGTCTCTGTAGGCCTTGCGCACTGGTAAGGACGCGTTTAGCTTCCAGTAGCCGGGTCCTCGTCTATGAAGCCTATCTAAGTCAAGCACACAGATCACGAATTTGTGGTCCGTGTAGCTGACTATCTTGAATTGTGGACAGCCTAGGCTAGACCTATCTATTTCCCTACAAAATACTCTATCTAGATATGATCTGGATGACCCTATGCGATTTGTCCAAGTCCACATTGGTATATTCGGGAAATCCATTCGGTACCTGTCAGACAGTTCAAAACGCCTGAGCAGGTTGGTGAGACTCTTGCACCCTCCTTCCCTATCCACTAATCCCACACAATCCCAGCGTGCATCTAAGATCCCGTTCCAGTCGCCCACTAACACTAAAGAGCGGGACGTTCCAAGAAAGGTCTCCAGACGCTGGAAGAAATCAGGCCGCCCTGCTCCTGTCGGGGCATAGACGGCCACTAACCTGAAAGCTTGCCCTTCTCCGCTGGTCACGTCCAGCACCACCAACTTACCTTCTGGGTCCAGGAAGATGGCCCGTATGGCAAGATCCAAACCTCTCCGAAAAAGCACAGCAAATCTTCCCCCCGAAACCGGACGGCTGGGTGATGCGTACACGTCGTAGCCGCCGAAGATCGGTGCGAAGGCCCGTGCTTCGGACATTCTGGTCTCGCTGATGGCCATTACATCTATGTTTAGTGACCTGAGGTCGTTAAGCAGGTGGCCCTGCTTCCATGACGACCCCCAAGCCACGTGCATTTATGCTGCCTATTCTGAGTGAGGTCATGTTGGAAAGGAGTGGAAAAGATGGGAAAGACCACTTACCTTACTTCTCGTAGGGGAATGACGGTTTTTCCATCCTTTTCACTGCTTGTGGCCTCCTCAGGAAGGATGTCCTTATAAATCCTCCTGGAGAGTGCTTGTCGGAAGTCTCCGATGTCTTTGGGGAATTTTTGTTTTAGTGCCATGTACGTTTTCTGTGTGATGCGAGTGATTTGTATGTGTGGAGGTGGTGTGAACTTTTGGGTTGTTGTGTAGTCTTTTTCAGTGATGCTGGTGTTGTGTTGGATGTAGTGTAATAATTGCTTGTTGTTCAAATTTAATGCTGTGTAGTGTGTATCGTTTTGGTTGTTTTGTTTTTTTTGCGTTTGTTGTGGATTTGTTTCTGTTTCGCATTTTGGTGACTTTTGTGGTGTAGGTGATGGTGGTGTTGGGGTTAGTGATGGTGATGGTGTTGGTGTTTGGGTTGATGGGGTTGGTGATGCTGGTGTGGATGATGGCATATCTGTCCTAACTTTTTTGTTTGTTAATTTATTTGTTTCCCTCTGTATTTTGTTTTTGGAGGGGGAAGGAAGAGAATTTTTTCTTTTTTGGTTTCTTTTTTTTTTCCTGATACCGTTTCCCACTCCTCGTCGTCACAATCTGTCAACATTTGTGATAGGCCGGGGAGTGGAAAATCCTCCACAGGCGTTAGTTTTGGTTGTGGCGTAGTGGATGGTGTAGGCGCTGGTGCTAGTTCTGAAGCGTTGGGTGGTGGTGGTGTTGGTTTTGCTGGTGGTGGTGGTTTTGGTTTTGCTACTGTTGCTGGGGTTGTTGCTGTTATAGTTGCTTCTGTTGTTGCTGCTACAGTTGTTGCTGCCATCTCTGCTACTGGTGGTGTTGATGGTTGTGTCACTGGGGTGGGTAGGAGAGGTGGCCTCAACCTTTTAGCCTGAGGGCAGAAAGCCCTTAGGTGGGTTCCTTCACCACAAACGACACACCTAGGCCTTCTGCCCTCGTCAATTACCGTGAGGTGGCTGCCGTCAGTGAGGTCTATTACCTCTGGGATCTCCTCAATGCTTTTTTGCTCCGCTTGGATCAGGAGCTCCATCCCAGATCCGGACCAGTTCTCCTGCTTTTCTTTTGCTATTGCTATTATCTTTGTGTTGGCTTCGATGCCGCCGAGGACGGCCGCTATTAGCCAGGTAATTTCGATGGCCGGTGGAACGTGGGTCACCCTGATCTTTACGAGTCTCTGGCCACAATAGCTTGGGACGAGTGTGATGTCGTCACTTCTTAATGGGGCCATGGAGTGTTCTCTAGCCTCCTCTGGTGTTTCAAAGAACACGTCCACGGTTCCATACTTCTGCCCACGTCTGATGTGGATTTTTCTTGCCCACACATGTCCCAAAGCTTTTTGGATTTGGGATTCGGATGCTCGTTCCACTCGGCGCGATTTTACATTTATTGTTCGATACGACACGGTGCAGAGGCGCTGATGCTCCATTTTATTAGGTGGGGGGGAGGCTGACCCTGTACCCATCTTTCTTTACCATTTGTTTGGCATTTTCTAAATCCTCCTGAGTTACCGTAAATGCTTCGAACTGTTTTGCTACTCTGGCAACACTCAGGGTGGTTTTTTTAATGTCATTGTTGTTGTTGTTGCTATTGTTATTTTTGATATTATTAATTTTAGTTTCAGTTGTGGTGGTGGTGACGTCAGTGAAAGTCGGTTTGGGAGAGTCTATTTTGGTTGAAAATATTTCGACATCACGAGTTGATTTATTTTTTCCTTTTGTTTCTGTTATCGCGGTGGTGGTGGTGGTGGAGGCTTTAACACCTGCAGTCATTGGTAATGGCCAGAAATGAATGTCTGCCTGAGACAAATTTAAAATATTGCTACTGCTTATATTTTTTTTAGTGTTGGCAAACGTAGTAACATTTACAATGGTGGTGTCGGTGTGAGGTGTTAATTCGTGAGGAAGGCTTTAAGCTGCTTGGTGCAGAAGTGAATTAGCCATTTTTTTTTCAAAGAAATTTTTTGATAATCATAAAAGTTTAAATTTTGGGCACAAGGCCCCAATCTTTTTGGGTGTCCTTTTCGGAAAACAATGTATGTGCGCTTATATATAGTTAACAATAACAATTTTCCATAAATGGCAATTTTTAACAAACGGAAATAACAAACCTTTGCCGAGCTCACGATGATACGATTTACTACGTAGGTCGCCAATAATAATAAAAATAATAATAATAATAATGATAATAATAATAATAATAATAATAATTGTGTCTGAGGAAATAATAATAATAATAATTGTGTCTGAGGAAATCTACCATCACCTCCACACAAACAACTTGTTACCGGACGAACAGAAAGGATGCCGAAAGAAGTCACGTGGTACAAAGGACCAGTTGCTTATTGATAAGATGGTAATGGGGAATTGCAGGAGGAGACACACTGATCTTGCCATGGGATGGATAGACTACAGAAAGGCATTTGACATGGTGCCTCATACCTGGATCACCAAAAGCCTGGAGATCTTCAGGGTGGCAGATAACATCAGACAGTTGCTGGGCAGGAGTATGGGGTCCTGGGAGACAGAGTTGACATCAACTGGAGTATCCTTGGGAAGCGTGAAGATCAAGAGAGGTATCTTCCAGGGAGATAGCCTGTCCCCTCTGTTGTTTGTCCTTGCCCTGATGCCCTTGACCATTATGCTGCGAAAAGTGAGAGCAGGATACAAATTGGGAAGGGGAGAGCTTACCATCAATCACCTCCTCTTCATGGACGATCTTAAGCTCTTCGGGAAAAGTGAGAAGGAGTTGGATGTGCTTGTTGACACTGTCCGTATTTTCAGCAGTGATATATGTATGCAGTTTGGTATTGGTAAATGTGGAGTCATTGTGATGAAGGGGGGTAGGTTGAGCAGAAGTAACGGGATCCAGATACCAACAGGTGAGATGATAAAGGAAATTGACTCTGAGGAATGATACAAGTATTTGGGCGTTCTGGAGGCTGATGGCATAAAGAACAAAAAATGAAGGAATTGTTAAGAACTGAATACATTCGGAGAGTAAGGAGCGTATTGAAGTCACATCTGAACAGCAGAAATGCCATAAGCGCAGTAAATTCCCGAGCTGTGTCTATTATTAGGTACAGTGCGGGAATTCTGAGATGGAATGTTGCTGAACAAAAAGAAATGGATAGGAAGACTAGGAAGCTATTGACTATCTACAACATGTTCCACAAGAGGAGTGATGTCGATAGACTCTACCTAAGGAGATCTGAGGGTGGAAGAGGCCTTATCAGCATAGAGGACTGTGTTCAGATGGAGAAAAACAACCTATACAAATACGTGACCTATAGTAAGGAGCCAATGCTCAGAACTGTACTGAAGGAGGGGACAGTAGGCCAGGGGATATCCAAGGAGGAAATAACATCAAGGAGGAAGAGCAGCCTTAAGGGAAAATCCCTTCATAGTACCTTCTTTGAGAAAACTGAATTTAGAGATCCACAGACATGGAACTGGTTGAGAAGAGGAGACCTCAAAAAGGCTACAGAAGGAATGCTAATGGCTGCGCAGGAGCAGGCCCTCAAAACGAAGTGGTTGAAGCACCATATCTACAAGGAGGAGGCTAGCCCAATGTGCAGGATCTGTGGAGAGAGAGAGGAGACTGTGGCTCACATTGTGTCCGAGTGTAAACACCTAGCCCAGACCCACTATAAGGGCTGGAGACACGATGTGATGGGCAGGGTGATCCACTGGCACCTGTGCAAAGTAAACAATCTACCACATTCTGAGAAATGGTATGAGCATAGGCCAGAGGCGGTGATGGAGAACAGTCAGGTGAAGGTGCTGTGGGATTTTAGGATACAGACGGACAAAAAACTGGAACACAATAGACCTGACCTGGTGGTTGTGGACAAAGAAAAAAGATCGTGCCTGATTGTGGATGTGGCCTGCCCGTTCGACACGAGAGTGCAAGAGAAGGAGAGGGAGAAAATTAACCGATACCAGGACCTAAAGTGGGAGGTGAAAAGGATTTGGAACTGCCATGAAGTCAAAGTGATCCCGATTGTCATAGGCGCACTGGGGACTATCTCCAAAGGTTTCCAGGGATGGTTAAAGAAAATCGGCCCCTTCACGCTTTTTGGAACGCTTCAAAAGGCATGCTTGCTTGGAACAGCAAGAACCCTCCGATACGTCCTGAATATCTGAGGCTGCAGGTAGTGGCTTGATGTTCAATCCAACGGACTTTCCAGTTAACCAACATCAATGACTGAGATTCAAGGAATAACAATAATAATAATAATAATAATAATAATAATAATAATAATAACATCAACTGGAGTATCCTTGGGAAGCGTGAAGATCAAGAGAGGTATCTTCCAGGGAGATAGCCTGTCCCCTCTGTTGTTTGTCCTTGCCCTGATGCCCTTGACCATTATGCTGCGAAAAGTGAGAGCAGGATACAAGTTGGGAAGGGGAGAGCTTACCATCAATAACCTCCTCTTCATGGACGATCTTAAGCTCTTCGGGAAAAGTGAGAAGGAGTTGGATGTGCTTGTTGACACTGTCCGTATTTTCAGCAGTGATATATGTATGCAGTTTGGTATTGGTAAATGTGGAGTCATTGTGATGAAGAGGGGTAGGTTGAGCAGAAGTAACGGGATCCAGATACCAACAGGTGAGATGATAAAGGAAATTGACTCTGAGGAAGGATACAAGTATTTGGGCGTTCTGGAGGCTGATGGCATAAAGAACAAAAAAATGAAGGAATTGTTAAGAACTGAATACATTCGGAGAGTAAGGAGCGTATTGAAGTCACATCTGAACAGCAGAAATGCCATAAGCGCAGTAAATTCCCGAGCTGTGTCTATTATTAGGTACAGTGCGGGAATTCTGAGATGGAATGTTGCTGAACAAAAAGAAATGGATAGGAAGACTAGGAAGCTATTGACTATCTACAACATGTTCCACAAGAGGAGTGATGTCGATAGACTCTACCTAAGGAGATCTGAGGGTGGAAGAGGTCTTATCAGCATAGAGGACTGTGTTCAGATGGAGAAAAACAACCTATACAAATACGTGACCTATAGTAAGGAGCCAATGCTCAGAACTGTACTGAAGGAGGGGACAGTAGGCCAGGGGATGTCCAAGGAGGAAATAACATCAAGGAGGAAGAGCAGCCTTAAGGGAAAATCCCTTCATAGTACCTTCTTTGAGAAAACTGAATTTAGAGATCCACAGACATGGAACTGGTTGAGAAGAGGAGACCTCAAAAAGGCTACAGAAGGAATGCTAATGGCTGCGCAGGAGCAGGCCCTCAAAACGAAGTGGTTGAAGCACCATATCTACAAGGAGGAGGCTAGCCCACTGTGCAGGATCTGTGGAGAGAGAGAGGAGACTGTGGCTCACATTGTGTCCGAGTGTAAACACCTAGCCCAGACACACTATAAGGGCTGGAGACACGATGTGATGGGCAGGGTGATCCACTGGCACCTGTGCAAAGTAAACAATCTACCACATTCTGAGAAATGGTATGAGCATAGGCCAGAGGCGGTGATGGAGAACAGTCAGGTGAAGGTGCTGTGGGATTTTAGGATACAGACGGACAAAAAACTGGAACACAATAGACCTGACCTGGTGGTTGTGGACAAAGAAAAAAGATCGTGCCTGATTGTGGATGTGGCCTGCCCGTTCGACACGAGAGTGCAAGAGAAGGAGAGGGAGAAAATTAACCGATACCAGGACCTAAAGTGGGAGGTGAAAAGGATTTGGAACTGCCATGAAGTCAAAGTGATCCCGATTGTCATAGGCGCACTGGGGACTATCTCCAAAGGTTTCCAGGGATGGTTAAAGAAAATCGGCCCCTTCACGCTTTTTGGAACGCTTCAAAAGGCATGCTTGCTTGGAACAGCAAGAACCCTCCGATACGTCCTGAATATCTGAGGCTGCAGGTAGTGGCTTGATATTCAATCCAACGGACTTTCCAGTTAACCAACATCAATGACTGAGATTCAAGGAATAACAATAACAATAATAATAATAATAATAATAATAATGAAGGAATTGTAATAATTGAATAATAATTGAATAATAATTGAATAATAATAATAAAAATGAAGGAATTGTTAAGAACTGAATACATTCGAAGAGTAAGGAGCGTATTGAAGTCACATCTGAACAGCAGAAATGCCATAAGCGCAGTAAATTCCCGAGCTGTGTCTATTATTAGGTACAGTGCGGGAATTCTGAGATGGAATGTTGCTGAACAAAAAGAAATGGATAGGAAGACTAGGAAGCTATTGACTATCTACATGTTCCACAAGAGGAGTGATGTCGATAGACTCTACCTAAGGAGATCTGAGGGTGGAAGAGGTCTTATCAGCATAGAGGACTGTGTTCAGATGGAGAAAAACAACCTATACAAATACGTGACCTATAGTAAGGAGCCAATGCTCAGAACTGTACTGAAGGAGGGGACAGTAGGCCAGGTGATGTCCAAGGAGGAAATAACATCAAGGAGGAAGAGCAGCCTTAAGGGAAAATCCCTTCATAGTACCTTCTTTGAGAAAACTGAATTTAGAGATCCACAGACATGGAACTGGTTGAGAAGAGGAGACCTCAAAAAGGCTACAGAAGGAATGCTAATGGCTGCGCAGGAGCAGGCCCTCAAAACGAAGTGGTTGAAGCACCATATCTACAAGGAGGAGGCTAGCCCACTGTGCAGGATCTGTGGAGAGAGAGAGGAGACTGTGGCTCACATTGTGTCCGAGTGTAAACACCTAGCCCAGACACACTATAAGGGCTGGAGACACGATGTGATGGGCAGGGTGATCCACTGGCACCTGTGCAAAGTAAACAATCTACCACATTCTGAGAAATGGTATGAGCATAGGCCAGAGGCGGTGATGGAGAACAGTCAGGTGAAGGTGCTGTGGGATTTTAGGATACAGACGGACAAAAAACTGGAACACAATAGACCTGACCTGGTGGTTATGGACAAAGAAAAAAGATCGTGCCTGATTGTGGATGTGGCCTGCCCGTTCGACACGAGAGTGCAAGAGAAGGAGAGGGAGAAAATTAACCGATACCAGGACCTAAAGTGGGAGGTGAAAAGGATTTGGAACTGCCATGAAGTCAAAGTGATCCCGATTGTCATAGGCGCACTGGGGACTATCTCCAAAGGTTTCCAGGGATGGTTAAAGAAAATCGGCCCCTTCACGCTTTTTGGAACGCTTCAAAAGGCATGCTTGCTTGGAACAGCAAGAACCCTCCGATACGTCCTGAATATCTGAGGCTGCAGGTAGTGGCTTGATATTCAATCCAACGGACTTTCCAGTTAACCAACATCAATGACTGAGATTCAAGGAATAACAATAACAATAATAATAATAATAATAATAATAATGAAGGAATTGTAATAATTGAATAATAATTGAATAATAATTGAATAATAATAATAAAAATGAAGGAATTGTTAAGAACTGAATACATTCGAAGAGTAAGGAGCGTATTGAAGTCACATCTGAACAGCAGAAATGCCATAAGCGCAGTAAATTCCCGAGCTGTGTCTATTATTAGGTACAGTGCGGGAATTCTGAGATGGAATGTTGCTGAACAAAAAGAAATGGATAGGAAGACTAGGAAGCTATTGACTATCTACATGTTCCACAAGAGGAGTGATGTCGATAGACTCTACCTAAGGAGATCTGAGGGTGGAAGAGGTCTTATCAGCATAGAGGACTGTGTTCAGATGGAGAAAAACAACCTATACAAATACGTGACCTATAGTAAGGAGCCAATGCTCAGAACTGTACTGAAGGAGGGGACAGTAGGCCAGGTGATGTCCAAGGAGGAAATAACATCAAGGAGGAAGAGCAGCCTTAAGGGAAAATCCCTTCATAGTACCTTCTTTGAGAAAACTGAATTTAGAGATCCACAGACATGGAACTGGTTGAGAAGAGGAGACCTCAAAAAGGCTACAGAAGGAATGCTAATGGCTGCGCAGGAGCAGGCCCTCAAAACGAAGTGGTTGAAGCACCATATCTACAAGGAGGAGGCTAGCCCACTGTGCAGGATCTGTGGAGAGAGAGAGGAGACTGTGGCTCACATTGTGTCCGAGTGTAAACACCTAGCCCAGACACACTATAAGGGCTGGAGACACGATGTGATGGGCAGGGTGATCCACTGGCACCTGTGCAAAGTAAACAATCTACCACATTCTGAGAAATGGTATGAGCATAGGCCAGAGGCGGTGATGGAGAACAGTCAGGTGAAGGTGCTGTGGGATTTTAGGATACAGACGGACAAAAAACTGGAACACAATAGACCTGACCTGGTGGTTATGGACAAAGAAAAAAGATCGTGCCTGATTGTGGATGTGGCCTGCCCGTTCGACACGAGAGTGCAAGAGAAGGAGAGGGAGAAAATTAACCGATACCAGGACCTAAAGTGGGAGGTGAAAAGGATTTGGAACTGCCATGAAGTCAAAGTGATCCCGATTGTCATAGGCGCACTGGGGACTATCTCCAAAGGTTTCCAGGGATGGTTAAAGAAAATCGGCCCCTTCACGCTTTTTGGAACGCTTCAAAAGGCATGCTTGCTTGGAACAGCAAGAACCCTCCGATACGTCCTGAATATCTGAGGCTGCAGGTAGTGGCTTGATATTCAATCCAACGGACTTTCCAGTTAACCAACATCAATGACTGAGATTCAAGGAATAACAATAACAATAATAATAATAATAATAATAATAATGAAGGAATTGTAATAATTGAATAATAATTGAATAATAATTGAATAATAATAATAAAAATGAAGGAATTGTTAAGAACTGAATACATTCGAAGAGTAAGGAGCGTATTGAAGTCACATCTGAACAGCAGAAATGCCATAAGCGCAGTAAATTCCCGAGCTGTGTCTATTATTAGGTACAGTGCGGGAATTCTGAGATGGAATGTTGCTGAACAAAAAGAAATGGATAGGAAGACTAGGAAGCTATTGACTATCTACATGTTCCACAAGAGGAGTGATGTCGATAGACTCTACCTAAGGAGATCTGAGGGTGGAAGAGGTCTTATCAGCATAGAGGACTGTGTTCAGATGGAGAAAAACAACCTATACAAATACGTGACCTATAGTAAGGAGCCAATGCTCAGAACTGTACTGAAGGAGGGGACAGTAGGCCAGGTGATGTCCAAGGAGGAAATAACATCAAGGAGGAAGAGCAGCCTTAAGGGAAAATCCCTTCATAGTACCTTCTTTGAGAAAACTGAATTTAGAGATCCACAGACATGGAACTGGTTGAGAAGAGGAGACCTCAAAAAGGCTACAGAAGGAATGCTAATGGCTGCGCAGGAGCAGGCCCTCAAAACGAAGTGGTTGAAGCACCATATCTACAAGGAGGAGGCTAGCCCACTGTGCAGGATCTGTGGAGAGAGAGAGGAGACTGTGGCTCACATTGTGTCCGAGTGTAAACACCTAGCCCAGACACACTATAAGGGCTGGAGACACGATGTGATGGGCAGGGTGATCCACTGGCACCTGTGCAAAGTAAACAATCTACCACATTCTGAGAAATGGTATGAGCATAGGCCAGAGGCGGTGATGGAGAACAGTCAGGTGAAGGTGCTGTGGGATTTTAGGATACAGACGGACAAAAAACTGGAACACAATAGACCTGACCTGGTGGTTATGGACAAAGAAAAAAGATCGTGCCTGATTGTGGATGTGGCCTGCCCGTTCGACACGAGAGTGCAAGAGAAGGAGAGGGAGAAAATTAACCGATACCAGGACCTAAAGTGGGAGGTGAAAAGGATTTGGAACTGCCATGAAGTCAAAGTGATCCCGATTGTCATAGGCGCACTGGGGACTATCTCCAAAGGTTTCCAGGGATGGTTAAAGAAAATCGGCCCCTTCACGCTTTTTGGAACGCTTCAAAAGGCATGCTTGCTTGGAACAGCAAGAACCCTCCGATACGTCCTGAATATCTGAGGCTGCAGGTAGTGGCTTGATATTCAATCCAACGGACTTTCCAGTTAACCAACATCAATGACTGAGATTCAAGGAATAACAATAACAATAATAATAATAATAATAATAATAATGAAGGAATTGTAATAATTGAATAATAATTGAATAATAATTGAATAATAATAATAAAAATGAAGGAATTGTTAAGAACTGAATACATTCGAAGAGTAAGGAGCGTATTGAAGTCACATCTGAACAGCAGAAATGCCATAAGCGCAGTAAATTCCCGAGCTGTGTCTATTATTAGGTACAGTGCGGGAATTCTGAGATGGAATGTTGCTGAACAAAAAGAAATGGATAGGAAGACTAGGAAGCTATTGACTATCTACATGTTCCACAAGAGGAGTGATGTCGATAGACTCTACCTAAGGAGATCTGAGGGTGGAAGAGGTCTTATCAGCATAGAGGACTGTGTTCAGATGGAGAAAAACAACCTATACAAATACGTGACCTATAGTAAGGAGCCAATGCTCAGAACTGTACTGAAGGAGGGGACAGTAGGCCAGGTGATGTCCAAGGAGGAAATAACATCAAGGAGGAAGAGCAGCCTTAAGGGAAAATCCCTTCATAGTACCTTCTTTGAGAAAACTGAATTTAGAGATCCACAGACATGGAACTGGTTGAGAAGAGGAGACCTCAAAAAGGCTACAGAAGGAATGCTAATGGCTGCGCAGGAGCAGGCCCTCAAAACGAAGTGGTTGAAGCACCATATCTACAAGGAGGAGGCTAGCCCACTGTGCAGGATCTGTGGAGAGAGAGAGGAGACTGTGGCTCACATTGTGTCCGAGTGTAAACACCTAGCCCAGACACACTATAAGGGCTGGAGACACGATGTGATGGGCAGGGTGATCCACTGGCACCTGTGCAAAGTAAACAATCTACCACATTCTGAGAAATGGTATGAGCATAGGCCAGAGGCGGTGATGGAGAACAGTCAGGTGAAGGTGCTGTGGGATTTTAGGATACAGACGGACAAAAAACTGGAACACAATAGACCTGACCTGGTGGTTATGGACAAAGAAAAAAGATCGTGCCTGATTGTGGATGTGGCCTGCCCGTTCGACACGAGAGTGCAAGAGAAGGAGAGGGAGAAAATTAACCGATACCAGGACCTAAAGTGGGAGGTGAAAAGGATTTGGAACTGCCATGAAGTCAAAGTGATCCCGATTGTCATAGGCGCACTGGGGACTATCTCCAAAGGTTTCCAGGGATGGTTAAAGAAAATCGGCCCCTTCACGCTTTTTGGAACGCTTCAAAAGGCATGCTTGCTTGGAACAGCAAGAACCCTCCGATACGTCCTGAATATCTGAGGCTGCAGGTAGTGGCTTGATATTCAATCCAACGGACTTTCCAGTTAACCAACATCAATGACTGAGATTCAAGGAATAACAATAACAATAATAATAATAATAATAATAATAATGAAGGAATTGTAATAATTGAATAATAATTGAATAATAATTGAATAATAATAATAAAAATGAAGGAATTGTTAAGAACTGAATACATTCGAAGAGTAAGGAGCGTATTGAAGTCACATCTGAACAGCAGAAATGCCATAAGCGCAGTAAATTCCCGAGCTGTGTCTATTATTAGGTACAGTGCGGGAATTCTGAGATGGAATGTTGCTGAACAAAAAGAAATGGATAGGAAGACTAGGAAGCTATTGACTATCTACATGTTCCACAAGAGGAGTGATGTCGATAGACTCTACCTAAGGAGATCTGAGGGTGGAAGAGGTCTTATCAGCATAGAGGACTGTGTTCAGATGGAGAAAAACAACCTATACAAATACGTGACCTATAGTAAGGAGCCAATGCTCAGAACTGTACTGAAGGAGGGGACAGTAGGCCACGGGATGTCCAAGGAGGAAATAACATCAAGGAGGAAGAGCAGCCTTAAGGGAATATCCCGTGATAGTACCTTCTTTGAGAAAACTGAATTTAGAGATCCACAGACATGGAACTGGTTGAGAAGAGGAGACCTCAAAAAGGCTACAGAAGGAATGCTAATGGCTGCGCAGGAGCAGGCCCTCAAAACGAAGTGGTTGAAGCACCATATCTACAAGGAGGAGGCTAGCCCACTGTGCAGGATCTGTGGAGAGAGAGAGGAGACTGTGGCTCACATTGTGTCCGAGTGTAAACACCTAGCCCAGACCCACTATAAGGGCTGGAGACACGATGTGATGGGCAGGGTGATCCACTGGCACCTGTGCAAAGTAAACAATCTACCACATTCTGAGAAATGGTATGAGCATAGGCCAGAGGCGGTGATGGAGAACAATCAGGTGAAGGTGCTGTGGGATTTTAGGATACAGACGGACAAAAAACTGGAACACAATAGACCTGACCTGGTGGTTATGGACAAAGAAAAAAGATCGTGCCTGATTGTGGATGTGGCCTGCCCGTTCGACACGAGAGTGCAAGAGAAGGAGAGGGAGAAAATTAACCGATACCAGGACCTAAAGTGGGAGGTGAAAAGGATTTGGAACTGCCATGAAGTCAAAGTGATCCCGATTGTCATAGGCGCACTGGGGACTATCTCCAAAGGTTTCCAGGGATGGTTAAAGAAAATCGGCCCCTTCACGCTTTTTGGAACGCTTCAAAAGGCATGCTTGCTTGGAACAGCAAGAACCCTCCGATACGTCCTGAATATCTGAGGCTGCAGGTAGTGGCTTGATATTCAATCCAACGGACTTTCCAGTTAACCAACATCAATGACTGAGATTCAAGGAATAACAATAACAATAATAATAATAATAATAATAATAATGAAGGAATTGTAATAATTGAATAATAATTGAATAATAATTGAATAATAATAATAAAAATGAAGGAATTGTTAAGAACTGAATACATTCGAAGAGTAAGGAGCGTATTGAAGTCACATCTGAACAGCAGAAATGCCATAAGCGCAGTAAATTCCCGAGCTGTGTCTATTATTAGGTACAGTGCGGGAATTCTGAGATGGAATGTTGCTGAACAAAAAGAAATGGATAGGAAGACTAGGAAGCTATTGACTATCTACAACATGTTCCACAAGAGGAGTGATGTCGATAGACTCTACCTAAGGAGATCTGAGGGTGGAAGAGGTCTTATCAGCATAGAGGACTGTGTTCAGATGGAGAAAAACAACCTATACAAATACGTGACCTATAGTAAGGAGCCAATGCTCAGAACTGTACTGAAGGAGGGGACAGTAGGCCAGGGGATGTCCAAGGAGGAAATAACATCAAGGAGGAAGAGCAGCCTTAAGGGAATATCCCGTCATAGTACCTTCTTTGAGAAAACTGAATTTAGAGATCCACAGACATGGAACTGGTTGAGAAGAGGAGACCTCAAAAAGGCTACAGAAGGAATGCTAATGGCTGCGCAGGAGCAGGCCCTCAAAACGAAGTGGTTGAAGCACCATATCTACAAGGAGGAGGCTAGCCCACTGTGCAGGATCTGTGGAGAGAGAGAGGAGACTGTGGTTCACATTGTGTCCGAGTGTAAACACCTAGCCCAGGCCCACTATAAGGGCTGGAGACACGATGTGATGGGCAGGGTGATCCACTGGCACCTGTGCAAAGTAAACAATTTACCACATTCTGAGAAATGGTATGAGCATAGGCCAGAGGCGGTGATGGAGAACAATCAGGTGAAGGTGCTGTGGGATTTTAGGATACAGACGGACAAAAAACTGGAACACAATAGACCTGACCTGGTGGTTGTGGACAAAGAAAAAAGAACGTGTCTGATTGTGGATGTGGCCTGCCCGTTCGACACGAGAGTGCAAGAGAAGGAGAGGGAGAAAATTAACCGATACCAGGACCTAAAGTGGGAGGTGAAAAGGATTTGGAACTGCCATGAAGTCAAAGTGATCCCGATTGTCATAGGCGCACTGGGGACTATCTCCAAAAGTTTCCAGGGATGGTTAAAGAAAATCGGCCCCTTCACGCTTTTTGGAACGCTTCAAAAGGCATGCTTGCTTGGAACAGCAAGAACCCTCCGATACGTCCTGAATATCTGAGGCTGCAGGTAGTGGCTTGATATTCAATCCAATGGACTTTCCAGTTAACCAACATCAATGACTGAGATTCAAGGAATAACAACAACAATAATAATAATAATAATAATAACAATATAAAAAGCCCCGGCACCACCACCGACATAGCCAACAACAATAATAGCCAACTACAACAAAAAGTATATTATATTATTGTAAGGCACTGGGTGATTGCTGGCCTTGTGCCTGGAGTGGAGACAATTATTAATAATTTCATTCTTAAGCCACGCAATGCTCACATTAAGGAACCACTGATGATAATAACAATTTAAAAAAACAACAAAAAGAAAACCCCGTGACCAAGAAATAACGGGATGGCGGCCGGCGGAGAATAGCCGTGTCTCTAGGAGAGAACGACCCCTCTAGTCTTGGTTGACACTCGTTCTAGAAGTGGTAACACGAAATGATTACCCCTTGGCGGATAAGGATAAAACGCGACAAAATAAAGTAAATGTCTAATGATAAAATCTCATACCGGATCGGCCGTCACCCGGGTAAAAAAGGGCCGCGTCCCTCAGAGAGGAACCAGAATGGGGTCGAAAAATCAGCTAATGGTTCAAACCTTCCCATCACTTCGGAGCTGGAGACCTCCCATAACCGGAATACTCCTACTGTTGGCCCTCCATGCTCACCACCAAGAAATCCAAAGAAAAAGAGAGAAAAATTGTCAAGGGAAGATAATAAAGAAGTCCTTGAGGCTTTCTACACTGCCATGTACTACCCATCAAATACATCGAATACAGAACAGACATATATCAACTGGAAAAAGAAACATCCCGAAAACAGAGGCTATATTGACAGTAACAAACTAGCCAATATACGAAGAAATATTGTAAGAAAAAAGTTACTAACTGATATAGAAATTGATCAGATCAAGCTATTAGCACAAAGTCATCGAAGGGAAAATGAAACATGTGTCAGTGAAAACGAGGTAAACTGTAACACTTCGAATCCCGGGGTTGGGGCGGAATCACTGGCAACAGAACAAATTAAAGAAAGGATCGAAAAAGTGGTGGGAGTGCATGCTCAGGATGAAACTCGAAATGAAAATAATGAGATCGTAAATGATAAAGAAATGAATGAGAATGAACTTGCCAAATTGAAGGATGAAATTATGATCGAATGGATGAAATGAAAGAATCTGACATGGAGCAACGAGACACCCTCCCTAAGATCCAGAACTCCAAACAGAACCAAAAGATAGTACACAAGACTGACATAATTCTCAAAAACATTATCATCACAAACAAACTAAACATTACTGATTTAAATCATCTCTATTATGCATCGGCTAAAGTCACCACTCACTTATGTGGAGTGAAGATGAAAAATCAAAGGAATTCCCACAAGAAATCTACTTGGCAAGAGCACATCAATTGCCAAATAAACCTTCTCCGATCTGACATAGAAATTTTAACAAACTATAAAGTAGGTGAACATGTTAAACAAACTAAACTTAGAAAATTGAAAACAAAAGTACGGTATAAAATCAACATGTGACATAGACATGCTGATAGAAATAATCAAGCAAAAAGTGTCGGCCAAAGCTGCTCGTATAAGGCGCTTTGAAAAACGATCTAGATTCTATAAGGACAATAATATGTTCAAAAACAACCAAAGAAACTTCTACAGAAAAATTGGTAAGTCAACAATAACTGCTAAATCAATACCACCCAAGGTGGAAGTGCAAGAATTCTGGGAAAAGATCTGGGCCGAAGAAAGAGTTCATAACATACATGCCCCATGGATAGACAGACAAATGAAAGATACAGCTCACCTTGAGGAACAAACATGGGAAAATATAACAGTTGAACAGTTGCGCTTGGCTCTAAGAAAAACCAGCAAATGGAAATCCCCAGAAAAAGACAAAATACAAAACTTTTGGATAAATGCCTTCACAGAGTCTCATGAGCTGTTAGCCCAACTTTACAATGAAATAGTTAAGGAGTCAGAAAAGATACCTTCATGGCTAGTTAACGGCATTACATTCCTGCTTCCGAAGAATGATGAGACAAACAATCCCACAAATTACAGACCGATAACTTGCTTGACCACAATGTATAAAATTTTAACATCAGTCCTAACTGAATACACATATGACCACCTGATAACAAATGAACTATTTCCCATTGAGCAGAAAGGGTGTAAACGAGGCTCATATGGCTGTAAGGATCAGCTTCTGGTTAACAAAATGATACTGGAAGATTGTCATAATAGACACAAAAATCTATCGATTGCTTGGATAGATTATAAAAAAGCATTTGATAGTTTGCCACACAGTTGGATTGAAAAATGTTTAGAGATTTTCAAAATATCCCCCGTTGTCAGGAGGTTTTTGTCATTCAATATGAAGACATGGAAAACGACACTCCTTTTGAATAGTGAAACAAAATCACTGGAAGCTGGAGAAGTTAATATTAATTGTAGAATTTTTCAGGGTGACTCTTTATCACCGCTTTTATTCTGCATCGCACTTATACCATTAAGTAAAATGCTCAATGAAACAAAACATGGATATAAAGTCTATGACAAAACCATTAATCACCTGTTCTACATGGATGACCTGAAACTATTTGCAAAAAATGAGGAACAATTGGAAGGGCTATTATCCACTGTGAAGCAGTTCAGTGATGACATTAAAATGGAGTTTGGACTAGATAAATGCGCCAAAGCAACGTTCACCAGAGGAAAGCTGCTGAAGAGTTCAGACATTAATCTTGATCGGGGGAACGTGATAAGAGAACTTGATCAAGAAAAAACTTTAAAATATCTAGGTGTTTGTGAAGGAGACGGAATTAAGCACTCGACAATGAGGGAAAGGATAAGGAAGGAATGTTACCGCAGAGTAAGAGCAATCTTAAGAACGGAATTGAATGCAAGGAATAGGATCGATGCCATAAACACGCTTGCCATACCAGTAGTAACCTACAGTTACAATGTCATCAACTGGTCAAGCACAGAGATCCGTAGGCTCGATACAAAAATTCGAAAATTATTAACCATGCACAGAATGCATCACCCTAAGGCAGATATAGATAGAATATGTCTCCCTAGGAAAGAAGGAGGACGTAGGTTAATCCAGTTAGACATTGCGTTCAAAACTGCAACAATTGGATTATCTACATATCTAAGGGAATCACATGATTGGATGATCAAACTCGTTTTGAAACACGAAAGCATCAAAAGATCATATTCCATTACATAAGATGCACAAAGATACAGTAATGGACTACAAATTTCAGAAGTCCCATTTACTGCTGAAATGGAAAACACAGAAAAAGCAAAGCAGGTAAAAGTAACTGCAAAGAAAGAACTGCTACAGAAACTGGCTAAGAAATGGCAAGAAAAGCCTCTGTATGGAAAATACCCAGAGCGAGCTAACAATCCTGATGTTGACAAAACTTTAACCCATCAGTGGTTGGCATCCTCTGGACTGAAATCGGAGACTGAAGGACTGATTATATCGGCACAAGATCAGTGTCTGCCAACAAAAAATTACCAAGCCAACATAATAAAAAATGGGTGCAGCCCATTATGCCGTGTATGCAAAAAACAACCAAAGACCATTGACCATATAATTTCAATGTGCAGTCCTATAGCTCCAACCGAATACCTAAACAGGCATGACAGAGCTGCACAATACATACATTGGATAATGTGTAAGCATTTTGACCTGCCCCATCAAAAGAATTGGTGGGAACATCAACCACCTCCCATACTTGAAAAAGATCACATCTCAATCTTGTGGAATTTAGCATCCAAACAAACCGAAAAATAGATGCAAACAGACCTGATATAATATTGAAAGACTTTCAAAAGAGGGTATGCCTGCTAATTGATATGTCTGTTCCAATAGACAAGAATGTATCTATAAAAACATTTGAAAAATTGAGCAAGTATAAGGACCTGGAGATAGAAATTGGAAAAATGTGGAAATTGAGAACTAAAACAATACCAGTGGTTGTAGGCGCTCTGGGAATGATACCTAAGGGGTCTAATGATTACTTATCGCAAATCCCAGGAAACCCGCGTATAGGAGAAATACAAAAGATAGTACTAATGGGAACTGCCCATATACTAAGGAAGTTTCTGTCAATATAAGTACATCACAAGTCTAAACACTAAAGATGCATGTGTGAGTATGTATGTTCTTTCTTGAACATGGCGGACCTTGTTGTCTCTTGAGGTCACTGGTTGTGACTTGGTGATAACTCGTATGAACATAAAGCAAGATAAATGCAACTGTAATAATAATAATAATAATAAAAAAGCATTCGATAGTTTGCCACACAGTTGGATTGAAAAATGTTTAGAGATTTTCAAAATATCCCCCGTTGTCAGGAGGTTTTAGTCGTTCAGTATGAAGACATGGAAAACGACACTCCTTTTCTATAGTGAAACAAAATCACTGGAAGCTGGAGAAGTTAATATTAATTGTGAAATTTTTCAGGGTGACTCTTTATCACCGCTTTTATTCTGCATCGCACTTATACCATTAAGTAAAATGCTCAATGAAACAAAACATGGATATAAAGTCTATGACAAAACCATTAATCACCTGTTCTACATGGATGACCTGAAACTATTTGCAAAAAATGATGAACAATTGGAAGGGCTATTATCCACTGTGGAGCAGTTCAGTGATGACATTAAATTGGAGTGTGAACTAGATAAATGCGCCAAAGCAACGTTCACCAGAGGAAAGATGCTGAAGAATTCAGACATTAATCTTGATCGGGGGAACGTGATAAGAGAACTTGATCAAGAAAAAACTTACAAATATCTAGGTGTTTGTGAAGGAGATGGAATCAAGCACTCGACAATGAGGGAAAGGATAAGGAAGGAATGTTACCGCAGAGTAAGAGCAATCTTAAGAACGGAATTGAATGCAAGGAATAGGATCGATGCCATAAACACGCTTGCCATACCAGTAGTAACCTACAGTTACAATGTCATCAACTGGTCAAGCACAGAGATCCGTAGGCTCGATACAAAAATTCGAAAATTCTTAACCATGCACAGAATGCATCACTCTAAGGCAGATATAGATAGAATATATCTCCCTAGGAAAGAAGGAGGACGTGGGTTAATCCAGTTAGAAATTGCGTTGAAAACTGCAACAATTGGATTATCTACATATCTAAGGGAATCACATGTATGGATGATCAAACTCGTTTTGAAACACGAAAGCATCAAAAGATCATATTCCATTACAAAAGATGCACAAAGATACAGTAATGGACTACAAATTTCAGAAGTCCCATTTACTGTTGAAATGGAAAACACAGAAAAAGCAAAGCAGGTAAAAGAAACTGCAAAGAAAGAACTGCTACAGAAACTGGCTAAGAAATGGCAAGAAAAGCCTCTGTATGGAAAATACCCAGAGCGAGCTAACAATCCTGATGTTGACAAAACTTTAACCCATCCGTGGTTGGCATCCTCTGGACTGAAATCGGAGACTGAAGGACTGATTATATCAGCACGAGATCAGTGTCTGCCAACAAAAAATTACCAAGCCAACATAATAAAAAATGGATGCAGCCCATTATGCCGTGTATGCAAAAAACAACCAGAGACCATTGACCATATAATTTCAATGTGCAGTCCTATAGCTCTAACCGAATACCTAAACAGGCATGACAGAGCTGCACAATACATACATTGGATAATGTGTAAGCATTTTGACCTGCCCCATCAAAAGAATTGGTGGGAACATCAACCACCTCCCATACTTGAAAAAGATCACATCTCAATCTTGTGGAACTTTAGCATCCAAACAAACCGAAAAATAAATGCAAATAGACCTGATATAATATTGAAGGACTTTAAAAATAGGGTATGCCTGCTAATTGATATGTCTGTTCCAATAGACAAGAATGTATCTATAAAAACATTCGAAAAATTGAGCAAGTATAAGGACCTGGAAATAGAAATTGGAAAAATGTGGAAATTGAGAACTAAAACAATACCAGTGGTTGTAGGCGCTCTGGGAATGATACCTAAGGGGTCTAATGATTACTTATCGCAAATCCCAGGAAACCCGCGTATAGGAGAAATACAAAAGATAGTACTAATGGGAACTGCCCATATACTAAGGAAGATTCTGTCAATATAAGTACATCACAAGTCTAAACACTAAAGATGCATGTGTGAGTATGTATGTTCTTTCTTGAACATGGCGGACCTTGTTGTCTCTTGAGGTCACTGGTTGTGACTTGGTGATAACTCGTATGAACATAAAGCAAGATAAATGCAACTGTAATAATAATAATAATAATAAAAAAGCATTCGATAGTTTGCCACACAGTTGGATTGAAAAATGTTTAGAGATTTTCAAAATATCCCCCGTTGTCAGGAGGTTTTAGTCGTTCAGTATGAAGACATGGAAAACGACACTCCTTTTCTATAGTGAAACAAAATCACTGGAAGCTGGAGAAGTTAATATTAATTGTGAAATTTTTCAGGGTGACTCTTTATCACCGCTTTTATTCTGCATCGCACTTATACCATTAAGTAAAATGCTCAATGAAACAAAACATGGATATAAAGTCTATGACAAAACCATTAATCACCTGTTCTACATGGATGACCTGAAACTATTTGCAAAAAATGATGAACAATTGGAAGGGCTATTATCCACTGTGGAGCAGTTCAGTGATGACATTAAATTGGAGTTTGAACTAGATAAATGCGCCAAAGCAACGTTCACCAGAGGAAAGATGCTGAAGAATTCAGACATTAATCTTGATCGGGGGAACGTGATAAGAGAACTTGATCAAGAAAAAACTTACAAATATCTAGGTGTTTGTGAAGGAGATGGAATCAAGCACTCGACAATGAGGGAAAGGATAAGGAAGGAATGTTACCGCAGAGTAAGAGCAATCTTAAGAACGGAATTGAATGCAAGGAATAGGATCGATGCCATAAACACCCTTGCCATACCAGTAGTAACCTACAGTTACAATGTCATCAACTGGTCAAGCACAGAGATCCGTAGGCTCGATACAAAAATTCGAAAATTCTTAACCATGCACAGAATGCATCACTCTAAGGCAGATATAGATAGAATATATCTCCCTAGGAAAGAAGGAGGACGTGGGTTAATCCAGTTAGAAATTGCGTTGAAAACTGCAACAATTGGATTATCTACATATCTAAGGGAATCACATGTATGGATGATCAAACTCGTTTTGAAACACGAAAGCATCAAAAGATCATATTCCATTACAAAAGATGCACAAAGATACAGTAATGGACTACAAATTTCAGAAGTCCCATTTACTGTTGAAATGGAAAACACAGAAAAAGCAAAGCAGGTAAAAGTAACTGCAAAGAAAGAACTGCTACAGAAACTGGCTAAGAAATGGCAAGAAAAGCCTCTGTATGGAAAATACCCAGAGCGAGCTAACAATCCTGATGTTGACAAAACTTTAACCCATCCGTGGTTGGCATCCTCTGGACTGAAATCGGAGACTGAAGGACTGATTATATCAGCACGAGATCAGTGTCTGCCAACAAAAAATTACCAAGCCAACATAATAAAAAATGGATGCAGCCCATTATGCCGCGTATGCAAAAAACAACCAGAGACCATTGACCATATAATTTCAATGTGCAGTCCTATAGCTCTAACCGAATACCTAAACAGGCATGACAGAGCTGCACAATACATACATTGGATAATGTGTAAGCATTTTGACCTGCCCCATCAAAAGAATTGGTGGGAACATCAACCACCTCCCATACTTGAAAAAGATCACATCTCAATCTTGTGGAACTTTAGCATCCAAACAAACCGAAAAATAAATGCAAATAGACCTGATATAATATTGAAGGACTTTAAAAATAGGGTATGCCTGCTAATTGATATGTCTGTTCCAATAGACAAGAATGTATCTATAAAAACATTCGAAAAATTGAGCAAGTATAAGGACCTGGAAATAGAAATTGGAAAAATGTGGAAATTGAGAACTAAAACAATACCAGTGGTTGTAGGCGCTCTGGGAATGATACCTAAGGGGTCTAATGATTACTTATCGCAAATCCCAGGAAACCCGCGTATAGGAGAAATACAAAAGATAGTACTAATGGGAACTGCCCATATACTAAGGAAGATTCTGTCAATATAAGTACATCACAAGTCTAAACACTAAAGATGCATGTGTGAGTATGTATGTTCTTTCTTGAACATGGCGGACCTTGTTGTCTCTTGAGGTCACTGGTTGTGACTTGGTGATAACTCGTATGAACATAAAGCAAGATAAATGCAACTGTAATAATAATAATAATAATAAAAAAGCATTCGATAGTTTGCCACACAGTTGGATTGAAAAATGTTTAGAGATTTTCAAAATATCCCCCGTTGTCAGGAGGTTTTAGTCGTTCAGTATGAAGACATGGAAAACGACACTCCTTTTCTATAGTGAAACAAAATCACTGGAAGCTGGAGAAGTTAATATTAATTGTGAAATTTTTCAGGGTGACTCTTTATCACCGCTTTTATTCTGCATCGCACTTATACCATTAAGTAAAATGCTCAATGAAACAAAACATGGATATAAAGTCTATGACAAAACCATTAATCACCTGTTCTACATGGATGACCTGAAACTATTTGCAAAAAATGATGAACAATTGGAAGGGCTATTATCCACTGTGGAGCAGTTCAGTGATGACATTAAATTGGAGTGTGAACTAGATAAATGCGCCAAAGCAACGTTCACCAGAGGAAAGATGCTGAAGAATTCAGACATTAATCTTGATCGGGGGAACGTGATAAGAGAACTTGATCAAGAAAAAACTTACAAATATCTAGGTGTTTGTGAAGGAGATGGAATCAAGCACTCGACAATGAGGGAAAGGATAAGGAAGGAATGTTACCGCAGAGTAAGAGCAATCTTAAGAACGGAATTGAATGCAAGGAATAGGATCGATGCCATAAACACCCTTGCCATACCAGTAGTAACCTACAGTTACAATGTCATCAACTGGTCAAGCACAGAGATCCGTAGGCTCGATACAAAAATTCGAAAATTCTTAACCATGCACAGAATGCATCACTCTAAGGCAGATATAGATAGAATATATCTCCCTAGGAAAGAAGGAGGACGTGGGTTAATCCAGTTAGAAATTGCGTTGAAAACTGCAACAATTGGATTATCTACATATCTAAGGGAATCACATGTATGGATGATCAAACTCGTTTTGAAACACGAAAGCATCAAAAGATCATATTCCATTACAAAAGATGCACAAAGATACAGTAATGGACTACAAATTTCAGAAGTCCCATTTACTGTTGAAATGGAAAACACAGAAAAAGCAAAGCAGGTAAAAGTAACTGCAAAGAAAGAACTGCTACAGAAACTGGCTAAGAAATGGCAAGAAAAGCCTCTGTATGGAAAATACCCAGAGCGAGCTAATAATCCTGATGTTGACAAAACTTTAACCCATCCGTGGTTGGCATCCTCTGGACTGAAATCGGAGACTGAAGGACTGATTATATCAGCACGAGATCAGTGTCTGCCAACAAAAAATTACCAAGCCAACATAATAAAAAATGGATGCAGCCCATTATGCCGCGTATGTAAAAAACAACCAGAGACCATTGACCATATAATTTCAATGTGCAGTCCTATAGCTCTAACCGAATACCTAAACAGGCATGACAGAGCTGCACAATACATACATTGGATAATGTGTAAGCATTTTGACCTGCCCCATCAAAAGAATTGGTGGGAACATCAACCACCTCCCATACTTGAAAAAGATCACATCTCAATCTTGTGGAACTTTAGCATCCAAACAAACCGAAAAATAAATGCAAATAGACCTGATATAATATTGAAGGACTTTAAAAATAGGGTATGCCTGCTAATTGATATGTCTGTTCCAATAGAAAAGAATGTATCTATAAAAACATTCGAAAAATTGAGCAAGTATAAGGACCTGGAAATAGAAATTGGAAAAATGTGGAAATTGAGAACTAAAACAATACCAGTGGTTGTAGGCGCTCTGGGAATGATACCTAAGGGGTCTAATGATTACTTATCGCAAATCCCAGGAAACCCGCGTATAGGAGAAATACAAAAGATAGTACTAATGGGAACTGCCCATATACTAAGGAAGATTCTGTCAATATAAGTACATCACAAGTCTAAACACTAAAGATGCATGTGTGAGTATGTATGTTCTTTCTTGAACATGGCGGACCTTGTTGTCTCTTGAGGTCACTGGTTGTGACTTGGTGATAACTCGTATGAACATAAAGCAAGATAAATGCAACTGTAATAATAATAATAATAATAAAAAAGCATTCGATAGTTTGCCACACAGTTGGATTGAAAAATGTTTAGAGATTTTCAAAATATCCCCCGTTGTCAGGAGGTTTTAGTCGTTCAGTATGAAGACATGGAAAACGACACTCCTTTTCTATAGTGAAACAAAATCACTGGAAGCTGGAGAAGTTAATATTAATTGTGAAATTTTTCAGGGTGACTCTTTATCACCGCTTTTATTCTGCATCGCACTTATACCATTAAGTAAAATGCTCAATGAAACAAAACATGGATATAAAGTCTATGACAAAACCATTAATCACCTGTTCTACATGGATGACCTGAAACTATTTGCAAAAAATGATGAACAATTGGAAGGGCTATTATCCACTGTGGAGCAGTTCAGTGATGACATTAAATTGGAGTGTGAACTAGATAAATGCGCCAAAGCAACGTTCACCAGAGGAAAGATGCTGAAGAATTCAGACATTAATCTTGATCGGGGGAACGTGATAAGAGAACTTGATCAAGAAAAAACTTACAAATATCTAGGTGTTTGTGAAGGAGATGGAATCAAGCACTCGACAATGAGGGAAAGGATAAGGAAGGAATGTTACCGCAGAGTAAGAGCAATCTTAAGAACGGAATTGAATGCAAGGAATAGGATCGATGCCATAAACACGCTTGCCATACCAGTAGTAACCTACAGTTACAATGTCATCAACTGGTCAAGCACAGAGATCCGTAGGCTCGATACAAAAATTCGAAAATTCTTAACCATGCACAGAATGCATCACTCTAAGGCAGATATAGATAGAATATATCTCCCTAGGAAAGAAGGAGGACGTGGGTTAATCCAGTTAGAAATTGCGTTGAAAACTGCAACAATTGGATTATCTACATATCTAAGGGAATCACATGTATGGATGATCAAACTCGTTTTGAAACACGAAAGCATCAAAAGATCATATTCCATTACAAAAGATGCACAAAGATACAGTAATGGACTACAAATTTCAGAAGTCCCATTTACTGTTGAAATGGAAAACACAGAAAAAGCAAAGCAGGTAAAAGAAACTGCAAAGAAAGAACTGCTACAGAAACTGGCTAAGAAATGGCAAGAAAAGCCTCTGTATGGAAAATACCCAGAGCGAGCTAACAATCCTGATGTTGACAAAACTTTAACCCATCCGTGGTTGGCATCCTCTGGACTGAAATCGGAGACTGAAGGACTGATTATATCAGCACGAGATCAGTGTCTGCCAACAAAAAATTACCAAGCCAACATAATAAAAAATGGATGCAGCCCATTATGCCGTGTATGCAAAAAACAACCAGAGACCATTGACCATATAATTTCAATGTGCAGTCCTATAGCTCTAACCGAATACCTAAACAGGCATGACAGAGCTGCACAATACATACATTGGATAATGTGTAAGCATTTTGACCTGCCCCATCAAAAGAATTGGTGGGAACATCAACCACCTCCCATACTTGAAAAAGATCACATCTCAATCTTGTGGAACTTTAGCATCCAAACAAACCGAAAAATAAATGCAAATAGACCTGATATAATATTGAAGGACTTTAAAAATAGGGTATGCCTGCTAATTGATATGTCTGTTCCAATAGACAAGAATGTATCTATAAAAACATTCGAAAAATTGAGCAAGTATAAGGACCTGGAAATAGAAATTGGAAAAATGTGGAAATTGAGAACTAAAACAATACCAGTGGTTGTAGGCGCTCTGGGAATGATACCTAAGGGGTCTAATGATTACTTATCGCAAATCCCAGGAAACCCGCGTATAGGAGAAATACAAAAGATAGTACTAATGGGAACTGCCCATATACTAAGGAAGATTCTGTCAATATAAGTACATCACAAGTCTAAACACTAAAGATGCATGTGTGAGTATGTATGTTCTTTCTTGAACATGGCGGACCTTGTTGTCTCTTGAGGTCACTGGTTGTGACTTGGTGATAACTCGTATGAACATAAAGCAAGATAAATGCAACTGTAATAATAATAATAATAATAAAAAAGCATTCGATAGTTTGCCACACAGTTGGATTGAAAAATGTTTAGAGATTTTCAAAATATCCCCCGTTGTCAGGAGGTTTTAGTCGTTCAGTATGAAGACATGGAAAACGACACTCCTTTTCTATAGTGAAACAAAATCACTGGAAGCTGGAGAAGTTAATATTAATTGTGAAATTTTTCAGGGTGACTCTTTATCACCGCTTTTATTCTGCATCGCACTTATACCATTAAGTAAAATGCTCAATGAAACAAAACATGGATATAAAGTCTATGACAAAACCATTAATCACCTGTTCTACATGGATGACCTGAAACTATTTGCAAAAAATGATGAACAATTGGAAGGGCTATTATCCACTGTGGAGCAGTTCAGTGATGACATTAAATTGGAGTTTGAACTAGATAAATGCGCCAAAGCAACGTTCACCAGAGGAAAGATGCTGAAGAATTCAGACATTAATCTTGATCGGGGGAACGTGATAAGAGAACTTGATCAAGAAAAAACTTACAAATATCTAGGTGTTTGTGAAGGAGATGGAATCAAGCACTCGACAATGAGGGAAAGGATAAGGAAGGAATGTTACCGCAGAGTAAGAGCAATCTTAAGAACGGAATTGAATGCAAGGAATAGGATCGATGCCATAAACACCCTTGCCATACCAGTAGTAACCTACAGTTACAATGTCATCAACTGGTCAAGCACAGAGATCCGTAGGCTCGATACAAAAATTCGAAAATTCTTAACCATGCACAGAATGCATCACTCTAAGGCAGATATAGATAGAATATATCTCCCTAGGAAAGAAGGAGGACGTGGGTTAATCCAGTTAGAAATTGCGTTGAAAACTGCAACAATTGGATTATCTACATATCTAAGGGAATCACATGTATGGATGATCAAACTCGTTTTGAAACACGAAAGCATCAAAAGATCATATTCCATTACAAAAGATGCACAAAGATACAGTAATGGACTACAAATTTCAGAAGTCCCATTTACTGTTGAAATGGAAAACACAGAAAAAGCAAAGCAGGTAAAAGTAACTGCAAAGAAAGAACTGCTACAGAAACTGGCTAAGAAATGGCAAGAAAAGCCTCTGTATGGAAAATACCCAGAGCGAGCTAACAATCCTGATGTTGACAAAACTTTAACCCATCCGTGGTTGGCATCCTCTGGACTGAAATCGGAGACTGAAGGACTGATTATATCAGCACGAGATCAGTGTCTGCCAACAAAAAATTACCAAGCCAACATAATAAAAAATGGATGCAGCCCATTATGCCGCGTATGCAAAAAACAACCAGAGACCATTGACCATATAATTTCAATGTGCAGTCCTATAGCTCTAACCGAATACCTAAACAGGCATGACAGAGCTGCACAATACATACATTGGATAATGTGTAAGCATTTTGACCTGCCCCATCAAAAGAATTGGTGGGAACATCAACCACCTCCCATACTTGAAAAAGATCACATCTCAATCTTGTGGAACTTTAGCATCCAAACAAACCGAAAAATAAATGCAAATAGACCTGATATAATATTGAAGGACTTTAAAAATAGGGTATGCCTGCTAATTGATATGTCTGTTCCAATAGACAAGAATGTATCTATAAAAACATTCGAAAAATTGAGCAAGTATAAGGACCTGGAAATAGAAATTGGAAAAATGTGGAAATTGAGAACTAAAACAATACCAGTGGTTGTAGGCGCTCTGGGAATGATACCTAAGGGGTCTAATGATTACTTATCGCAAATCCCAGGAAACCCGCGTATAGGAGAAATACAAAAGATAGTACTAATGGGAACTGCCCATATACTAAGGAAGATTCTGTCAATATAAGTACATCACAAGTCTAAACACTAAAGATGCATGTGTGAGTATGTATGTTCTTTCTTGAACATGGCGGACCTTGTTGTCTCTTGAGGTCACTGGTTGTGACTTGGTGATAACTCGTATGAACATAAAGCAAGATAAATGCAACTGTAATAATAATAATAATAATAAAAAAGCATTCGATAGTTTGCCACACAGTTGGATTGAAAAATGTTTAGAGATTTTCAAAATATCCCCCGTTGTCAGGAGGTTTTAGTCGTTCAGTATGAAGACATGGAAAACGACACTCCTTTTCTATAGTGAAACAAAATCACTGGAAGCTGGAGAAGTTAATATTAATTGTGAAATTTTTCAGGGTGACTCTTTATCACCGCTTTTATTCTGCATCGCACTTATACCATTAAGTAAAATGCTCAATGAAACAAAACATGGATATAAAGTCTATGACAAAACCATTAATCACCTGTTCTACATGGATGACCTGAAACTATTTGCAAAAAATGATGAACAATTGGAAGGGCTATTATCCACTGTGGAGCAGTTCAGTGATGACATTAAATTGGAGTTTGAACTAGATAAATGCGCCAAAGCAACGTTCACCAGAGGAAAGATGCTGAAGAATTCAGACATTAATCTTGATCGGGGGAACGTGATAAGAGAACTTGATCAAGAAAAAACTTACAAATATCTAGGTGTTTGTGAAGGAGATGGAATCAAGCACTCGACAATGAGGGAAAGGATAAGGAAGGAATGTTACCGCAGAGTAAGAGCAATCTTAAGAACGGAATTGAATGCAAGGAATAGAATCGATGCCATAAACACGCTTGCCATACCAGTAGTAACCTACAGTTACAATGTCATCAACTGGTCAAGCACAGAGATCCGTAGGCTCGATACAAAAATTCGAAAATTCTTAACCATGCACAGAATGCATCACTCTAAGGCAGATATAGATAGAATATATCTCCCTAGGAAAGAAGGAGGACGTGGGTTAATCCAGTTAGAAATTGCGTTGAAAACTGCAACAATTGGATTATCTACATATCTAAGGGAATCACATGTATGGATGATCAAACTCGTTTTGAAACACGAAAGCATCAAAAGATCATATTCCATTACAAAAGATGCACAAAGATACAGTAATGGACTACAAATTTCAGAAGTCCCATTTACTGTTGAAATGGAAAACACAGAAAAAGCAAAGCAGGTAAAAGTAACTGCAAAGAAAGAACTGCTACAGAAACTGGCTAAGAAATGGCAAGAAAAGCCTCTGTATGGAAAATACCCAGAGCGAGCTAACAATCCTGATGTTGACAAAACTTTAACCCATCCGTGGTTGGCATCCTCTGGACTGAAATCGGAGACTGAAGGACTGATTATATCAGCACGAGATCAGTGTCTGCCAACAAAAAATTACCAAGCCAACATAATAAAAAATGGATGCAGCCCATTATGCCGTGTATGCAAAAAACAACCAGAGACCATTGACCATATAATTTCAATGTGCAGTCCTATAGCTCTAACCGAATACCTAAACAGGCATGACAGAGCTGCACAATACATACATTGGATAATGTGTAAGCATTTTGACCTGCCCCATCAAAAGAATTGGTGGGAACATCAACCACCTCCCATACTTGAAAAAGATCACATCTCAATCTTGTGGAACTTTAGCATCCAAACAAACCGAAAAATAAATGCAAATAGACCTGATATAATATTGAAGGACTTTAAAAATAGGGTATGCCTGCTAATTGATATGTCTGTTCCAATAGACAAGAATGTATCTATAAAAACATTCGAAAAATTGAGCAAGTATAAGGACCTGGAAATAGAAATTGGAAAAATGTGGAAATTGAGAACTAAAACAATACCAGTGGTTGTAGGCGCTCTGGGAATGATACCTAAGGGGTCTAATGATTACTTATCGCAAATCCCAGGAAACCCGCGTATAGGAGAAATACAAAAGATAGTACTAATGGGAACTGCCCATATACTAAGGAAGATTCTGTCAATATAAGTACATCACAAGTCTAAACACTAAAGATGCATGTGTGAGTATGTATGTTCTTTCTTGAACATGGCGGACCTTGTTGTCTCTTGAGGTCACTGGTTGTGACTTGGTGATAACTCGTATGAACATAAAGCAAGATAAATGCAACTGTAATAATAATAATAATAATAATAAAAAAGCATTCGATAGTTTGCCACACAGTTGGATTGAAAAATGTTTAGAGATTTTCAAAATATCCCCCGTTGTCAGGAGGTTTTAGTCGTTCAGTATGAAGACATGGAAAACGACACTCCTTTTCTATAGTGAAACAAAATCACTGGAAGCTGGAGAAGTTAATATTAATTGTGAAATTTTTCAGGGTGACTCTTTATCACCGCTTTTATTCTGCATCGCACTTATACCATTAAGTAAAATGCTCAATGAAACAAAACATGGATATAAAGTCTATGACAAAACCATTAATCACCTGTTCTACATGGATGACCTGAAACTATTTGCGAAAAATGATGAACAATTGGAAGGGCTATTATCCACTGTGGAGCAGTTCAGTGATGACATTAAATTGGAGTTTGAACTAGATAAATGCGCCAAAGCAACGTTCACCAGAGGAAAGATGCTGAAGAATTCAGACATTAATCTTGATCGGGGGAACGTGATAAGAGAACTTGATCAAGAAAAAACTTACAAATATCTAGGTGTTTGTGAAGGAGATGGAATCAAGCACTCGACAATGAGGGAAAGGATAAGGAAGGAATGTTACCGCAGAGTAAGAGCAATCTTAAGAACGGAATTGAATGCAAGGAATAGGATCGATGCCATAAACACGCTTGCCATACCAGTAGTAACCTACAGTTACAATGTCATCAACTGGTCAAGCACAGAGATCCGTAGGCTCGATACAAAAATTCGAAAATTCTTAACCATGCACAGAATGCATCACTCTAAGGCAGATATAGATAGAATATATCTCCCTAGGAAAGAAGGAGGACGTGGGTTAATCCAGTTAGAAATTGCGTTGAAAACTGCAACAATTGGATTATCTACATATCTAAGGGAATCACATGTATGGATGATCAAACTCGTTTTGAAACACGAAAGCATCAAAAGATCATATTCCATTACAAAAGATGCACAAAGATACAGTAATGGACTACAAATTTCAGAAGTCCCATTTACTGTTGAAATGGAAAACACAGAAAAAGCAAAGCAGGTAAAAGTAACTGCAAAGAAAGAACTGCTACAGAAACTGGCTAAGAAATGGCAAGAAAAGCCTCTGTATGGAAAATACCCAGAGCGAGCTAACAATCCTGATGTTGACAAAACTTTAACCCATCCGTGGTTGGCATCCTCTGGACTGAAATCGGAGACTGAAGGACTGATTATATCAGCACGAGATCAGTGTCTGCCAACAAAAAATTACCAAGCCAACATAATAAAAAATGGATGCAGCCCATTATGCCGCGTATGCAAAAAACAACCAGAGACCATTGACCATATAATTTCAATGTGCAGTCCTATAGCTCTAACCGAATACCTAAACAGGCATGACAGAGCTGCACAATACATACATTGGATAATGTGTAAGCATTTTGACCTGCCCCATCAAAAGAATTGGTGGGAACATCAACCACCTCCCATACTTGAAAAAGATCAGATCTCAATCTTGTGGAACTTTAGCATCCAAACAGACCGAAAAATAGATGCAAACAGACCTGATATAATATTGAAGGACTTTAAAAATAGGGTATGGCTGCTAATTGATATGTCCGTTCCAATAGACAAGAATGTATCTATAAAAACATTCGAAAAATTGAGCAAGTATAAGGACCTGGAAATAGAAATTGGAAAAATGTGGAAATTGAGAACTAAAACAATACCTGTGGTTGTAGGCGCTCTGGGAATGATACCTAAGGGGTCTAATGATTACTTATCGCAAATCCCAGGAAACCCGCGTATAGGAGAAATACAAAAGATAGTACTAATGGGAACTGCCCATATACTAAGGAAGATTCTGTCAATATAAGTACATCACAAGTCTAAACACTAAAGATGCATGTGTGAGTATGTATGTTCTTCTTGAACATGGCGGACCTTGTTGTCTCTTGAGGTCACTGGCTGTGACTTGGTGATAACTCGTATGAACATAAAGCAAGATAAATGCAACTGTAATAATAATAATAATAATAATAATAATAATAATAATAATAATAATAATAATAGTAACAGTGTTACTATTATTGAGTATAAACTTTACCAGATGGTTTAAAGCTCGATGTAATGGGGTTCATGCAGAGCTGATATATGAAGATTAAGAAACACCTGAGAGTCTATCTATCTATCTATATAATACTAAAAGTCTGTGATTGCCTGTTTCCTTGTCTGTAATGTAATACAGCCACAAGGGCGCATAATGTGAAAATACTTTGAAAGAAAACTGACGCTGAAATGCGAATACAAATGGAATAAAACAAATTTCGCGTAAATCGGACCACGATTTATCGAGATATAGGGTTTTTCCGGGTACCTTCATAAACAGAGAGGGAGTGATAGAGAGAGGGTTGAGGGACATAGAGAGAGGGAGAGGAGACAGAGAAGGAGAATGGAAGAGAGATAGAGAGCTGGTGAAATGTATGTGAGTTTGTATATATATATATATGTGTGTGTGTGTGTCTATGACCAGTGTATATAGATCACAGACACCCATATATATATATATATATATTTATATATATATATATATATATATATATATATATATATATATATATATATATATATATATATATATATATATATATACATATATATATATATATAAATATATATATGCACACATACATGAATATATATATATATACACACACATACATTTATATAGATATACGTATATATATATATTGTCCTTCCAGTTTCATTTTGCATTATATACATGTCTGTGTACATTTTAATTATTTAAAAAATATTTTGAAGTGAAGGTGACCCAACGGGTCACAGGTGGTCTAGTATAATACTAAAAGTCTGTGATTGATTGCTTGCTTCTCTGTAATGTAATACAGCCATAATAAGAAATAGTTTGAAAAGGCGTTGCCCCTGAAATGGGAATACAAATGGAATAAAACAAGTTTCGCGTAATTCGGTACATGGGTTTCCCGAGATATAGCGTTTTTCCAGGTACCTTCATAAACAGAGAGAGAAAGAGAGAAAGAGAGAAAGAGATAGTGGTTGTGAGAGATGAGATTAAAAGAGAGACATAGAGTGAGGGAGAGGAGACAGAGAAGGAGAATGGAAGAGAATAGTGCTGGTGGTGTTGTTATGTATATATATATATATGTGTGTGTGTGTGTGTGTGTGTGTGTGAGTGTGTGAGTGTGTGTGTCTATGACCAATGTATATAGATCACAGACACCCACATATATATGCACACACACATACATGTATACATATATGTATATACACACATATTTACATTTATACATACACACATGTATATATATGGGCATTCCAGTTTCATTTCACATTATATACATGTCTCTGTATATTTTAATTATTTAAAAATAATTTTTAAGTGAACATGATTTTTGAAAGAAATTTTGAAGAGAACGTGACCCAACAGGTCATGGGTGGTCTAGTACACAACAGAACGAACACGTTTTGCCTACAGCATATTTCTTAATGATATTCTCATACTGAATCTCCATCATAAATACACACTACGACTCTAGTGAGCTTTTTCCTGCTTACTCCTGTTTTTACCTAGTGACAACCTAGATCACACGGATAAACAATTTTTCTGGAAACACACACACACACACACACACACACACACACACACACACACACACACACACACACACACACACACACACACACACACACACGTATATATATATATATATATACATATATATATATAAGTTATTCCGAGTTGAATCGGAGGTAACCACAGTAAGTAAGGTACTCAATACATAACAGAGTATAACAGTTTTAATATAGAAGAGCTTCTAGAGGACTAGAACTGTTTCATTCGTGAGAAATCATCAGGGAGCTCTCTGATGATTTCTCACGGATGAAACAGTTCTAGTCCTGTATAAGATCTTCTATATATATATATATATATATATATATATATATATATATATATATGGCCTATCTGATGATATGCAAATCTGGCTGATCAAAGTATGTGGTTTCAACAGTCTTCTCAGTTCAATTTTTTAGCGTCATGCCTTAAATAGCACTTTAGTCCAGTTACTGATTTACATATCAACCCATATTTAGTGCAGATAACAGGAGTTTGAGTGGAGCAGAATCGAAGGTTTGATCTAATCTTGGTGTCAGATCTTAGATCACGATGAACCATGCGAGATTTTTTATAATTCTATATACCTTCATAGCAAACATTTCTTCATTTTCTACGGCCAGAAGGTAATGCTTCAAAACATTGTACCTCAGTTTATCTTTATGATCTGCTTACATTACGTGCTCCATTATGAAGTTGACTGCATACCAGGTTTTCGAATGTGTAGCTTCAATCACCCGCAGGACATGACCAGCCTATCTGAGTTGGGATTGCACAAAACATGACACAATCCCTCCAATGTTTTCCCCCGTGAAGAGATGAGCATTGGAGTTTGTCAGAAAGTGCATAAACACAGATAGAGTGGAGAAAATGTGTGTGGAAGACACCAAGCTTATAAATGAGGGTGCGATGAATTGTCCGTATAAGCGTGTTGTCAGTACCATTGCACAATAAACTGCAACTGACCCCATAGACAATGATGTAGTTTGCCAAAAGCGTCAGTTTCTTTAGAGATACGATTGATTATCCAGGGATGCAGAGCTACACACCTTGATACTAAGGTAAGTAAAGGAATTCACATACTTCAGATTATTGTCAATAAGTGTCACGGTAATATTGGCATGTCCGTGCCTGCCCCGGCTGTCCTTGTCTAACATCTTCTACCATGCTTTTTGAGGATTTTCCAGAGAGCTTTATGATTGACAGTGTCAAAGGTTTTGCTCAAGTCGGCAAAGCCCATAAAGAGTTCCTGGTTCTTTTCACGAAACTTCTCTGCAGCTTACTGAAGGGAGAAAATCATGCCCATAGTACCCCGATCTGTGCAGAAAACATTGATTTTCAGAGCAGATATTTTCAACAAGTCTAGATGTAATTCTGTTGAGAATTACACGGGCAAGTGCTTGCCAGCATTACAGAGAAAGGAGATGCCATGAGAATTGTCACAGATAGATGTTATACCATTGTACTTGATGACATGGATTATAGATGCATCTCAGAAGTCTTGAGAGATATGTTCGACCTTCGAGATTTCCAGACGTAACCGAAGTATCTTACGAACCAGGTTTTGACCGCTATATTTGAAAATTTCAGGCGACATCTATCATTGCCAGTACCTTAATTGGATGACAGTTGCTTGTTAGTGGGTTGTATTTTATTTAAATTTGGCTTGAATGCTACATGTTCAACTGTTGACTCAGTATTTAGGACCTTTTCGAAGTGTCCCTTCCATCGAGAGAGTATCTTAGCTTTGCCCATGTATGGGGTCGTACAATCAAAAGTTAGAACTGCATTTGATATGTTCGCTTTCGGACCATACACCGCCTTCAGACCATCATAAAAAGCTCTTGAATTCTTTTTATCGGCAGCGTTCTGTAGATCAGCTGCTTTAGCTGTCCACTAGATATCCTTTATCTTTCTGAGCACTGTACCCGCTGCTTAGAGTTTTTATAGGCTTTCTTTTTAGTTGGTGAGTTTTTTATATCTCCAATCCAGAGCCTGTGCAGGGTATGCATTTGCTGATAAGGTTCTGGACATTTGAGTTGCTTTCATCAATCCAGTACTGGTGTTTTCTCATGCGGAATCCTGAGATTTCTACGGAGGCTGCATATGTGGCATCTTTGAGCTCTTTCCACGAAACCTCAATCTCATCAGAATTTTGTCGACGGATGAGTCAATTTTTGAAAATGTTCCAGTGGATTTTTGCAAATGTTATCAGTGGATTTCAAAGAACCTACATCAATATTGGGCGAGATAGGCGGCTTTAAAAGACGCCTTTTGCGGGCAGGATTGAATGAATTCTTACTGCGCGGCAGTGCATGATCCGAAAGATAGCAAGAACACTGAAAACAACGAGTGATTTTGAAATGTTTTAGGTCACGCCTGTGTGTAATGACATAGTCGATTATGTGCCAATCCTTGGATCTATAATGTATCCATGCTGCTGGTTGGGTTGTAGGTTATTGAAACAATCTAATAGTGGTGTTATGATCAATTTTCTCACAGAGTGAAAGCAACCTCAGCCCCTTAAATTTCATAAATCCAACTCCATTAAACCCAAGAATGTCATGTCACGTTTGATGATCCAATTATGATGAGCTTGTTCCTGTATAGAACAGTGGAGACCACTGTGTGATGCTGATTATGAACGTTGGGACGTAACAACGCATAGTGTAACAGAAATGTTGTTTGCTAGATCCAGATAAAGTGTCATAATACGATCACTGATGTTAGGGGTCTAGCTCTGTCAGATCTAATGACAAAACCAACAGCTGACTGACAGTGGTGCTTTTCACTTCATCCGGATCAGAAGACTGTGTACCCTCCCCTACTTCCATTTTGGATGTGCCAGGTAGCGGGGTTTCATTTATCGCACAGGCATCAATGTAATATCTGTTGAATACATTGCGGATCAGCGCTGATCTTCGCTCCAGACTTGAAATACTGTCCTGGAGTGTTCTCACATTTCTGGAACCATAATTTAAATTTAAATTATTTATTTATTTCGACCGCATGTTTGGATAACCGCTGTTTACCGCTGTTTACTGCCAGGTTAAAAGATTGGGCAACTATTTGTTTATGGCTCTTTCTATCACCCTCTTCCTGTGTCGGGAAAGCTGTGCTATGTCTAAATCCACCTGCTTTGTCACAATCAGGGAACAGGACAGCCCCAATTTCTTATATTTGTGCATGAACGACCACAAGCAGAAGGCTGCCACTATGTAGAGTTCCAGTTAAAGACTTTCTGTAATACTCATTATAAATCCCCGCCGCATTTGCTATCTCACCAGTGGGCTTTCTGTAAATGGTGGGATATCAAATAGCACTGTTAAGTTGTTAGGCTAGCCACACAAATGGATTGTTTATAGTGGTGAAAGCTTCTGCTGGACCAGCCACACTTGTCGGAAATGTTGTTAACACCTCAGGTATTGGATGTCCGTTCACTCTCAATAATTCCTCCACTCTTTGACGAGTTTTGATTTTCATCGCACATGGTCTCCAAAAATCTTACTCCTCACTAAGCAAACTCGGTGGGGTTACCGGTTTAGTCGACGATGACCCGACCATGTAAGAAGTTGTACTGGTCCACATATTATCAGTAGCACTCATGCGCGACCTGACATAAATAGATAAATGCAGCTTAAAAACATACACGCACCTCTACATTTACTTTCACAGCTCTGTACAGACCAACAACTAACACACACATGTATAACTATGCGCACATGTACAGCTCTTTATACAAAACGGGCTCTTTTCTCTTTTTGATAGAGGCGCGCAATCATCACAATTTAAACAATTTTATCTTACACAAAACCCCAGTTTCCTAGAGATAGTGACTTGAATGAACCTGTTATTTTTCTCTAACAATTTCTTTTTTTTTTGTTACCGCTAGTGCCCGTCTAATTCTTTTTATTTCTTCTCTAATTTCCTATTCTATTTACTGATGAAGGAATAATGTCCAAAACGTTACAACACTTTTCTTACTATATCAAGCGTAAAACTAATACTATATTTCTTCATTGTACTGTGTCCTTTATTTTGTTATTTTTTTTCTCTTTTGCATACATACATACATGGTGGCTGCCAACTCGTTTCGAGTACGGCCACTACTTTATATCCATGTAGGAGAACCCTTACCGATGCGCTGAACGAGTGTGACTTTTTAGTCCAGCCACCGATTTGAAAACTCTGGTACAAACACTACACTTGTGACAATTATTGACACATAGTGCTGGGCCCATGGTACCATGTAACGAGAAGTGAAGAGAGATCTCCAGATATAAAGCAATGCCTGTGCTGTGAAGCTTTTATAGTGAGCAAAGGTACTGCACAAAGCCAGTCCTACTCTCTTAACCAAGATGATATTTATCAAAAAGAATAACAAGTCAACATCATTGGATACCATCAGAGTTGCAGGTGTTATATCAGTTTTCCTTCTCCTAGAATTCTGCCTTGACAAAGGCAAAGGGGTCATCTCTCCCGGTAATTTTGGATGGCCATTGACTCTTAAGAGCTCCTCTGCCCTTTGACATGTTTTGTTTTTAGTCCTGAAGGATGTCCAAAGTCACCCTCCTCACCAAGAAACCTTGGTGGGGTTGCCAGTTTAGTCGCCAATGACCCGACCATGAGACAGGTTGTACTGGGATACATGTTACCAGTAGCACCAACTGGTGACCTGACATAAAACTAATACTATATTTCTTCATTGTACTGTATCCTTTACTTTGTTATTTTTTTGTCTTTTGCATACATACATACATACATTCATACATGGAGGCTGCCAACTCGTTTTCGAGTACGGCCACTACTTTATATCCATGTAGGAGAACTCCTACCGATGCGCTGAACGAGTGTGACTTTTTAGTCCAGCCAGCGACTTGAAAACTCTGGTACAAACACTACACTTGTGACAATTATTGACACATAGTGCTGGGCCCATGGTACCATGTAACGACAAGTGAAGAGAGATCTCCAGATATAAAGCAATGCCTGTGCCGTGAAGCTTTTATAGTGAGCAAAGGTACTGCACAAAGCCAGTCCTACTCTCTTAACCAAGATGATATTTATCAAAAAGAATAACAAGTCAACATCATTGGATACCATCAGAGTTGCAGGTGTTATATCAGAGTTTTCCTTCTCCTAGAATTCTGCATACATACATACATACATACATACATACATACATACATACATACATACATACATACATACATACATACATACATACATACATACATACATGACAGCTGCAGACTCTGCTAAGAATATTGCAATCGCTTGTAACAGATCCTGAAAAAGCAATGCCTGTGCTTTGAAGGTTTTTTAAGTGGGAAAAGGCCTTGCACTCGACCAATCCCACTTTCTGAGCATCTAAAACACTACCCAAAAAGAGGAACTGGTCAACATCATCGGATGCTTCCGAAGCCACAATTTTTTTTTTGTTTTTTTTTTCAGAGTTTCGCTCTCTTAGATAGGTGTTGTCACGCCCAGGTGGAAAAAAGGTACAACTTAGATAGCCATTGACTCTGTTTAGTTTCTCCGCCCTTTATCGGGTCTTGTATTTCATTCCGCAGGGTCTCCAAATATCACCCTCCTCACCATGCAAGCTTGGTGTGGTTATCGGCTTAGTCGCCGACGTTCCGACCATGAGACAGGATGTACTGGGTTACATGTTACCAGTAGCACTCGAGAGCGACGTAGATACATACATACTTAATCCACACTTCATTGAGTCTGTCTTGTAGATGGGCATCCTGAAGAACTCTTTGTTACATTGGGTGGACAGAAGTTGGGCTCAAAAGCAACACAGGCCTTCCTTAGTGAGAAGGTGCCATTTTTTGTGAGGACCAAGATAGCCCAGTAATAGCCCAGATTTCAACCTTCTCGGTTACTTTTTATGGGTCGTACTTCAAACAAGAACCAATGCTTCACCAGACTCGAGTGTCAACAGTTTGAAGACCTGCATCATGTGTGCGCCACGCAAAATAAAAAAAGCAAAGGTTGCGGTAGCTGCAAAAAAAATTCGTTCTCGTGTGGAGGCAGTAATTGCCCAAAAAGACGGCCATATCGAATGATAAATGTTTTTGTTATAATAAATATCACATGAGAATTATATCGGTTTACTACCATTATTTTAGAATTTATAACCGGTTTTAGGCATAATAAAAATTGTCTCAATTATATATATGTGTATATATATATATATATATATATATATATATATATATATATATATATATTTCGTTTCTGAATTTGTTTAGCAAGATTCTTTATCTGAAACGCTTGTTGAAACCGATATTGTTATACTTTGGGAGGGTCATGTTGCCAATAAGAAACACACGCAGCTGCTTTCACTCCAATTTATTATAAATTAAATTTATAAATTTCCGGTTAGTTGGTTGGTTCCACAACCGGACGGTTGTTCATATATTGTCAAAGTTCTTTCGTCACACATTCTGTGACCTCATCAATGACCGGGGATTCTTTTCTCTGTTTTGTGCCTCTCCTTTGTTCTGTCCTACGCCATCTTGTTTGTGTGTTGTGTGTGTGCTTAGTTTGCGCATGTGTTACATCCGGGTCTCTGTATGTTTTTATTTGTTTATTTATGTGTTTATTTACATGTTACTAGTTGGTTGTTTGTTCTATGTGTGTGTGTTTTCTAGAAACATAGTATATAGCATAAGATGTACTGAGGGACAATGTAAAGATAAGAATATAGTGTACATAGGTGAAACAGCTCGTAGTATAGGAGAACGATTAAATGAACACTGGCGAGAGTTTCAAGATAGAAAAGAATCATCAGTACTCCACCAACATGCTTAAATAGAACATAAGGGCAAATTAGAGAACATAGAAATAAAAATAAAATCTACACACGGAAAAGATGCAATGTTTAGACAAATCACAGAGGCAATAAACATAAATGAACTCCAACCAAATTAAATAGAAAACATGAATGGAACAGTAACATCACAACTTGTCACTGATGAGGTCACAGAATGTGTTACGAAAGAACTTTGACAATATATGAACAACCGCTCGGAAATTTATAAATTTCTTAAATTTATAAATTTGATTTATAATAAATTGGAGTGAAAGCAACTGTTGTTTCTTATTGGCAACATGACCCTCCCAAAGTATAAATATATATATATCAAATATATATCAAGGAAACTAGAAACGAACAAACAAGAAGATGTGTATTCACGCTTGGAAATATATACATATACACATACATATATATATATATATATATATATATGACTGTTTATATGTAAATATTTCTCTATATATATATGGTATAAACGTTTGAATATGTATAATAAAGCCAAAACAATGCAGGTATGGACATAGAAAAAAGAATGCAATTGCAAAAGATATTGTTGACAATTCGTCTTTTACCTTAGATCTATCCCTAACATTTACGAATAGACTTATCTTTTCACACTCACACACACACACACTCACATACTTACACCTTCATGCATTCTCCCACATACTTAAACAGGCATGTATATATTAAAAAAAAACCTAAACAAACCCCTTTTAAAGGGAGATTACTCTTTATCCACCTAATTTTAACTCTTTGACATTAGAGATAGAACAGATACTCTATACTATTTCCTGTCAGCATGGCTTGGCTGGTTTGAGACCTTTATTTCCCTCTGAAGAAGAGATATTATCTCGAAAATTAAGGACATTTAAATAAATTTAAGGTAAAAGCGAATTGTCAACAATATCTTTTTCAATTGCATTCTTTTTTTTATGTCCATACCTGCATTGTTTTGGTTTTATTATACATATTCAAACGTTTATACCTCATTACACAATGCTTCAAGTGAACAATAACCTCCTCCTATATATATATATATATATATATATATATATATATATATATAACTTTCTTTTTATTTTCCACTATATATTTAAAAGAATAGAGGTGTAACACACGAGTTATGATATATTGGTAAAAGGAAAAGAAAATGCTGACAAATTGTTCCCAGTGAAAAATAGTTTAATTAGGAATAAGTAAAAATTAGTAATAAGCATTTGTTTCTACCTTAGGCACAAGGTAAGCAATTATCCAATGCATTACTGGTACTTTATTTTATCGACCCCGTAAGGATGAAAGGCAAAGTCAACCTCGGGGGGATTTGAACTCAGATCGTAAAGGGACGTAACTATGCTGGAAAGCATGGTATCCGACCCTCTACTGATACTGCTAATCCTAGTATTCAGTTTTGGTTTTAAGTTTTTACCGGTTGCACCTTTCTAATGCTTTTCAAAAATAATTTTGAGATAGAGCGCCCGTGATGTTTGATCTAATCTGATTAGTTTTGAAATTCTAGCTGTCTTATGTGAAAAAAGTGGCTCCAGATGTATTAAAATAAGTTTTGCGCCAATTCGTGATGCGAAAATTCTTGTGGTCAAAACAATTTTGATTGGTCGGTAGAGGTCATGTGAATGTTAAAAATTGATTTTGCGCCAAATGTAGGTTTGTCTCGGCTGATTGTGCAGTCACTGAAAAATAAGTCTTTTAAGACAAATATGTGTGTGTGTGTGTGTGTAGTAGTAAAGAGGTTCATTGTTGTGATAATAGTCAGTAGGTATGTGTGTGTGAATTGCAGTCATGTTGACAGGTCAACAGTTCAGGTGCCTATTAAGACAAGTTTGTGTGTGTGTGTGTGTGTGTGTGTGTGTGTCTCTTTGTATGTTAGTGTACGCGTGTGTATGTGTGTGTGTATATATATATGTGTGTGTATGTATATATGTGTATGTGTGTGTGTGTGTGTGGGTGGACCAGTATTTTTGTGATACTGGTAAAAATGGTGTACATTATTCGATATTTTCAGTAAAAACAATTCTCTCAAAAGAACGTCAAAAATCTTAATAATAAAAGGTGTGAAATGATATATAGTATTGTCATAACACCAAGGTGTGTGTGAGTGTCCGAGATTGTACGTACTGCAATGGGAATCCATTAGGCCCTGCCGTATTGGAATACTTGTGTACAAATATATATGTGCCCATCAGTCTGCAATGCATGCGTGCATATATGTATGTGTGTGTGTCAGCACGTTTATATCTATAGACATCAAAAGGTATGCAAATTTGTGTATATTTGTGCTGCACCATAGAACATGTGTGTTTACTTATGTGATTGTGTTTATATGTGGATAGAGATGTATGTAGGATGTATGCTGATGTAGGTATGTATGTTGACGTGTGTATGTTGTGGGTTCGTATTAGGGAGAAGTGTTTAGACGGGGTCCGTATTTGTTAATGAAGTGAGATTCCTTGCTGATGCGCTGGGTGTGGGTGGCATTATCTTTAAATTTGTAGTAGCGAAAGATTCTGAAGTTGGGATGATTTTGGGCGACACAGGTATCAATGTGTTCACTCAGTCGTATTTTCCTGTATTCCCGTATTTTAATTTGGGATCTATGGACAGTCATGCTTGGCGGAGGCTGTTTTTGGTCTGGCCTATGTTTTGTTCTCGACAACCTGAGCAAGTTAATACATATATTAGATTTTCTGATGCGCATGTGAAATTGTGTTTTACTATAAAACGTTGTCCTTCTTTGAAATAGAATTCCGAACACTCTATTAGGTTGATGCATATGCCACAGTTGGGTCTATCGCATTTTTTTACTGTGGGTTTCGTTGTTGTGGTTGGCAGTACTTTGGCATGTGTTAGGATGTTTTTCATTGACTTAGATTGTCTTTTGCTCTTTATGATATCGTGTGTTCGTAGCATTTGGTTCATTCTATGGTCCTCTTTTAACACAGGGATGTTCTGGAGGATGATGTCAAAGGCCTCATTGTTGAGGGGGTTGTGTGTGGAGATGTATGGAAGAGCTTTTAGTTTCGGTTGATTTACTTTAGGGTGTCTAAGGTCCTGGGTACTGAGTTTTAGGGAACGTTGGATTCCATTGTCAATTAGTGATGCAGGGTAGTCCCTGCCTATGAGTGTGTCCTTTAGTTCTTGTAGCCGTAAGTAACAGGTGTTTTTATTGGAGACTATAGTACAGATTCTCTTGGCTAAGTTGTAGGGAATATTAATTTTAACGTGTCTAGGGTGGCAAGAGTTGCTTGGAGTCTGTGGGCTTGTAGTATATGTCTGTTTCTATTTTTTTGTTATGAATCTTAATGAGGATTCGAGGAAGGGGAGTTGTTGATGGCTGTATTCCATCGTAAAGTTAATATTCGTGTTGAGCCCATTTATAAGGGTGTGAAATTCTTTAAGTTTCTCGATGTTTTCGTGCCAAAGGATGAAGCAGTCATCTAGATATCGCTTCCAGTTCCTTTCTATGTGTAAGTGGAGAGTGTTTCCAAATTTGTTTAGTACTTTAGTGTAGAGGGGGATTTTCCAGGTATCCCATGACTAGGTTGGCATAAGTGGGGGCTGTTTTCGTTCCCATAGCGGTCCCAGATTTCCGCCTGTAGGATTTGTTATTGAAAACGAAGTAATTGTTCTCCGAGATAAATTTCAGTCCCTCTATCACGAATTCTTTTTTGATGCGTTGTGGGAGTTCATTGTGGTAATTATCCAGCCAGAATTGGATAGCTTTTATTCCTAGGTTGTGGGGGATGTTGGAGTATAGGTTGACTACATCGAACGTCACTAGTAGGGTTTGTTCAGAAAGGGGCATATTAGGGAGGTGATTGAGCATATCTAGGTCGCCCTTATATAGCTTTTGATGTGTTTGAAAAAAGGCTTGAGAAGGGTATCAATGAAGTTGCTAAGGCGGTGGGTCTCGCAAGCGGGTTCTGCTATTATAGGTCTTAATTTGAGATCATTGGGTGAGGGGACATTGATGACTATGTTTGTGGCTTCCTTGCATGTCTTACTTATTAATTCGCTTTTATGTACTTTAGGGATACCGTAGAAAAGGCTGCATTTACTTGTGAAGTCTGTGATGAAGCTGAATTCCTTCTTTGTATTGGTTGATCAGAGTTTTTAGGTTTCTCATAATTTTCTGTGTTCAGCCTTTTCGTAGTATGTTTCGTTTTCCAAAGTGGAGAGCGCTAAGTTGATATAGAATTCTGTCTCCATTAGGACTACTGTACTCCCTTTATCATCCTCTTTAATTGTAATGGTTCTGTCGGTTTTTAATCTATTTAATTCTTCCCATTCTTTCTTGTTGAGGTTTGGCTTGTGTTTTTGTCTGTGCAAGTGTTGGTAAGGGAAGTTTGTGATGTGTTCACAGAATTCGTCCAGGATTTTATTTCTACCTTTTGATGGGGTGTAATTACTTCTATTTCTGGCTAATGATTCATCCTCATTGTACTGGTCGAATAGTTGTTCACTAAGTCGTAACTTTCTACAGAAGTCTGTGATGTCTTCCTTCATTTCATAGTAGTTAGGACGTAGTGGGGTCGGTGTGAATTTAAGACCTTTGGAGAGTAAGTTGATAAGGTTGAGTGTTGGTTCTGCACTAGTTAGATTGATAATTTTTATTACTCTTGGTTTCTCCTCCCTGTCTTGTGTTATTTTGCCTGTATCTGTGTGCTGTGTCTAAAAAATGGTTGGGGTAGAGGGGTTGTCTGCTGATGTTAAGTGGTCTACTGTGTTTGTTATATTCCTTGTTGTTGTAAGATGTGGTTCGGGTTCGTGGTTGTAGATTGAATTGGGTGTTCCTGTATTGCGAGTATGGATGTGTGTTTCTATGTGCCATGTTGGATTGTGGTGTCATAGGTGGCCTACGTTGCTGGTTGTATCGTGTGGTGTGGGTTTGTTGGATTGTGGTGTCATAGGTGGCCTACGTTGCTGGTTGTATCGTGTGGTGTGGGTTTGTTGTGTATTGTGGAAGCGAGAGTTGAGAAAATGGAAATTACCTTGCTGTCCCCTTGAAGCGAGGAAGTTGTTACATCTATCATGGTGGTGGTATCTTTTCCCTATGTTTGACGATGAGGCATCCGCGTAGTAGTTGAGTGATTTGGTATGGTGTCTCCTTGAAGGGGGAAAGTTGTAAATGTCATTCTGGGGGTGATGATTTCTAGGGTTTTTGGTCCTTCTTATGGAAGCGAGGTTGGGAAGTTCATCTTCGGTGTGCTGCTTCCTTCTTCTTTTGTTAGTGGCTGGGGGGTTTGCGAAGTTGTTGTGCGGTTCGGTTATGGGTTTTCCTATTTTTATGAACGGGTTATTGGAGGTCTAATCCGTTTGAAAAGTCGATTCATAGTTTAGGAACCAAGCGGCACTATTTTCCCAGCGTTGAAGGGATTTCAGTTCTTCTCTGTTGCAGTCACCTTTCTATAATTTAGAGATCTTCTCTACCTTGGGGCCTTCGATCTTATTGTTGATTTCCAGGAGGATCTCTTCATCGATGGTTTTGATTTTTTCCTCATTTGTCTGGGCCCTCAATTTAAGAAGTTCAATTTCTGTCTTCATTTTTTCCAATGCCATTCTTTCCTTAAGGTGTCTTTGAGGTTCGGGTTCATTTGGAATGGACTTTATTTGTATTTTACGGGGGAGAGTTAGAGGGGTTGAGTTAAACCATTTTTCATATATCTCCACTTTGTTGTGATTTTGTATCATCTTCCAGAATGAGAACTTTCTGTCTCTGATGGATTTGTTCCATTTTGGAATTGTTCGAATTTTTATTTTGTATGAATCAATCTCACATGGTTCTTCGTTGGTTTTTCCTGGGTTGGTAGTAGTGAACATAGTTTGGATAGTATCGCAAAGGTTTTGAAGTTTATCGCCGATTTCGGAGGGTTTGTATCCGGTGACGGTTTCCTCATTTGTGGAGTCAAGTTTGTCGACCAGCACAGATAGGTTGGTGTTAATTTTCTTGAGCTCCTGTAGAATCTCTTCATTTGTGTTGCTACGAGTTGTATCTGTTTTTGTTGGCATTTTCTGTATCTCGTGTGAGGATATGATATTTAAAAGAATAGAGGTGTAACACACGAGTTATGATATATTGGTAAAAGGAAAAGAAAATGGTGACAAATTGTTCCCAGTGAAAAGTAGTTTAATTAGGAATAAGTAAAAATTAGTAATAAGTATTGGTTAGTATTCAGTTTTGGTTTTAAGTTTTTACCGGTTGCGCATTTCTAATGCTTTTCAAAAATAATTTTGAGATAGAGCACCCGCTATGTTTTCTCTAATCTGATTAGTTTTGGAAATTCTACCTGTTTTATGTGAAAAAAGTGGCTCCAGATGTATTAAAATAAGTTTCGCGCCAAATCGTGTGTCGCAAAAATTCTTGTGGTCAAAACAATTTTGATTGGTCTATATATATATATATATATATATATATATATATATATATATATATATATATATATATTTATTTATTTATTTATTTATACTATATATACATATATTTAGGGAGTGTGAAAAGGACTACTCTCATTGCTTACAGCTCTTGGGCATATTGCAACTCTGATATATTGTATCAACATTATATAAACGCAATTCAACACTACAAGCTGTTTAGAACACGAAATATATGTGTATGAGACTACATATTTGATACAGTCTAATCATAGTTGTATGAATAATTAGTCATATAGGCAGATGGTACATCACATATTGTTGTAGACTCTAACAACTTTACTGCTCCTTGTAGTTGCTATCAGCCAATATTACCAAGTAGCAGAGACAGTCTTCTGGTATCTCTTTATATTTTCTAAATAGCTTATAATTTATTGAATTTATTTCGCATATGTGAAGACTCTTAAGTTTAAATATGACGGCAAGCAGTAGTGTAATCCTCTTAACTGCCAAACGCGGGAGATTATATACATTTATAGAGTTGTTTTAATATCTGTTAAAATTGGATATATAAAACTAATGGTAAATCATATAAAACACTGTTAATTTTCTCTCTTCATTTCTTTTCCTTTCAATCGTTATATGGTGTCGTATGGAAAACTGGAATAAAACCATATTCCCTGGAGGCATTCGATTTCGTGATAGCTAATCTTCTCGTAGCTGGCAAATTTTTACAGGACTTTATAATGCGCTTTATATATATGTATGTTTCAATGTATATATATATATATATATATATATATATATATATATATATATATATATATATATATATATATATATATATGGGGGGGGGTTATATGCATACATTCATATATAATAATAATAATAATAATAATAATAATGACTGCTTGATATCAGGAGAGGTACCAGAGTGGTTGACAAAAGGTACCACAGTTCTGATAATGAAAGACCGAATCAAGGGTAATGATGTTACCAACTATAGACCTATCACATGTCTGTCCGTAATGTGGAAACTGTGTCTGAGGAAATCTACCATCACCTCCACACAAACAACTTGTTACCAGACGAACAGAAAGGATGCCGAAAGAAGTCACGTGGTACAAAGGACCAGCTACTTATTGATAAGATGGTAATGGGGAATTGCAGGAGGAGAGACACTGATCTTGCCATGGGATGGATAGACTACAGAAAGGCATTTGACATGGTGCCTCATTCTTGGAACACCAAAAGCCTGGAGATCTTCAAGGTGGCAGATAACATCAGACAGTTGTTGGGCAAGAGTATGAGGTCCTGGAAAACAGAGTTGACATCAACTGGAGAATCCTTGGGAAGCGTGAAGATCAAGAGAGGTATCTTCCAGGGAGATGGCCTGTCCCCTCTGTTGTTTGTCCTTGCCCTGATGCCCCTGACCAGTGTACTGCGAAAAGTGAGAGCAGGATACGGGTTGGGAAAGTAAGGGCTTACTATCAATCACCTCCTCTTCATGGACGATCTTAAGCTCTTCGGGAAGAGTGAGAAGGAGTTGGATGTGCTTGTTGACACTGTCCGTATTTTCAGCAGTGATATATGTATGCAGTTTGGTATTAGTAAGTGTGGAGTCATTGTGATGAGGAGGGGTAGGTTGAGCAGAAGTAACGGAATCCAGATACCAACAGGTGAGATGATAAAGGAAATTGACTCTGAGGAAGGATACAAGTATTTGGGCGTTCTGGCGGCTGATGGCATAAAGAACAAAAAAATGAAGGAATTGTTAAGAACTGAATACATTCGGAGAGTAAGGAGCGTATTGAAGTCACATCTGAACAGCAGAAATGCCATAAGCGCAGTAAATTCCCGAGCTGTGTCTATTATTAGGTACAGTGCGGGAATTCTGAGATGGAATGTTGCTGAACAAAAAGAAATGGATAGGAAGACTAGGAAGCTATTGACTATCTACAACATGTTCCACAAGAGGCGTGATGTCGATAGACTCTACCTAAGGAGATCTGAGGGTGGAAGAGGTCTTATCAGCATAGCGGACTGTGTTCAGATGGAGAAAAACAACCTACACAAATACGTGACTGATAGTAAGGAGCCAATGCTCAGAACTGTACTGAAGGAGGGGACAATAGGCCAGCGGATGTCCAAGGAGGAAATAACATCAAGGAGAAAGAGCAGCCTTCAGGAAAAATCCCTTCATAGTACCTTCTTTGAGAAAACTGAATTTAGATATCCACAGACATGGAACTGGTTGAGAAGAGGAGACCTTAAAAAGGCTACAGAAGGAATGTTAATGGCTGCGCAGGAGCAGGCCCTCAAAACGAAATGGTTGAAACATCATATTTACAAGGAGGAGGCTAGCCCACTGTGCAGGATCTGTGGAGAGAGAGAGGAGACTGTGGCTCACATTGTATCCGAGTGTAAACACCTAGCCCAGACCCACTATAAGGGCTGGAGACATGATGTGATGGGCAGGGTGATCCACTGGCACCTGTGCAAAGTAAACAATTTACCACATTCTGAGAAATGGTATGAGCATAAGCCAGAGGCGGTGATGGAGAACGATCAAGTGAAGGTGCTGTGGGATTTTAGGATACAGACGGACAAGAAACTGGAACACAATAGACCTGACCTGGTGGTTGTGGACAAAGAAAAATGATCGTGTCTGATTGTGGATGTGGCCTGCCCATTCGACACGAGAGTGCAGGAGAAGGAGAGGGAGAAAATTAACCGATACCAGGACTTAAAGTGGGAGGTAAAAAGGATTTGGAACTGCCATGAAGTCAAAGTGATCCCGATTGTCATAGGCGCACTGGGGACTATCTCCAAACGTTTCCAGGGATGGTTAAAGAAAATCGGCCCCTTCACGCTTTTGGGAACGCTTCAAAAGGCATGCTTGCTGGGAACAGCAAGAACCCTCCGATACGTCCTGAATATCTGAGGCTGCAGGTAGTGGCTTGATATTCATTCCAACGGACTTTCCAGTTAACCAACATCAATGACTGAGACTCAAGGAATAATAATAATAATAATAATAATAATAATAATAATAATAATATTAATAATAATACAGGGTGGCAGATAACATCAGACAGTTGCTGGGCAGGAGTATGGGGTCCTGGGAGACAGAGTTGACATCAACTGGAGTATCCTTGGGAAGCGTGAAGATCAAGAGAGGTATCTTCCAGGGAGATAGCCTGTCCCCTCTGTTGTTTGTCTTTGCCCTGATGCCCTTGACCATTATGCTGCGAAAAGTGAGAGCAGGATACAAGTTGGGAAAGGGAGAACTTACCATCAATCACCTCCTCTTCATGGACGATCTTAAGCTCTTCGGGAAAAGTGAGAAGGAGTTGGATGTGCTTGTTGACACTGTCCGTATTTTCAGCAGTGATATATGTATGCAGTTTGGTATTAGTAAATGTGGAGTCATTGTGATGAAGAGGGGTAGGTTGAGCAGAAGTAACGGGATCCAGATACCAACAGGTGAGATGATAAAGGAAATTGACTCTGAGGAAGGATACAAGTATTTGGGCGTTCTGGAGGCTGATGGCATAAAGAACAAAAAAATGAAGGAATTGTTAAGAACTGAATACATTCGGAGAATAAGGAGCGTATTGAAGTCACATCTGAACAGCAGAAATGCCATAAGCGCAGTAAATTCCCGAGCTGTGTCTATTATTAGGTACAGTGCGGGAATTCTGAGATGGAATGTTGCTGAACAAAAAGAAATGGATAGGAAGACTAGGAAGCTATTGACTATCTACAACATGTTCCACAAGAGGAGTGATGTCGATAGACTCTACCTAAGGAGATCTGAGGGTGGAAGAGGTATTATCAGCATAGAGGACTGTGTTCAGATGGAGAAAAACAACCTATACAAATACGTGACCTATAGTAAGGAGCCAATGCTCAGAACTGTACTGAAGGAGGGGACAGTAGGCCAGGGGATGTCCAAGGAGGAAATAACATCAAGGAGGAAGAGCAGCCTTAAGGGAAAATCCCTTCATAGTACCTTCTTTGAGAAAACTGAATTTAGAGATCCACAGACATGGAACTGGTTGAGAAGAGGAGACCTCAAAAAGGCTACAGAAGGAATGCTAATGGCTGCGCAGGAGCAGGCCCTCAAAACGAAGTGGTTGAAGCACCATATTTACAAGGAGGAGGCTAGCCCACTGTGCAGGATCTGTGGAGAGAGAGAGGAGACTGTGGCTCACATTGTATCCGAGTGTAAACACCTAGCCCAGACCCACTATAAGGGCTGGAGACATGATGTGATGGGCAGGGTGATCCACTGGCACCTGTGCAAAGTAAACAATTTACCACATTCTGAGAAATGGTATGAGCATAAGCCAGAGGCGGTGATGGAGAACGATCAAGTGAAGGTGCTGTGGGATTTTAGGATACAGACGGACAAAAAACTGGAACACAATAGACCTGACCTGGTGGTTGTGGACAAAGAAAAATGATCGTGTCTGATTGTGGATGTGGCCTGCCCATTCGACACGAGAGTGCAGGAGAAGGAGAGGGAGAAAATTAACCGATACCAGGACTTAAAGTGGGAGGTAAAAAGGATTTGGAACTGCCATGAAGTCAAAGTGATCCCGATTGTCATAGGCGCACTGGGGACTATCTCCAAACGTTTCCAGGGATGGTTAAAGAAAATCGGCCCCTTCACGCTTTTGGGAACGCTTCAAAAGGCATGCTTGCTGGGAACAGCAAGAACCCTCCGATACGTCCTGAATATCTGAGGCTGCAGGTAGTGGCTTGATATTCATTCCAACGGACTTTCCAGTTAACCAACATCAATGACTGAGACTCAAGGAATAATAATAATAATAATAATAATAATAATAATAATAATAATATTAATAATAATACAGGGTGGCAGATAACATCAGACAGTTGCTGGGCAGGAGTATGGGGTCCTGGGAGACAGAGTTGACATCAACTGGAGTATCCTTGGGAAGCGTGAAGATCAAGAGAGGTATCTTCCAGGGAGATAGCCTGTCCCCTCTGTTGTTTGTCTTTGCCCTGATGCCCTTGACCATTATGCTGCGAAAAGTGAGAGCAGGATACAAGTTGGGAAAGGGAGAACTTACCATCAATCACCTCCTCTTCATGGACGATCTTAAGCTCTTCGGGAAAAGTGAGAAGGAGTTGGATGTGCTTGTTGACACTGTCCGTATTTTCAGCAGTGATATATGTATGCAGTTTGGTATTAGTAAATGTGGAGTCATTGTGATGAAGAGGGGTAGGTTGAGCAGAAGTAACGGGATCCAGATACCAACAGGTGAGATGATAAAGGAAATTGACTCTGAGGAAGGATACAAGTATTTGGGCGTTCTGGAGGCTGATGGCATAAAGAACAAAAAAATGAAGGAATTGTTAAGAACTGAATACATTCGGAGAATAAGGAGCGTATTGAAGTCACATCTGAACAGCAGAAATGCCATAAGCGCAGTAAATTCCCGAGCTGTGTCTATTATTAGGTACAGTGCGGGAATTCTGAGATGGAATGTTGCTGAACAAAAAGAAATGGATAGGAAGACTAGGAAGCTATTGACTATCTACAACATGTTCCACAAGAGGAGTGATGTCGATAGACTCTACCTAAGGAGATCTGAGGGTGGAAGAGGTATTATCAGCATAGAGGACTGTGTTCAGATGGAGAAAAACAACCTATACAAATACGTGACCTATAGTAAGGAGCCAATGCTCAGAACTGTACTGAAGGAGGGGACAGTAGGCCAGGGGATGTCCAAGGAGGAAATAACATCAAGGAGGAAGAGCAGCCTTAAGGGAAAATCCCTTCATAGTACCTTCTTTGAGAAAACTGAATTTAGAGATCCACAGACATGGAACTGGTTGAGAAGAGGAGACCTCAAAAAGGCTACAGAAGGAATGCTAATGGCTGCGCAGGAGCAGGCCCTCAAAACGAAGTGGTTGAAGCACCATATTTACAAGGAGGAGGCTAGCCCACTGTGCAGGATCTGTGGAGAGAGAGAGAAGACTGTGGCTCACATTGTGTCCGAGTGTAAACACCTAGCCCAGACCCACTATAAGGGCTGGAGACACGATGTGATGGGCAGGGTGATCCACTGGCACCTGTGCAAAGTAAACAATTTACCACACTCTGAGAAATGGTATGAGCATAGGCCAGAGGCGGTGATGGATAACAATCGGGTGAAGGTGCTGTGGGATTTTAGGATACAGACGGACAAAAAACTGGAACACAATAGACCTGACCTGGTGGTTGTGGACAAAGAAAAAAGATCGTGTCTGATTGTGGATGTGGCCTGCCCGTTCGACACGAGAGTGCAAGAGAAGGAGAGGGAGAAAATTAACCGATACCAGGACCTAAAGTGGGAGGTGAAAAGGATTTGGAACTGCCATGAAGTCAAAGTGATCCCGATTGTCATAGGCGCACTGGGGACTATCTCCAAAAGTTTCCAGGGATGGTTAAAGAAAATCGGCCCCGTCACGCTTTTTGGAACTCTTCAGAAGGCATGCTTGCTGGGAACAGCAAGAACCCTCCGATACGTCCTGAATATCTGAGGCTGCAGGTAGTGGCTTGATATTCATTCCAACGGACTTTCCAGTTAACCAACATCAATGACTGAGATTCAAGGAATAACAACAACAATAATAATAATAATAATAATTAATAACCAAAAGCCTAGAGATCTTCAGGGTGGCAGATAACATCAGACAGTTGTTGAGCAAAAGTATGAAGTCCTGGAAAACAGAGTTATCATCGGGCGGAGAATCCTTGGGAGGCGTGAAGATCAAGAGAGGTATCTTCCAGGGAGATAGCTTGTCTCCTCTGTTGTTTGTCCTGGCCCTGATCCCCCTGACCAGTGTACTGCGAAAAGTGAGAGTAGGATACAAGTTGGGAAATGGAGAACTTACCATCATTCACTTCCTCTTCATGGACGATCATAAGCTCTTCGGGAAGAGTGAGAAGCAGTTGGATGTGCTTGTTGACACTGTCCGTATTTTCAGCAATGATATATGTATGCAATTTGATATTAGTAAGTGTGGAGTCCTTGTGATGAAGAGGGGTAAATTGAGCAGAAGCAACGGAATCCAGGTACGAACAGGTGAGATGATAAAGGACATTGATACTGAAGAAGGATACAAATATTTAGGTGTTCTGGAGGCTGATGACATCAAGAACAAAAAAATGAAGGAATTGATAAGAACTGAATACATTCGGAGAATAAGGAGCGTATTGAAGTCACATCTGAACAGTAGGAATGCCATAAGTGCAGTAAATTCCCGAGCTGTGTCTATTATTAGGTACAGTGCCGGAATTCTGAGATGGAATGTTGCTGAACAAAAAGAAATGGATAGAAAGACTAGGAAGTTATTGACTATCTACAACATGTTCCACAAGAGGAGTGATGTCGATAGATTCTACTTAAGGAGATCTGAAGGTGGAAGAGGTCTTATCAGCATAGAGAGCTGTGTTCAGATGGAGAAAAACAACCTACGCGAATACGTGACTGATAGTAGGGAGCCAATGCTCAGAATTGTACAGAAGGAGAGGACAATAGACTAGGAGATGTCCAAGGATGAAATAACAAGAAGGAAGAGCAACCTTCAGGAAAAATCGTTTCATAGTACCTTCTTTGAGAAAACTGAATTTAGAGATCCCCAGACATGGAACTGGTTGAAAAGCCGAGACCTTAAAAATGCTACAGAAGGAATGCTAATGGCTGCGCAAGAGCAGGCCCTCAAAACGAAGTGGCTGAAACATCATATTTACAAGGAGGAGGCTAGCCCACTGTGCAGTATCTGTGGAGAGAGAGAGGAGACTGTGGCTCACATTGTATCCGAGTGTAAACACCTAGCCCAGACTCACTATAAAGGCTGGAGACATGATGTGATGTGCAGGGTGATCTACTGGGACCTATGCAAAGTAAACAATTTACCATATTCTGAGAAGTGGTATGAGTATAAGCCAGAGTCGGTGATGGAAAATGATCAAGTGAAGGTGCTGTGGGATTTTAGGATACAGACGGACAAGAAACTCGAACACAATAGACCTGACCTGGTGGCTTTGGACAAGGGAAAAAGATCGCGCCTGATTGTGGATGTGGCCTGCCCATTCGACACGAGAGTGCAAGAGAAGGAGAGGGAGAAAATTAACCGATACCAGGACTTAAAGTGGGAAGTAAAAAGGATTTGGAACTGCCATGAGGTCAAAGTGGTCCCGATTGTCATAGGCTCACTAGGTACTATCTCAAAGAGTTTCCAAGGATGGTTAAAGAAAATTGGTCCCGCCCCGCTTTTTGGAACACTTCAAAAGACATGCTTGCTGGGAACAGCAAGAACCCTCCGATACGTCCTAAATATCAGAGGCTGCAGGTAGTGACTTGATATTCATTTCAACAAACTTTCCAGTTAACCAACATCAATGACTGAGACTCAAAGAATAATAATAATAATAATAATAATAATAATAATGTTTTCTTTATTAACCACAAGGGTTCACATAAAGTAGACATTAAGGACAGTACAGGACAATACAGGACGGTACAAATGGGCATTTCTGCGTGTAAAAAAACAGAGGTTGAAATAAAATAACAAAGAAAAATTCCCCAATATGGGGGAGACTTCCGAGGGACATCTGTGGAGAAAGCCCATTAAAAGACCACAGTGGCCCTGACCAACAGAGCAAGTGCCCTTCCCAGTTTTCCACCTTTAATTTACAGACACATACTCAGAGAAGGCCCATTCATTCGGGCCATACTTGCTTCTCTCACCCATCTTTCAACAAAATGCTGGGAAGACAGCACTTCCCTCTCTACCCTGATTTTCCTTTTCAAATGAAATTGAAAAAGTTAATCAGAGCATCACCGAAGAGGTAAGTGCGCGTCTTCAGCCCTTTCAAACGTGTCCACCATACTATCCCTTTCGCCATGGCCACCAGACAGATAAAAACTGCCTGCCCTTCCCGGCTAAAGGAAGGGGGCGGGGCAATCCTCACGATGGACTCAGCTGATAGCTGGATCCGTCCTACACGTGACAGCAGGTGTTCGACATAAACCCACAAGTCAGTAATGCTCAGACACTGGACGAATGCGTGCAGGACGGTTTCGTCGCCCTGTGCGCATCTCGGATATGCCCGGCTGACGGTACCTCCATGCCTGTAGAGTTTATCCCGAACTGGCAAAGCTCCTCGGTAGCACTGCCAGGCCAGGGATTTCTGGAAGTTGTCCATAGGCCCCGGCCCGAAAGTCCTTCCGAAGAGATTGGCTAGTTGATTTTCATCGACGCCTAGAGTTTCTCCAAGTACGTCGTCGCTCTTCCCCTCCACTAATCCCCTATAGAACGCCAAGGTGGAGTTTCCACCGATCACATTGCCCGATTGGTCGAGGGCTGTGAGCGCCTGAAGACATTCCAGCCTCCAAGCGCTCCCTCTCGGTCTTCGCTTGACCCAGGACTGCAGTTCCGTCAAGGAGACGAGCTGGGGAAAAACGTGTCTAGCAAACGGCGACCACACCTGATCACCGTCGAGGAAGAGGTGGAGATGTCGTAGCCTGAGCGCGTGTCTGCGCATCATCAGCCACGGAATGCCCAGCCCTCCACGTAGCGGGTGTTGACAGCAGATGGACCGCCTGACTATCGGAGCGCGTCCCTTCCACAAGAAGCGAAAGAGCAAACGCTCCAGCGCAGTCAGGCGGGGCTTAGGACAAGGTACGACGGTCAGGCAGTAGTAGATGACGGATGCGATGTACGCATTCGCCACCTCCGCTCGACCTTTCAGGGATAGCTTCCTCTCGGCCCATTTCTGGGTGAGAGAAGCCACCCTGCTCGTCAATTCGTCCCAGTTTTTGTCCGTCTGGAGGTCTGGACCGAACCAGACCCCTAGCAATTTAACCGGTCCGTCCGTCCAGCGCCCGACGACGCTGTTGGACGGCATGGACCTGCCTCTCCAGGTGCCGAGCTGCAGGCCCACTGACTTTTCCTGGTTGATCATTGCTCCTGTCACCGCTTCGTATTCTCTTAGTGTAGTGCCGATCGCCTCGATGTGTTTGGCGTTCGACACCACTACGGTGACATCGTCCGCATATGCTGACACGGATCTTCCGCATCCTAGTTCACGCGGGACCCCCTCAACGTCTCCAGTTTGTGCAGTAATGGCTCGAGAGTCAATACGTACAATTGGGACGAGAGGGGACATCCTTGGCGGACCGAGCGCATGATGTTGAACGGTTCCGAAAGGTGACCGTTCACTCTCACTACAGAGCAGATGTCGCTGTGCATGGCAGCGATCCAGCCTCTGATAACGGGCCCAAAGCCAGCCGCACGCAGGACTGCCGCTAGGTAACGATGGTCGACCCTATCGAAGGCTTTCGATTGATCTAAATTGATCAAAGACCCACCCTTGCCAGGTTCCCTAGCTACCCTCTCTACGATGTATCGCATGAGGTGGAGGTTGTCGTGGATAGATCTGTCGGGAATGGCGCATGTCTGTGCCTCTCCCACCATACCACCAACGACAAGCGCCAACCTCTTTGCTAGCACCTTGGCCAAAATCTTGAACTCTGTGTTTAGCAGAGTTATGGGCCTAAAATTATCTATGTTATCCCCCTTGTTCGGATCCTTTCTCAGCAGCGCCACCGCTCCTCGGCTCACAGAGCTGGGAATTCTCCCGTTCTGTTGCCAGTTGCAGTAGACGTCCGCCAAGAGGCCTCCGAACAAGTTTGGCATTGTTACGTAAAGTTCATAGGGCAGACCATCCAAACCAGGCGATTTACCCCTTGTGCAACTAGTCATTGCATCCCGTACTTCAGCGGTTGTTATCGGCTTTTCGCAACACTCCGCCTCAGTGGCCGAAAGCCGCAGCAGTCCGTCGAGGTAGACACTAAATTCCATCCCTCGATACGGCCCGCCACTGCTCCCGAACAGTTGAGCGAAGTGTCTTTGAAAAGCTTCACACATTTGCCCGGGATCGAGTAGCATGCGCCCGTCGTGGTCCACCAAAGACCGGATCGTGGCTTTGTTGCCACGACGCGCCTCCGCCACTCGGGCCCATTGAACGGCTTTCGTCCCCTCGTGTCTGAGAGCACGCACCCTAGCTCTGGCAACGCAGCCTTCGTGATTTGCATTGAAGAATTGGTCAAGGGCCAATTTCGCCGCAAGTACGTCGGTCGCGATGCCTTTGCTAAGCGCCTCATCTAATTTTCTAACTAGTTCTCCATCTGCTCTATTTTTCTCTATTGCTAAAGTCTTACTAAACCTAATGGACTCTATTCTAATTGCTCTTTTCAGAGCAAACCACCACTTGTTGTTGACGATGGCCCCCGTCAACGCCCGCTTAACTAGTTCGCTAATCCGGTCTCTGTAGGCCTTGCGCGCTGGTAAGGACGCGTTTAGCTTCCAGTAGCCGGGTCCTCGCCTATGAAGCCTCTCTAAGTCAAGCACACAGATCACGAATTTGTGGTCCGTGTAGCTGACTATCTTGAATTGTGGACAGCCTATGCTAGACCTATCTATTTCCCTACAAAATACTCTATCTAGATATGATCTGGATGACCCTATGCGATTTGTCCAAGTCCACATTGGTACATTCGGGAAATCCATTCGGTACCTGTCAGACAGTTCAAAACGTCTGAGCAGGTTGGTGAGACTCTTGCACCCTCCTTCCCTATCCACCAATGCCACACAATCCCAGCGTGCATCTAAGATCCCGTTCCAATCGCCCACTAACACTAAAGAGCGGGACGTTCCAAGAAAGGTCTCCAGACGCCGGAAGAAATCAGGCCGCCCTGCTCCTGTCGGGGCATAGACGGCCACTAACCTGAAAGCTTGCCCGTTTCCGCTGGTCACGTCCAGCACCACCAACTTACCTTCTGGGTCCAGAAAGATGGCCCGTATGGCAAGATCCAAACCTCTCCGAAAAAGCACAGCAACTCCTCCACCCGATCCCGGACGGCTGGGAGATGCGTACACATCGTAGCCGCCGAAGATCGGTGCGAAAGCCTGTGCTTCGGAGATTCTGGTCTCGCTGATGGCCACTACATCTATGTTTAGTGACCTGAGGTCGTTGAGCAGGTGGCCCTGCTTCCATGACGACCCCAAGCCACGCGCATTTATGCTGCCTATTCTGAGTGAGGTCATGTTGAAAAGGAGTGGAAAAGATGGGAAAGACCACTTACCTTACTTCTCGTAGGGGAAGGACGGTTTTTCCATCCTTTTCACTGCTTGTGGCCTCCTCAGGAAGGATGTCCTTATAAATCCTCCTGGAGAGTGCTTGTCGGAAGTCTCCGATGTCTTTGGGGAATTTTTGTTTTAGTGTCATGTACGTTTTCTGTGTGATGCGAGTGATTTGTATGTGTGGAGGTGGTGTGAATTTTGGGGTTGTTGTGTAGTCTTTTTCTGTGATGCTGGTGTTGTGTTGGATGTAGTGTAATAATTGCTTGTTTTTCAAATTTAATGCTGTGTAGTGTGTATCGTTTTGGTTGTTTTGTTTTGTTTGCGTTTGTTGTGGGTTTGTTTCTGTTTCGCATTTTGGTGACTTTTGTGGTGTAGGTGATGGTGGTGTTGGAGTTAATGATGGTGATGGTGTTGGTGTTTGGGTTGATGGGGTTGGTGATGCTGGTGTGGATGGTGGCATATCTGTCCTAACTTTTTTGTTTCTTAGTTTATTTGTTTCCCTCTGTATTTTGTTTTTGGAGGGGGAAGGAAGAGAATTTTTTTCTTTTTTGGTTTCTTTTTTATTTCCGGATATCGTTTCCCACTCCTCGTCGTCACAATCTGTCTCCAGTTGTGATAGGCCGGGGAGTGGAAAATCCTCCACAGGCGTTAGTTTTGGTTGTGGCGTGGTGGATGGTGTAGGCGGTGGTGCTAGTTCTGAAGCGTTGGGTGGTGGTGGTGTTGGTTTTGCTGGTGGTGGTGGTGGTGTTGGTTTTGATACTGTTGCTGGGGTTGTTGCTGTTATAGTTGCTTCTCTTGTTGCTGCTACAGTTGTTGCTGCCATCTCTGCTACTGGTGGTGTTGATGATTGTGTCACTGGGGTGGGTAGGAGAGGTGGCCTCAACCTTTTAGCCTGAGGGCAGAAAGCCCTTAGGTGGGTTCCTTCACCACAAACGACGCACCTAGGTCTTCTGCCCTGGACAATTACCGTGAGGTGGCTGCCGTCAGTGAGGTCTATTACCTCTGGGATCTCCTCAATGTTTTTTTGGTCCGCTTGGATCAGGAGCTCCATCCCAGATCCGGACCAGTTCTCCTGCTTTTCTTTTGCTATTGCTATTATTTTTGTGTTGGCTTCGATTCCGGCGAGGACGGCCGCTATTAGCCAGGGAATTTTGATGGCCGGTGGAACGTGGGTCACCCTGATCTTTACGAGTCTCTGGCCACAATAGCTTGGGTCGAGTGTGAAGTCGTCACTTCTTAATGGGGCCATGGAGTGTTCTCTAGCCTCCTCTGGTGTTTCAAAGAACACGTCCACGGTTCCATACTTCTGCCCACGTCTGATGTGGGTTTTTCTTGCCCACATATGTCCCAAAGCTTTTTGGATTTGGGACTCGGATGCCCGTTCCACTCGGCGCGATTTTACATTTATCGTTCGATACGACACGGTGCATAGGCGCCGATGCTCCATTTTATTAGGTGGGGGGTTAGGCTGACCCTGTACCCATCTTTCTTTACTATTTGTTTGGCATTTTCTAAATCCTCCTGAGTTATCGTAAATGCTTCGAATTGTTTTGCTACTCTGGCGAAACTGGGGGGGGGGGGTTATAATGTCATTGTTGTTGTTGTTGCTATCGTTATTTGTGTTAATATTAATTTTAGTTTCAGTTGTGGTGGTGGTGACGTCAGTCGTCTTTGGTGGGGAAGAGTCCATTTTGCTTGATTTCATTTCGACATCACGAGTTAATTTATTTTTTTCTTCTTTTGTTTCTGTTGTAGCGGTGGTGGTGGGGGTGGTGGTTGTTGCGGTGGTCGTGGTGGTGGAGGCTTTAACACCTGCAGCCATTGGTAATGGCGGGAAATGAATGTCTGCCTGAGACAAATTTAAAATATTGCTACTGCTTATACTTTTTGTAGTGTTGGCAAACGTAGTAACATTTACAATGGTGGTGTCGGTGTGAGGTGTTAATTTGTGAGGAAGGCTTTCGGCTGCTTGGTGCAGAAGTGAATTAGCCATTTTTTTTCAAAGAAATTTTTTGATAATAATAAAAGTTTAAATTTTGGGCACAAAGCCCCAATCTTTTTGGGTGTCCTTTTCGGAAAACGATGTATGTGCGCTTATATATGGTTAACAATAAAAAATTTCCATAAATGGCAATTTTTAAGAAACGGAAATAACAAACTTTTGCGGAGCTCACGATGATACGATTTACTACGTAGGTCGCCAATAATAATAATAATTATAATAATAATAATAATAATAATAATAATAATAATAATGTTTTCTTTATTAACCACAAGGGTTTACATAAAGTAGACATTAAGGACAGTACAGGGCAATACAGGACGGTACAAATGGGCATTTCTGCGTGTAAAAAAAAACAGAGGATGAAATAAAATAACAAAGAAATAATAATAATAATAATTGTTTCTACTTTAGGCACAAGGCCAGCAATTATCCCAGTGCATTACTGGTACTTTATTTTATCGACCCCGTAAGGATGAAAGGCAAAGTTAACCTCGGCGGGATTTGAATACAGATTATAAAGGGACGTAACTATGCTGGAAAGCATGGCGTCCGACCCTCTACCGATACTGCCAATCCACAATAATAAGTGTAACCGAAGTTGCAGCTGCGAGTAGCTGGTTCGCAATCAATTCTTGGAGGCTGCTATATTTATCTGGAGCCAGGAAATCGCAACAGAAGCCATGGATATACGAAGTCTCTTAGAATTGAGAGAGGAGCTTCCCGCCGAAAGTAGTCTTGTTCCGCATTACAAATTTTCCCAGGAAACTTTGTATATGAATATATATATATATATATATATATATATATATATAGTAATAATAATAAATTTGATGACTAAAATCCAAATATATGACTAAATCCAAATATATATCAAATATATAAGAACCGTAGAGAAAATATTTATTAAAATAACAGATTAAAGTTTAAGCAAAGAATTGCTGCTTTCACCCTTAACGGGATCTTCCGAAATGTTGCAACGTTTTTTGAAATATCCACTTCTGCGTTTACAGATTGACTTTGTTAGTTTCAGAAGATCCCGTTAAGGGTGAAAGCAGCGATTCTTTGCTTAAACTTTAATCTGTTATTTTAATAAATATATACATATATATATATATATATATATATATATATATATATATTTATATATATATGCATGTGTGTGTGTATTTATGTCTGTGTATGTGTGTGTGTATGTATGTGCGTGCGTGTGTGTGCGCGTGTGTGTATGAGTCTGTGTGTGTATTTGTGTGTGCCTTTTCTTTGTCTTCTGATTTTTCACACACACCTTATATATAAAAGAAGCTGTCATCATTTTCCCACGTCGGAGCGGTGGATTAGCAGAATTGTTATTTGTTCTGGCACATTACGAGCTTAGTTCAAATTCTACCAAGGTCAACTTTGCCCGTCATCCTACCAAAGAAGATTTTAAAAAGTACTGGTCAGTATTGGTGCCGTTTTAATTTATTTGGTCATATTTCGTACACACACACACACACACACACACACACACACACACACACACACACACACACACACACACACACACACACACACACACACACACACACACGCACACACAAACACACACACACACACACACAAATAAGATGAACTTCCCCATTCCGCAGCTTTCACCTTCCTAATTTCACAATAAGCTATGGCAGAAAAATCTTGCTCAATTTTTGCATAGTAGTAGAGAACCCAAAAGCATGTAGTTGAGAAATGAAATTTACTAAATGGTCATGCCTAAAGAGAAAATTCTATACTTCCAGCATTTCCTCAGGTGATTTAGGAGAATCAAATATACGGCGTTTCTAGAATTAATAAGTTTCTTGCAACATATTACCCCAGTAATTAATATGCGGTTTATGTCTTTCCACCGTGAAACTGATTCTCTTCGGCATTACAACTAGTTCTAAGTAATATATAATAGTATATTTCAAGAAAATCTGAACATTACAAAAATGTCGCAGAAACAAAATAAAAAGAAATAAGTTTCATATCTATATAACACTAATTTGAATGTATTTTATTTTGAAGTGTATGTGAAAAGTGTTCAAGAGAGAAATTTACAAGAGCAAAGATATTGTAATTTTAAAAATGAATAAATAAATTATCAAAATTGCGCACGCGTGTTTACCAACACTAAGAAATACAAAAATAAATTAATATAATGACAGTAGATAATATATAAAATTCAGTTGATATTTTAATTGAGTTAGAAGGTTTTCAGCTGTAGTACGTTACGTAGTTGCATTTTAAAATGTAGAGCTATCATAGATTGCAAAGCTAAGGTTTCATGTATGGACCCGTCTCTAGTGACATACAGTTTGGTGGGGCCCTCTTCAGATCTGGACACAGCTGATTTCTTCAAGAGGTTGCGAAAGAGTGATAGATAGGAAGAACCGACCCCAGTACATATCTGGCATTTTTTTTTAATCGACCCTGAAAGGATGAAAGGCAAATTTGTAATACAGGTGAAGTACCGGAGAACTGAAAGAACGTAGCAGTTGTCTGTATCCACCAAAAAGTAATCTTGCAAAATGTAACAACTGCAGAGGAGTAACACTTCTATCCATACCAGGGTTATCCTGAATCGAATGAAAGAGGCAGTCGATCATGTCTTATGTGAGCAACGAACTAGATTCCGATCAAGTATTTATTCTATGACGCATCATTGAGAAATACAATGAATTCCAAGTACCACTAGCCATCACATTCATTGACTTTACTAAAGCATTTAATAGCCTACACAGACCATCCTTATGTGGAGGACATGTACGATTTCACCCACCCCGGAAGCTCTATCAACAGTTATATATTTATATATATATATATAAAGCTGTTATATATATGTAACAGTTATATATATATATATATATATAACAGTTATATATATATATATATATATATATATATATATATATATATATATATATATATATATATATATATATGTATATATTAGTAAAAGGAAAAGAAAATGCTGACAAATTGTTCCCAGTGAAAAATAGTTTAATTAGGATTAAGTAAAAATTAGTAATAAGTATTGGTTAGTATTCAGTTTTAGTTTTAAGTTTTTACCGGTTGCGCATTTCTAATGCCTTTCAAAAATAATTTTGAGATAGGGCGCCCGTGATGTTTGCTCTAATCTGATCAGTTTTGGAAATACTACCTGTTTTATGTGAAACAAGTACTCCAGAGGTATTAAAATTTGATTGCTTGTTGAATGTCACGTGAATGAGTACTATAAGTTTCGCGCCAATTCGTGTTGCAAAAATTCTTGTAGTCAAAACAATTTTGATTGGTCGGTAGAGGTCACGTGAATGTTAAAAATTGATTTTGCGCCAAATGTAGGTTTGTCGAAGAGTGTCTTTTTTCGCCTGATTGAGAAGTCACTGAAAAATAAGTCTTTTAAGACAAATATATGTGTGTATGTGTGTGTGTGTGTGTGTGTGTGTGTAGTAAAGAGGTTCATTATTGTGATAATGGTCAGTAGGGATGTGTGTGTGAATTGCAGTCATGTTGAAAGTACAACAGTTCAGGTGTCTATTAAGACAAATATGTGTGTGTTTGTGTGTGTGTGTGTGTAGCAGAGTGATTCGTGGTAGAGGGATCGGTCAGTAGGAATGTGTCTGTACGTGTGTGGGGGATATTTTAACATGTTGAAAGATATTTTTCAGCTCTTGTCTTATACGGAGAAGTGTGTGTGTGTGTGTGTGTGTGTGTGTGTGTGTGTGTATATATGTCTATTTGTATGTGAGTGTACACGTGTGTATATGTGTGTGTGTGTATATGTGTGTATGTGTGTGTGTGTGTGTGTGTGTGTGTGTGTGTACGTGCGTGTGTGGGGGGGACCAGTATTTTTGTGATACTGGTAAAAATGGTGTACATTATTCGATATTTTCAGTAATTTGCAAAAACGATTCTCTCAAAAGAACATCAAAAACCTTAATAATAAAAGGTGTGAAATGATGTATAGTATTGTCATAACACCAAGGTGTGTGTGAGTGTCCAGATTGTACGTACTGCAAGGGGAATCCATTAGGCCCTGCCGTATGGGAATACTTGTGTACAAATATGTATGTGCCCATCAGTGTGCAATGCATATGTACGTATATGTATGTGTGTGCGTGTCGGCACGTTTATATCTATAGACATCAAAAGGTATGCAAATTTGTGTATATGTGTGTTTACGTATGTCATTGTGTTTATATGTGGATAGAGATGTATGTAGGGTGTACGCTGATGTAGGTCTGTATGTTGACGTGCGTCTGTTGTGGGTTCGTATTAGGGAGAAGTGTTTAGACGGGGTCCGTATTTGTTGATAAAGTGAGATTCCTTGCTGATGCGCTGGGTGTGGGTGGCATTATATTTAAATTTGTAGAGGGGAAAGATTCTAAAGTTGGGATGATTTGGGGCGGCACATGTATCAATGTGTTCACTCAGTGGTATTTTCCTGTATTCCCGTATTTTAATTTGGGATCTATGAACAGTCATGCGTCGGCGGAGGCCGTTTTGGGTCTGGCCTATGTATTGTTCTTGACAACCTGAGCAAGTTAATACATATATTAGATTTTCTGATGTGCATGTGAAATTGTGTTTTACTATAAAACGTTGTCCTTCTTTGAAATAGAATTCCGAACCCTCTATTAGGTTGATGCATATGCCACAGTTGGGTCTATCGCATTTTTTTACTGTGGGTTTCGTTGCTGCGGTTGGCCTGTTAGGATGTTTTTCATTGACTTAGATTGTCTTTTGCTCTTTATGATATCGTGTGTTCGAAGGATTTGGTTCATTCTATGGTCCTTTTTTAACACAGGGATGTTATGGAGGATGGTGTCAAAGGCCTCATTGTTGAGGGGGTTGTGTGTGGAAATGTATGGTAGAGCTTTTAGTTTCGGTTGATTTACTTTAGGGTGTCTAAGGTCCTGGGTACTGAGTTTTAGGGCACGTTGGATTCCATTGTCAATTAGTGATGCAGGGTAGTCCCTGCCTATGAGTGTATCCTTTAGTTCTTGTAGCCGTAAGTAACAGGTGTTTTTATTGGAGACTATAGTACAGATTCTCTTGGTTAAGTTGTAGGGAATATTAATTTTAACGTGTCTAGGGTGGCAAGAGTTGAAAGGAAGATATTGCTTGGAGTCTGTGGGCTTGTAGTATATGTCTGTTTCTATTTTTTTGTTATGAATCTTAATGAGGATGTCGAGGAAGGCGAGTTGTTGATGGCTGTATTCCATCATAAAGTTAATATTCGTGTTGAGCCCATTTATAAGGGTGTGAAATTCTTTAAGTTTCTCGATGTTTTCGTGCCAAAGGATGAAGCAGTCATCTAGATATCGCTTCCACTTCCTTTCAATGTGTAAGTGGAGAGTGTTTCCAAATTTGTTTAGTACTTTAGTGTAGAGGGTGATTTCCAGGTATCCCATGACTAGGTTGGCATAAGTGGGGGCTGTTTATATATATATATATATATATATATATATATATATATATATATATATATATATATATATATATATATATATATATATATATATATATATATATATATATATATATATATATAAATGGAATAGAATTTCATTTCTCACTCTTAGTAAGGCACTTACTTCAATGTAAGTATGTATGTATACGTACATACATATATGTATACAGACGTACAGTAGCATGTATATATATACATACAGGCACACATATATATATGCACGTATCAGTTTACCGAACATTTATTATAATGCTCGGTTTGTTCGTTTGTTCGTTTGTTCGTACGTATACATACATACTTACATATATATATATATATATATATATATATATATATATATATATATATATATATATATATATATATATATATATATATATATATATATATATATATATATATGAAAAGTGTAAGTTTCTACACAAAACGAAGGTTATAGAGAAAATTGAGGTTGGTAATGGCACATGGAATATATAAGAGACAGAATACTTTTTTGTGAAAAAACATATCATTTTATAAGGTAAGGAAAGAATAAAGGGTATAAAAAATGACCGGTTTCGATGGGTCTCCAAAAGCCATCTTTTCAAATGTTGATTAATATTAAGAAAAATTAATAATAAGAAGAGTTAAAATTTGAGATTTGAAAATTCAAGTATAAAATTCAGTGTGGGATTTCATAGTAGTTTTCATCTTGGTAGCAGCAAGCTGACTGCTGTGTGTCCCCTTCTGGCAGTGAATGAGGAATTATTTGTGGGGAGTGGTTCTTTTCAAGGTCAGATTTAGCAATGGCCAGACGGCCAGCTGCTGGTCAGTGAGGGGGTGGAAGCAATATACATACATACATCTCCATCTGGTCGGTAGGAGAGGGGAGAGTGATAGAAAGGGATTTAGTGCACTTACACCCATATATACACATACCCTCATCCACACACACATACATATACATATACATACATATATATATATATATATATATATATATATATATATATATATATATATATATACACACACACACATACATACACACACACATACATATACATACACACATACACACACACATATATACACATACACACACATATATATACACACACACACATATATATACATACACATACATCCAGATACACACATACATACACACCTCAATTTTATCTCTCTCTATATATATATATTTATTTATTTATTATATGTATATCGTTTCATTAATACCTATAATACTCTCTATATATATATTTGAACAAATTTGTCTATCTAGTATAATAACATGCTCGTAATTACATTTATAAGTAATTTAGATACTCAAATGACTCTCTATTGTTATAAGTGTTAGATATTTCCTTAATGTTCGAAATTATATAACGATTATTACTTAATTTAATTTAATTTATTTTATTTTTATTTTAATTAAATTTAGATTACCTTCGGCTCATTCAAATCCTTAGATCCTCTTTCTATCATCTTCGTGGACATTTTAGAAGTGTCTTTTGTCTACTATATAATAAAACCCTCTTGCATTTTAAACTATATTTTTTAATATTGGGCATTTTTATGTTTCGCAAACAATTCATTATTTTTTCACTTTTATTTTGTATCTAGTCCTTATCCTTAGGACTCATGAAGTTTTGACTTATATATATATAGTATATATCTATTAAATAATCCTATTGCAATAATTGATCTAAAACATTAATTTTTAACAATATTTTCAGTAACTTATTTACGATATTGTAATATGTTATGTATATTTGAAAGGTATCATCTTAAGTCTTTCTTTAGACAATATAATCTTTGTGTATTTTTTTGATAACCGCATATATGTAATTTAAAATTCAGACCTTTTTAAGTTTAATTATAAGGCCTGTTGATCCTTTAGGCACTCAAATTGTTAATAATAAATTCTTTAAAAATTATAATTGTAATTATTTTCTAAATTATATTATATAAACTGTTGTCAATATTATATAATATATTTGGTAAAGTTTACCTTCGTGAGGTTGTAAAAACATTATGTTTTCTTTCTCGTGTTTGCAAATCCTTTAAATTTGATTTCATAAAATTTGATTTTAGAAATTAAATTTGATAGTATTTAATATTAATACAGATACTTATTAACTTTTAAAACCTAAAATATTATTCATTACTCTGAACTAACTTAATTTAAATATTTTGAATATTAACGGTCAACCAGATATGTTTAGATATATACTGTATATATGGCTAATTGTCTAAAGACTTGAACATAAGTTATTCCTCTGTATCTCTCTCTCTCTCTGTAATCAACTCTTTGTTTTTCTAGGCTCCTACTAACTATATCATCCCCTCATCATGTTCTTCCTCTACGCTTTTCTTTTCTTTCCTCTTTCTTCAGTAATTTAAATTATTTAACAGTTATATTGATGCCAAGTATTTTTTTAAGCTGTCTCACACACACCCTCTCTATTGTATGTATTATATATTTTTCTTATGTTCTCAATATTAAGGTATATACATTTTGAGTTTTGTCATACATTACTCACTACCATGACTGAATCTTAACCATGTACTATGTCAGGGTATGTCATGCGTCATCTTATTTTATCTGATGAGGATTTACTGTTGAAGTTAACTCAGTACCTCTGAAATGTGTATAATAAAATATACTTTATCACAAGAATATCTATTTTGTTAATATTTTGAATTAATATATATATATATGAATTATAAGAATCAAAGAACTGTTCAAAACATGTTTATGCTTACAACTGTTTCCTCCAAACCGAGGTTTGGATTCTTCGGAGCAATTTATTATTGAATGAACACTTATATGACCTCCTTTTCACCCAAGATACATATGCAAATATTGTGGGTCAACATTCATTACAGCATTTAGTGTGGCAGTACACATTTAGAGATTACATTCATATTAAAAGATACAAACAAAAATACAGGTTAAAATACAACATGAAATTAAGCGGTTATAGAGTGCAATGGTTATACGTGTGGCAAGCACGTGCGTCTTGTTTATATAGTGTGGCAGATCAACCAGATCAACCCCCTTAACACTCTTGATTACCTGCTTAAGTGCTTCTATTACACGTAACTCTCTGCCACACTATATAAACAAGACGCACGTGCTTGCCACACGTATAACCATTGCACTCTATAACCGCTTAATTTCATGATGTATTTTAACCTGTATTTTTGGTTGTATCTTTTAATATGAATGTAATCTCTAAATGTGTACTGCCACACTAAATGCTGTAATGAATGTTGACCCACAATATTTGCATATGTATCTTGGGTGAAAAGGAGGTCATATAAGTGTTCATTCAATAATAAATTGCTCCGAAGAATCCAAACCTCGGTTTGGAGGAAACAGTTGTAAGCATAAAAATGTTTTGAACAGTTCTTTGATTCTTATAATTCATATAACTGCTCTGTAAATCATCTGATGTTATTACATTGAGCTATTTAACTTACTGGTAATAAGGTAGTAATATATTACTGCCTACCACTATTTAGGATTTATAAAAATATATATAACTACAAAAGGTTTTTGTATTTGCATAACCATAAATAGTATACTTAATACTTAATACTATATATATATATATATGTGTGTGTGTGTGTGTGTGTGTGTGTGTATCTGTCTATCTAGTCTAATTTATTTCTCTCTCCTTCTCTATCCTCCTATCTATCTTTTGTTTTCTCAATATTTGTACCAATTTGTCTTTCTCCCCTCCCCTCTCTCTACCCCCCCCCCCTCTCTACTCCCCCCCTCTCTCTCTCTCTCTCTCTCTCTCTCTCACTCTCTCTCTCTCTCTCTATCTCTATCTCTTTAACCAAGCTCTATTCATCTCCCATTTTTCTTACTATCAATCGTTGCATTTTACGCTATATCTCTCCTTTGTTTCCTAATATTTCTATCAATCTCACTCTTTTTATTTCTCCTTCATTTCCTCTTCCTATCCCATTTTCTCTATCATCCTCTCTTCTCCCATCTCCCTATCTGTCTCTCCTATCTTCATCTAACCCATTGTCACTTTACACTGTATACTTTATATTTTTCTCTTATTAATCTCCTTCAACTTTCACTCTCTCATTTCTTCTTTCTGCTCATCCCCACCTTACGGTCATTTTATTTCTCTCATCCTCACCCTGCAGCTCACTTTCTATCATTCATACTCTATTTCTCTCCACCCCTCTATATCTACGTATTCTCAATAGGTTAAATGTATTTTTGATGTTGATACAATAATGGCATCATATGAAGCAGTTGTTAGAATATCAAACATGACACCGTACACAAACACACACATACATGTTTGGAGGTGTACATGCCCGCCTCCAAATATACATGTACGCCTCCAAACATATACACAGATGTATACACATTAACACGTATATAGGACATGCAGATATGCATATATTGGTATATTCGCTCATATAGTGCATACGTCGGTGCATACATACACTCCTGCATACATAAACATCTATACTCTCTTTCATAGAGAATCAAGCATACAAACATACAAATACAACTCTCTCTCTACGCACGAATACACTAACCTCCAGAGACAGTTATACGTATACACACACGGTACACTCTCACATAAACACGTGAACATACTATTATGACTTGTGTAATATTGAGCCAGTAATGTATACAAGCTCGTAAACACACACAAACACACAAACAATAACATTAATACACACTCGCAAATGCACATACCCCGTTAGATTATACGGATTTGGGGCTTATGATTTATATCAATGGTCCCTTTTTGGGGGGTTTATAGTTTCAGGAGAGACACGGAAAGGGGTCGTGCAAGATTATAATCATTCTTATTATACAGAAACTACGTAATATGACGTTTGCAGCTTGAGAACATCTGTCTAGACCCTAGTAGTGGAAAATAGAAGTGCGTGTAAGTGGCTCGTTTAACTGGAAATAAAGATGATGTAGTAAGAACGTGCGTGTTCTAACTTTTCTTTGAGTGGTATGGAAGATGTATGAGGTTAAATATAACCGTTTGGTTTATATTTGGCTTGGGTTCTAAGTGGGCTTTCTTTTCTGATCGTATTTAATTACGGATTAAGGCAAACGACGTAATATCCATGCAGTGTGACCGTCAAGTAATATTGCACTTTCTCCACTGTCGAATATTTTCTGTACACGCACAGATTCTGGTGATGTCTAAAGTGAAGATGCTTAAATTGGACTCGATTAGATCATTCAGTTGCTGGTCCTCTGTACTTGTTGTTAGCGGCATGCATTGCAACACAGTGTTTGGGGCTAGCGAGGCTGTTAATGTTTTAGCTATTTCTAAATGTCTTTTGTTTTTTCATGTTTGTCTGTGTTGAGTGGGAGAGGTAGTATTTCGATGATATGCTAGTAGTGTTCTAGTGTGTTGAATATGCGTCTGGAGGTTTGGAAGTATTTTTCCTGTAGTACCAAGGTTCAACCTATTGCAACAACAAACTGTGCCCCTGATATGTCCAGATAGTCTTTCATTTTAAGTATTTGTGTTTCTGTGTCAATGTGCTCTGAGGATGTGCTTGTGTGTTTCACGAGCTTGTACATATTGCTGACTCAATATTACACGAGACATATTAGTGTGTTCGCGTGTTTGTGCGTCTGTGTGTATATGTGTATATGAGTGATTATGTGTGTGTGTGCGTGCTAGTGTGTGTATGATGTGTATAAGTGTTCCTGGGTGTTAGTGTATTCGTGTGTAGAGAGAGTTTAAGGGCACTAGTTTACTATGACTTAAATAGAACAGCAACCTACACAGGGCCGATTTAATCTGTTTATACACCCTTGTTGGTTCTGTTGGTTATATATGGTACCTATGAATGTTTGTTTATTTTGGCTAATTATACATTTAGTTGTAGAGACTGCGAATGCTGGAGGTTCTTGCAACAACAAACTATAAACAAATATCTTTTCATTTTTTCGTATTTTTGTTTTAGTCTATATGTGGTTTGTATAAAGCCCGAGATGATGCACTAATTTATATTCTATTTAGGACTAAATTGTGGTTTGTTGTGGGGAGATTAGAGTCCCACTCTGAGCTGACATAAACTGATGAATCTAATGCCTTTCAGTTGGATAAATGCGACACATGTGAATGCTTCATATATGCGTGTACGCTGTTCTATCTTCTGTAATGTCTTCTGTGCTGTGTGAATGTTGTGGGGGATGTATGTATGTAATCCTCAGTATATGTTTATGTCGATGAGTGTGAGGTGTTGTGTTTAATGTTACTTAATGTTGCTAGTAAAAACGGTGATTGTAGATTCTTTGAATTGCACTTTGGCGTTTGGGAAACAGGTATATAAGTAATTAATTGTTTCTTATATAGGCACAAGGCCAGCAATTTTGGCGGAGGGGAAAGTCGATTAAAACAACCCCAGTGCGTGACTGGTACTTTATTTTATCGTCCCCGTAAGGATGAAAGGCAAAGTTAACCTCGGCCGGATTTGAACTCAGATCATAAAGGACCGTAACTCTATGCTGCAAAGCATGGCGTCCGGCCCGCTACCGACACTGCCAATCCACCGCCCTAGGTATACAAGTAATTAATATTGTGCTGGAATAATTTGTAGCAATGGCTGGAGCATAGTAAGGAGATATATGCGTGGTGTACTTTGTGTATGAGACTGTATATTCTATGGGCAGATGGGAAAAGGTAAATGTATGTATAGAACGAAAAGAATAGTTGAGAAAACTGATTCATGTGGAACATCATTCGGGAAATGAAAAACACTCTGAATGCCTGTGTATACTACATAGGTTCGGACATCTAAGAGATAGTTTGGTAGCTAATGTTTTGTGTTGATTCTTCTGTATGCGTTGAGTACTTTGTTTAGCGCATAGGAATTTGACGAGTATGTTTGTTAGGGACTTTAAAATTGCAATGAGCCCACTTTTTTCGGATTGTGGGAAGCAGGTAGCATTGATATGAGAAGTTGGGTGTATTGGTATATGTACTAATGCCTTTAGAGTATATTTTTAGGTGTATTTCTGTAATTTTGTCAGGCCTTAACACTTTTCAGTTTGGCGATTTCCCCATAACTTTTCTAATATTCTAATGGATGGAAGTGGCCTAAGTTTTGATCTGTCTTGCGTTTCGTATTTCTGTCTACATTATAGCGTTTGGTTCTTAGTGGATGACTCTGGAAAATGTGTTTGATAAGTGAACTCACTTGGTGTTGAAGTGTGGGTATTTTGCTTTAGATTGCTAATGTGATATAAGGTCTGCTTTGTCAACTGTTGGAATTTTGATGCTGATAACTACTCTGTGTAATGTTTTACAACTTATTTTGTAGTTCGCTAATTGTCTGATGTGTTGTTGGGGTGGATATTTCCTTTATTTCTATGTTTAGTAGATTGATCTGAATTGATGTTTAAAAGTTGTGTATAGGGCTGTTTCTGGTTTACACTAAATTGGCTACTAACTGGACTTACATATCTTACATCACTTTGTAGGGGGTATATATATGCGTAACGCATCACTTGTGTTTAACGATTATGATGTTAAAAGCATTGAACTATAAATCTCTATCGTATTGGAAATGGTTGCACTGCATACATTTGATGTCTATAGAGAAGTTTTTGTTTTGTTCTTTGATGATTTTCTTATCATGATGGGAAGGTGGCCAAAAGAGAATTGAGGAACTATTAGAGTGTAATATCTAGGAATATAAGCAAAAATTGATGTCTCGAGAGATATCGTGGTAGTTTACTTAATGAGATGCACGAGTCTTTTGGTATGGGTTGTTTAGTATGTAAAGGGAGATTAGTCATGATACCATTATCTTATGTCTTGTTTTATTTAAATTGCTTTTATACCAGGATATGATGTATTCATTCAAGTCTCCCTCATTTTGTGGAGATTAGGAATATGATAAAAGTTTATAGTTGGTTATGTAATGGCTGAAGTGGTTGGTAAGTTTGGTGGTGGTATCTATCCATTTATCATATTAATGTTATTTATGTTGGTGTTTTTTTATTTTAAATACTGCCAATTCTAGTTTTTCTGCCGTTATATGAACATTCAAATGTCATTTGTGACATTTGTGTAAAGTATGCCGGAAGCTACGTACTTCATATGGTATGTTTTGTGTTTTGATATGCTCAGCCTTCTGAAGCTTTAATTAGGGAATGGAGGTGTTGTTTTACATCACCTCGTCAAAAGGAGACGGATATTGTTCATTATCTTTTTGTTTGACCTCTCTGACTGGAGACCTTGCACGGATGGCTGCAACAGAGCAAACTTTGATAAAGTACACAGGATTGTGGTATTAAACAATGTAACAGATTAGGTCTACCACAAAGCATTTGTTCCTGTGTTATTGTAATTTGAATGACGTATGAAACAATACATTTTAAGTTCCATAATTTTTTTGCATGGAGCATTATATGGCAGTACATCAACAGTTTTTGTTTCGTAATTACGAGGTTTAGATTTGTGTTTGAAGTAATGGGATACTCTAGAATTGTTTATATTCTGTGCAGAATATAAATTTGAACAGAGAGATAATGGCAAGACTTCCTGTTTTATTAGTGTTGTTATGGTTTCTGACTTGAGAGTTATTTATGTGAGCACAACGGAATTGTATTGGCTGTTTTTAATTAAGCGAAATTGTTGGTGGAATGTGTTTAACTTTTCAAAGATTTAATGTTTTCTTCGTGTAGAGATTGCTTTCAGATTCTTATCTCAGTCAGTGTATAAGTGTCAAATGGAATAGATTAACTACGTGCATTCATATTTAATGGAATTTGGCTGTTATTCCTAGCTAGTTAAATTACCGCGTAGAGGTTTCCGATTTTGATTCGCTGTTATTGATGGTGAAGTTAGTTTGGCTCAATGTTAGCACTGAATTAGCGGGCCTCTTACCAAAACGTCTTAAGGACGGTTGGGTGAGATTTAAAGGAGATTTGACTGATATTACGTACTTGTAACATAACTAGTATATTTGTTTAATAGACGTTCCTTTCGTGTTATTGTTATTTAGCCCCAAATCAGCACTAATCAATTTGATCTGTAATAAATGGTGTTAATAATGTGAACACACCATGTTTCTTTTTAGCTTCAGCGTATGTAGGATAACTCGAAATAATCCATACAGATATGAAGGTATTAACCATAAACTGTGCTATAGCTATACAATTAAAAACCAGTAAAATTGATTAATAAACTCAGATGGCCATCTCTGATTACCTCTATGATAAACGAACAACCTTAACATCACCAATAATTATCATAAATATATATTTCTTCTTCTTCTTCTTCTTCGATCACTTATTCCTGGGAGGATCGTGGGGGAAGAGTCGTGAAACACTCATTCCAGGGGTCCTGCCAAAAGCAACCGTCTGCAGCTGATCCAGCAGATTCCCCAAGCGTGAACAGCAAAGCCCATGGGTGTTAACCAACCAACTTGCTCGGGGTCTACCCCTGGGTCACCTACCGGTTGGTTTTACCCGTAACATGTGTCCAACGATTCTTTCCTGAGACATTCTAACCATATTCCCATAGTATTAGAGTTTGTAATCTCTCAATTCGGAGAGGTAGCGACTCTACCTGGAGTGACTCGGTAATATCCGACTTACGCACTCTATCGGGTAACGATGCACCAAAGACCTTTCGGGGAATCCCCACTTCAGCCGCCTGTATTTGTGATCGTATTCATTCAGTCATTATTAAAGATTCATGATCATAGGTAAGGGTTAGCACAAATACCGAATTGAAGATAGCTAGTTTTACTTTTACACCTACCTCGGCTTTTACACCTTCTTTTACACCTTCTTCTGATTACCGAATGCTGAATGTGGCGCATTACTGCACCAACATCTGCAATTTATGCACTTATTTCAGCCTCCTGCCTTTCATCACTCGTGAACACGGCCCGAGACACTTCAAATCTCAACCTACTTCAGTGCAACTCCATTCAGATGTTGAGTGCTCTGCGCAGGCTTCCATGTAAGGACGAGTGTTTCAGTTTCGCTGCACTGATCTTCATTCCAGCCATGCAGTACTCGGCATCAAACCTATCAACAGGAAGTAGGAGATCACCTTCTGTCGAGTTAAGTAACACCATGTCGTCTGCAAATTCCAGCTGACTAATGATACTGCCGCCAGTCATGATATTACTTCCAACCCGGCTGCGCATGTCAATCCTGTAAATAATGAACAGGAGAGGTGACTACGCTACCTTGGCAGAGTCCGACTCCAGCATGAATGGTTTCCATTTAACACCATTTATCGAAACACAAATACACATACATTTGTTTAGAGAGATAAGGGCAGCAGCAAGCTGACCATCGATCCCATACTCCTACACAAGCTTCCACAGCAGGTCCTGAGGAACGTAGCTATATGCCATTTCGAGGTCTATAAAACATTACTCTCAAGATATCCCGAAGACCTGCCATAGTGTGAACATCTAGTCGGTTGTGTGGCGTCCGGAGCGAAAACGACACTGTTCATCAGCTGGCTTGGACTCGAATACCTCCCTGCATCTCTTTGCCAAACAATTAGCATAGACTTTACCGGAGAGGCTTAACAATGAGATCCCTCTCTAATTGGAACAATCTCTCTTGTCACCACTCTTATGACTTCCGATTGCCATTTGAGCTCATAAATTGCTTTTGTGACTTCAGCCTCCGGGAGATTAGTCCCCGCTCCCAGATACACCTCGTGTACATCAGAAGAGGCTGTAGTGATCGGGTTTAGGAGAACACCAAAATATTCTCTCCTCATCGCGAGGATGCACCTCTCTGAAGAGAAGAGAACCCTTATAGAGAATATATATATATACATGTATGTATATACATGTTTATATATATATATATATATATATAGATGTTTATATATATATATATATATATATATACATGTATATATATATATATATATATATATATATATATATATATATATATATATATATATATATATATTTATATATATATGTATACATGTATATATATATATATTTATATATATATATATATACATGTATATATATATATATGTATATATATATATATATATATATATATATATATATATATATATATATATATATATATATATATATATATATATATATAACGAAGGAAATGTGGTAAGGAACCAGGTGGACCATAACGCACCAAAGTACTCAATACTTGAGGTAGTAGAGTGGGTAATAGGAACCAGTAGGACCCCGACAGCTGAGCTCAAGCCGTTTCGACAATCACTTTGACCATATATGGTCAAAGTGATTGTCAAAAATCAGTAGTAATTCTGTGGTTGCAAATTAGTAGGGGAGATGGTGGCTAAACCTGCCAGTAAGAGAAAGAGGGGAGGGGGTGGAGTAGACCCAATCAAGCGTTGGTAGTACCAGCTACAGCTGGGCATGAGGTCAAAGAAGATACAGGGGAGGGGGAGGGGGAGGAAGTCGGAACGGTAGGTAGAACAATGGGGGGTAGAAATATATAGAAAAGCAAATAAGTGTAAAGAAAAAAGTAAAGTAAATTAAATTCTACGACCTAGGTGTCAGGCTATTGGTAGGCTAGAATAAAATAAAGAAAGAAAGAAAGAAGTAAATAAATAAATAAATAAATAACGAAAAAAGTAAAAGAACTAGGTGGGACGGAATAGGCAAGGACCCTTTTAAGAGGTATAAGTACGTAAATGATACGGTGACGGGTCAACAAAAGGGGCCAAATACTAAAGAGACTACCACGAAATACACAATAAAGGTTTCCATCCCGGGCCAGCAACGACCCAGTGCAGCAAAGTGAACTTGTACGAGATAGTAATTCTGAGTCCCGAGAAAAATATATACTAATGCTAACTCTAAAAGATCTAAGACAAGCTACATGAAAGTTCGTACGAAATAAAGGTAGAATACGGAGAAATAAATTCAGAATCCCCCCCGCCCAGAAGAAAAGCGAAGCAAGAGATACTGAAACGAAAAAATAAGGCATAAGTGCCACTAAGAAATATAGAGGGCACAGAGAATAGTGGGAGCGGTCGGAAAAAGGGGGCAAGTATCCGGGGTCTAAGCCAACTGCTATAAAGGGCGGAGTCCGCCAAATCTATCATAGACTAGGGGAGGGGGTGGTGGGGTACTAAGGCTACATGGGGCCAAAGGGCAGCCTCGGGTGGGCGAGAAAAGACGCCGACAAAGGAGAAGAGCTGGGGTAGAAGGACAAAGGAGAGAGGGGGGAAGGAAATAAAGGAAGCGATAAAAGAATACAAAGAAGATCTTACGTCTTCCTTGGCAAGCAGGGGTTACCCATTGCAAAATCGGCAAGTGGGGTGTTATAGCCCTAGTCTACCCCCCCCCCCCCCCCCCCCCCGGGTCATTATGGGGTTTGAGGGCGAGGTAAGTCCTACGCAATCTATGTTTACATGCAGTAACCAGTTCATCTTTCTTGTTTAGGAGTTGGTCCGTCGAAAACAGCATTTGTAAAGTTTCCTCCGAGCATAAATTGCACGGACGGCGTCCTCCCGTGTAAGAATTGGCTCTGGACAGTAATCTCCAAGTGAGATCATAGGTGATGTTGTTGTCCTTGAGGTCCCATATGTGGCCCGAAAGAGTAGTGGCGTGACGCAGGGCCGGGTTTCGGAAGGTATGTCTATGTTGGTATAGCCGGGTCTTGAAGTCACATGCGGTAAGTCCTATATACTGGCAGGTTTAGCCACCATCTCCCCTACTAATTTGCAACCACAGAATTACTACTGATTTTTGACAATCACTTTGACCATATATGGAATTACCCCTTGAGAAGATCGGCTATTTAAATACCAGGATAAATTTTCATTTAGTCCAGAATTAGCCGTCGAAACGGCTTGAGCTCAGCTGTCGGGGTCCTACTGGTTCCTATATATATATATATATATATATGTATATATATACGCTTTCTTGATAGCAGGTGTGGAGCAGGGTTTATAATTACGAAGTCAGTGGATCCAGCCCATAACACATTCTGACAGCCGGGGTTAGTATTCTCAAGCCGCCCGGAGTCTCTTTGTCGTAAAGTAGGCTTTTTTAGAGGCGGCCTTTACTTGCCTCGTCATATCTACGTCACAAGTGTCACCCATTGCTCCGTTTCACATTGTTTGTAATTAGCTACCACTCATCTGGCCTATTGAAATATTATTACTGATGTGTCTTTTGAAAATAGATTACAGTTTACATAAACAATCTTTTTAAAATATTAGCATGTTTAAATGCTAAGTCTCTTTCAGTTTCGTTTTGTATTCCTTATGTTTGATCAAGCAATTGAGTTCAAGGTCATACCTTTTATAAGCTGCAAACAAATCATTACAAGTAAGATACACCCAATTTTTGTTTACTTCTAAGAACGAAAAACTTTTAGCTGTAACTTTTTTCGATCATTAGTTTAGTACTAACCATTTCAGAAATGGTTACTTTTATACACATTAAAACATTTATTTAAAATATTTAAAACAAATAAGCAAATGAACCTTAAATGTCGCCATCATTAAAAGTGATTAAAGACGCTACCAGCAAATAATCAATTCAAAATTTAAATTCACACATCAATATCAATATTTAATGATGCATAATAAATGCTCGCAAGTTGTTTTATGGTTTTTTTTTTTTTTATTAATGACAATATGCGCAATTCTAATTGGCTGTAATAAAGGTTAGACTATTAGGCCGTCAATTCGTAAATATTAATATCATAAAACAGGCAAAGAGATATCTGTTTATGACTTATAGTAGCAAATATTATTAAATCACTATTTTGATCTTAAGGTGGAAATGGTTTTTCATGTGCGTTTTTAGAGAATTTTGACAACAGCGGTAATTTCAAATTCTAATGCAAACGAAATTTTCATTGTGGAGGAATGCTTCTGGGAGAAAGACTCTCCCTTTGTCTTATTGGTGTTGTTACCTTTGCTACTGTCATTGTTGTTGTTGTTGTTTAGTCCATCTCGTATCTTTTTTTGTATTTGTTTGTTTT
>OZ024743.1:160805711-160848211 GCA_964016885.1 Eledone cirrhosa
TGTATCAAATAATGTTTTCAACCTGTATAACATGTAACGGTATACAATTTATGTTTATATATATATATATATTTATATATATATATATATATATATATATATATATATATATATATATATATATATATATATATATATATATATATATATATGTATATATATATATATGTATGTATATATATATATATATATATATATATATATATATATATAGAAATAATAATAAATTTGAAGACTAAAATCCAAAGAGGGCTCGATAATGATAAATATATATCAAATATATAAGAACCGTAGAGCAAATATTTATTAAAATAACAGATTAAAATTTAAGCAAAGAATCGCTGCTTTCACCCTTAACGGGATCTTCTGAAACTAACAAAGTCAATCTGTGAACGCAGAAGTGGATATTTCAAAAAACGTTGCAACCGGAGGAAGACAGGAAGACGATACTTTGGTTCGTGGAAACGTTCCCTGGCAAAGAACGGGAAAAAACGAATATAAAACGTCATTAATAGGAGCGGTGAAAAACAATTACGCGCAAAGACAGAACCACGTTTATGGTATAAAAGAAGTCGTAGACTAATCTTCTCTTAGGTGGTTCATAGAGACGTTCTCTAGCAATGAACGGAAAAAACGAAGATAATACGTCATATGTGGGGCGTGGAGAACAATTGCACGCAGAGACAAAACCACGTAAATGGTATAGCTGAAGTCGTAGACTAAAATTCTAACTAGGAGACCGAAAGAATCTCCGTTTCAGAGTAAAGAATAAAGTAAATAAATACAATACAGGGGTAATATAAATTAAATAAATGCATACACAAATTCAAATACGTACATACACAAGCATACGCAAAACACTTGCTTTAGGTATACAAAACCACGCACATATAAATATGTGTGTGTGTGTGCGTGTATACAAATAAATAATTAAATAAACGTATATTAATAAATAAATACGTATATAACAAGCGCACCCACATACCTACATGTAAATACACAAATGTTCGAAGACGTAAGTCAGCCATAACATGAAGTACACAAATACACACGCCCTACATACGTACGAACCTGCATACACACGCAGACGCAAAACTCCCGTATACACATAACCAAACCATATGTACCAGAAAATATAAAAAATGTATACGCCACAACATAATCAATCAAATATACGTATGAGAAAGTATACGTACCTTCACAAAACATACAGGTAATATATACTTACCTATGCAAATAAGTAATGGTATAAACAAAACATATACTTAGCTACCACATCAAGACGTAAAAAAATCCACGTATAGATCCTACTATCCGTTAGGGTATAATGTGGGGCTGTAATACAGGAAAATTTTGTGCAATTTATGTTTACAAGCCGAAATTGCCTCAGATTTTTTTGTTTAAGGTGTGGTCTGTGGCGTAGAGTATTTCCAGGGCCTCGGCGGCGCAGAGGTGACATGGTTTTTTATTTCCGTTATACGATCTAGCCCTAGCTAGGATCTCCCAGTGTAACTTATATTGGGTGTGGTTGTCTTTTAGACTCCAGAAATAAGCTGAAAGTGAGGTCATATTCCTTCTAAGAGGGTAACGAAAAGAATGGGAATGCATGTAAAGACGCAGCTTGAATCTATTGGCGGTTAACCCTATGTAGACCCTACGGGACGTGGGTGTTTCAACCTTACATTTGTAGACAATGTTACTAGAGAGGCATTTCCCGGATAGGGGGCAATCGACCCGATTCCTACAAATACAGTTAGTACTAACTACAGGCTTGCACGTGTTCCTTCGGTTAGGTAGTTTAGCTAAATTTGAAACTGTGATGTTATGTGCAAGGTTAGGAGTCGTAGAGTAAGAAATTTTAATAGTATTTCTATTAAAAATTTTACTATATTTATGTGTAGGGGGAAAATGCTTCGTAATAAGGGAAAGAAAGATCTTAGCTAATGGTGTGGCCACCTCCATATTATATGGTGGGTTATACCAACAAATGCGACGGGATCTATTACGTCTAGGTCTATCTTCGTCCTCTGCGTTTACAGATTGACTTTGTTAGTTTCAGAGGATCCCGTTAAGGGTGAAAGCAGCGATTCTTTGCTTAAATTTTTAATCTGTTATTTTAATAAACATATATATATGTGTGTGTGTGTGTGTGTGTGTGTGTGTGTGTGTGTGTGTGTGTGTGTGTGTGTGTGTGTGTGTGTGTGTGTGTGTGTGTGTGTGTGTGTGTGTATGTGTGTGTGTGTGTGTGTGTGTGTGTGTGTGTGTGTGTGTGTGTGTGTGTGTGTGTGTGTGTGTGTGTGTGTGTGTGTGTGTGTGTGTCCGTGCGTATGTCTTTGTGTGTCGGCTAAATCGATCCAGTATTTCATTGATTAGTTATTTATCCTCCACAGAAAAATGAAAGGCAGATATAACCATGCTGGGATTTGAACTCTGCTTTATTCACTGACGCAATTATCCGTCAATAGATAGGTGTTCTAATACCAATATTGTTTGTTTTAAACTTGGAAAAGCAATATGAAACTGCAGAGCATGATTATACTTTGGTCATTACTATTACTCTTTAGCCCCGAGTTTAGTCTGATTGAGCAGCCCTATTATCACAGAGTATTTTTCCCTCAGCAATTGTCTACTTAGTCCTGAATTACTGGTAATGTTTGATTCGAAAGCTACTTTACCTAGCATTTCGAAGTATTATGTAGAAAGGCCTGTCATTAACGCTAATATGTTCCTGTTATAAACACTTGCTCTTGTATTGTGCAAACAAAAATCTACTCTTTGCTATTTTAATGATTGATCCATATCACAGTCTAGCTTTCATGTCCCCTATGTTTGCAGCAATAAAGGGGGGACAATGTTAACTTAGATGATAAATAAACAGAGGAATTGTTATACAGGAACAGTAAGAAGTAAATGAAAAGAATAATTCACCAACACACATAAGGCGTCTATTGTCATCTGTCGTAATGTCCATTTTCCTTAGAATATAAGATGTTCAAAGTGGATGAAAAGCTGCATGTTTTTCAGCAAAAATACTTGCATGGCTATGTTGCCTGGAACATTCAATGTGGGAGTAATATAGATAAACAAAGTAGACTATCTTGATCCAACAACCGCTATATTGGCTCACGCTTTAAAGGATATGCATTTGCAACCCAAGAACAGTAGATAGCTACAAAATACCCGATTCACAAAAGAGATAAGGATGCAGGCAAATCACTTCGATCTAACAACAGATGCAGATTCTGCGCAATTAACATCGAAGATGTAAACCATATCATAAGCAGCTGTGCAAAGATGTCACCATGGTACTATCTATATATGAGGCATGATGTAGCGGTAGTAGTCAAAACATTATAGAGTGCAATCCGTTGAAAAGATAGAGAATATACATAAAAAGTTAATACGAATAAGTATTGGTATAATGTTCCAGTAAAAATCCCAACAAAATGCAAACACAACAAACCAGAGATAGTGGAATGGGACAGAGACAAGAAGGCATGCACCGTAGTAAAAGTCAGCTGCCCAGCAGATGTCAATATAATGCAAAAGATCAGTGAAAAGGAGAACATTTATGCTGAACTAATGAGGAATCTGCAGATACTCCACCCTGACTATAACTTTACATTTGTACCTGTGATCAATGGGGCTCTTGAATACTTTACAAACTGCCTCATTACAAATCTTTAGAGTTTTAGCTTCGCAGAACCATACGGAGCACGGCTAGTTGGGAAGTTGCAAGTATAGTCCATTGATGAAACTGTTAACTTATGTAAAACGTTTAGAATTTATGTATGTAATAACTGCATATACATATATATAGACATAGAAACATTTGTACTCATACAATAACATCCATACCTGCACGCACACACACTCACACACACACACACACACACACACACACACACACACACACACACACACACACACACACACACATACACACACACACACACACACACACACACACACACACACACACACAGACACACACACTCACATACACACATACACATATGCTCGCGCACACGTCAGGGTAAACATGCGTATTTACTTAATTGATGTCTAAATTTCAATTAAAGCGTATTGTGCCTATGTTAGAAAAACGGCTCTCTATTAATGAAAATTTATTTGTAAAATAATTGTTTCTTCTTTTGGCACATACATACATACATAAATACATGCATACATACATACATACAAACATACATACATACATACATACATACATACATACATACATACATACATACATACATACATACATACATACATACATACATGCATGACATCAGTCAACGCGATCAGTTGCATATTTTGGCGTCGGAGACTATTCATTAAATTTAAGATGAATACTATCTCCAACAGTAATGCCACAACTACCAGTCATATTGAATAACTGGATATTCTTCTACCTATATCTACTGAAGACACCTTTTATTCGAATTCGTGTAGATATCCGACTAAATACATAATTCATTTTACAAGGATATGCTACAAACAGCATGGCTGAACATAACAACAAAAACATCAGTGGAGTACCGCAGAATAATGAGAAAGGTAAATAAAATTTATTCAGACAAATAACAAAGAAGGTAATCAAACTTTATTCAGTTGTAGCTACAGAAGAAACCAAAATTATGAATCGCATTTCTCTTGGAGTTGCGAACTTCATGATGATTTATTTAATTGTTATAAAATGGCAAAAGAACAATCCCTCCATTGGCTATATGAACAGAATGAAGCTACACTGGGATGAAATATATCCAGAGCTAAATCACTTCACAGCGAAACAATTACGCCAACAAGCGACGTTTGTTGAACGTTAAAATAAGATAAATATGATTAATTGTAAGTCCCCCACAACAAACATGGAATCAAGAAAACGTGCTACAAGTCCCCATGCTACTAGACTTCCTAGCAGCCAGGTCGAACAGTTCCTTGAAACAACTATGCCTGTAAGAAATTTGACACCACGTGTACCATCAAAGTCTACCTCGAATGCTGGGTAAAACACTATCGATAATAATAATAATCGAATAATAATAATAATAATCGAAGAACTTTGACACCACGTGTACCATCCGAGTCTACCTCGACTATTGTGGAAAATACTATCGATAATGATAATAATCAAAAGTATAAACAATTGAAAATTTCCCTCAACGAAATCTTCCAGAGAGAAATTAATTCATGTATAAACATTTCTCTTGTTGAAAGTTTTAAAACAACAATATTTAATAAAAAACCAAATAATGTAATATTACGTGTTATTGACGAAATAGGGATGAATATTTACAACGGAAAAAAACCCTAACACTTTGGCAAATCAACGCCTGTTTATATGCCTTAGCAACGACAGTAAAGCATTATCTTGGTGATAGCAGATATATTAACAAGAACAAAACACCAACAAAAATACCATCATATATAACTAAAATAGAAAAAAAGATTGCTGACCTACGAAAAACCATAGGATATGTGACAATGCTCCTTACATGCAAACAAACACAAAAAACCTCACTCCTCACCAACAAAGAGTGAAAAATAAAATAGAGACGATGTTTGGTAACAGTAGAACCAGAACTCTTCAATATAAGCTGATTACCCTCAAACAAGAATTGACAGATGTTAGCGAAAAAGACCGATACCTGAAGAAGGTAGATGAAAGAAAAGTGCTTAATAAAAGATTCAGACGAAACCAAACATCAGTCTATAGAGATATGAAGGTCAAAATAATAAGTGTCACTGAGGCCCCATCCCAGAAAGACAGATTCCTTTTGGAGAAAAATATGGGGTGAAAAGAAGAATTTCCACCAAGATGCAGTGTGGCTAAAAGAATTCCTAAAGAACTATTGAGGGTACCCTTGAGATTGTGATAGGAAAACTCCAAGATAAGAAAACACCAGGAGGAGACATGATTGTCGGCTATTGGTACAAAAAACCGATATTCTATCGGAGGGGTCTTACTGACCTCTACCAACAAGTTCTTAAGGGTGATACACTTATACCAGAATGGTTGACATTAGCACAAACGTTACTGGTCCCCAAGAACAAAGACACCCACTTGGCAAAAATGCACCGACCCATTGAATGCCAGAACCGGATGTATAAGATGTATACAGCCTGCCTGAACCTATTCCTCCAAGATCACTGTGAAAATAATAACATCATCACAGATGAACAAGCAGCTGGGAAGAAAGGGGTTTGCGGAAGTGCTGAACAACTCCTAATCAACAAAACTGCGATGTCGGAGGTGCGACAACTTAGGAGGAGTATGGCTACAGTCTGGCTGGACTACAGGAAAGCTTTCGATTCTGTTCCCCACTCTTGGAGTAATGAGGCTCTTTGACTTGCTAAAGTCCCAGACATTATTATCAGAGCCATAGAGAAGCTGTCTTCTTTTTGGGTTACTATCCTAAAGTTAAAGACAGAGAAGGAGGACTCTATTTTCACTGATAAAATAAAATATCGCAGGGTTATATTTCAGGGAGACAGTCTCTTTGTGATATTATTCATCCTGTCATTAAACCCCTTGTCCTTTCTGCTCAACAAATGTGAAGGATACATCATTGGCTCACAGGAGGACAGAAATACGAACCTAACCCATAATTTCTTTGTGGATGATCTGAAACTCTATGCCAAGAACATGGATGGGATGAAGAAAAATCTTGACCTCGTTACAGCATTCTCAAAGGATATAGGAATGGAGTTTGGCCAAGATAAATGCTCATATATGACTGTAAAGCGGGGAAATACAACAACCCAATCTAGCCACATTGTCATCAATGGCCTAACTGTTTCACCGATATCTGATGAGGACTGTTACAGATACCTGGGGATAGATGAGAACATATCCTATAATGGTATCTGTAATAAGGAACGCGTAACAAGGGAATACCGATTAAGAAATATATGGTCATCGGAACTCTCTGCGCAAAACAAAACAGCGGCTCACAGTGTGTTTGCTGTGCCTGTCCTAACACCAACTTTTGGAATACTCAATTGGACGATAGACGAAATCCGAGCGATTGATGTTGGAACTCGAAAAATACTAAACAACACCGGAAACTTCCACATCAACAGTGACATTTCACTGGATTTCCCAGAAAATAAACCATGAAATTCAAGAAGCTTTGATAATCAGTTCTTCAATATAATCAGTTATAGAATGATACAAGTAGATAAATAAATGATATAACTGACAAACCAGAAATTATGAATTAGTTCAAATAAATCTGAAGAAATTTTCAATAAATTTTCATAAAATTTAGAACTTATCAACTAGTTCAAAGACATTATCACTTAGTTCAAAGATATTCTCAACTAGTTCAAAGAAAGTATCAATAAAGCTAAAGATTTCAAAGGAAAAATCAATTGTTTCAAAAACTTAATTATTAATACGAAATTAGCAATAAATTCAAAGTAATTACGAACTAGTTCAATGGAATTAGTAACTAGTTCAAATGTTTTCAGCACTGAAACGCATCACACTAAATAAAAATATTTCTCGAAAGAGTATTTCTGACTGATTGGTTTAGAGGAAGTGCATCAGTATTTCCTATTGTTATTTCCGATACATAATTAGTTCATTAGACAGCATACTGCTGTATTACCTATGGCTATGAGTAGATAATTTATAATCCAATTATAAAATATGTACCTTACACATTAACTCTCTTGATTGGCTTTCTATGATCTCTCCAGCCAGGACTATATATCTGTTGATAGACTGCTTTCACTGCTCGTTAATCTATGTGAAGCCATGGAAGGCGGTGGATTGGCAGTATCGGTAGAGGATCGGACGCCATGCTTTCCAGCATAGTTACGTCCCTTTACGATCTGAGTTCAAATCCCGCCGAGGTTGACTTTGCCTTTCATCCTTACGGGGTCGATAAAATAAAGTACTAGTAATGCACTGGGTAATTGCTGGCCTTGTGCCTAAAGTAGAAACAATTAATCTATGTGAAGCCAGCGAGGGAGCTTCAACATGGTTACGCTACTTGTTTGAAACAGCAGCTATATTTCCATCAATTCCGATCATAGCACTTACAAAAAGAATAATGGTTTCTACTTTTGGCACAAGGCCAGCAATTTTCCCAGTACATTACTGGTACTTTATTTTATCGACCCCGTAAGGATGAAAGGCAAAGTTAACCTCGGCGGGATTTGAACTCAGACTGTAAAGGGACGTAATTATGCTGGAAAGCATGGCGTCCGACTCTCTACCGAATGCTTTCCAGCATAATTACGTCCCTTTACGCTTTACGGTCTGAGTTCAAATCCCGCCGAGGTTAACTTTGACTTTCATCCTTATGGGGTCGATAAAATAAGAATAATAGATAATATATTTGGGCGGAAAGTGAAATATGGTCTCGTCACATTTATAATTCCTTTTGATCTTATGTCTGCTTGGTCAAAATGGATGCGAGGCTAAAAAACAACAATAACTACTAGAGTAGTCACTACTACTACTACTACTACTACTACTACTACTACTACTACTACTACTATGATGTTTGTCATAAGTTAATCAAGTGTGATGGAGCATGTGCATGTTCTCTCATGGTCAGATTGATGCGACCAATAATCTGTAGTTTAATGTCTGAAGGAAAAGCGTAAGATCGAAATTTGTGTTTTAATCTGAGTTCATGAAACCTGCTATAAGCATGCAATGAATAACATGCCGTAGTGTTAAATCTAGGAGTATGTTATTAAGAGGTGATAAACCGCGATTGCCAATAAAAATACACGCACCTGTTGGATTCACTTCAATTTATTATAAATTTCCGGTTGGCTGGTTGGTTGGTTTTATGACTGCATGGTAGTTTGTTTATATATTGTTACAGCTCTATAAACAACCATCTGGTTATCGAACCAACCAACTAACCGGAAATTTATAATAAATTGAAGTGAAAACCATTAGGTGCGTGCGTTTTTATTGGCAACATGACCCTCCCAAAGTATAACAATACCTCTTTCAACACACGTTTTCAGATAAGAGACCTTGCAAAACAAATTCAAAAATTATATATATATATATATATATATATATATAAACGGAAAAAATGAAACGAAATTTCATTTCCCACTCTTAGTACGGCTGTTACTTAAATATAAGTATGTACACCTACATACATATATGTATACAGACGTACAGTAGTATGTATATATATACATACATGCACACATATATATATGTACGTATGGATTCACCGAACATTTATTATAATGCTAGGTGTGTTTGTAAACAAATATCCCGTATTAAGCCGTAGTGTCTAGCAACCATCGTTGTTCGTTTGTTCAACACTGACAAAGGAACGCTGTACTAGTTTCAAGCTTATTAGCTATCGTCAGCAACGTATACCTTCCTGCCAAATTGTTGAACGTATATACTTACCTTATGCATATTAACGGCTGAGTAGCCCAATTTGCATATCGAGTGGGTTAATCGGCCGGGTGCACCGTAAACGATAAACGGGAAAAAAATGAAACGAAATTTCATTTCCCACTCTTAGTACGGCTGTTACTTAAATATAAGTATGTACACGTACATACATATATGCATACCGACGTACAGTAGTATGTATATATATATATACATACATGCACACATATATATATGCACGTATGGTTTCACCGAACATTTATTATAATGCTCGGTGTATTTGTAAACAAACATCCCGTACTAAGCCATAGTGTCTAGCAACCATCGTTGCTCGTTTGTTCAACACTGACAAAGGAACGCTGTACTAGTTTCAAGCTTATTAGCTATCACCAGCAACGTATGCCTACCTGCCAAATTGTTGAACGTATATACTTACTTTATGCATATTAACGGCTGAATATATATATATATATATATATATATATATATATATATAAAGAAAAAAAGATGAAATCGAAAAGGCAACTGGAGTCTTATTTTTAAAAAAATATATATATATATTTGGTTCCTTTACCGGTTTCGCAGTTCTTCTGCTTTTCAAAAGTAGAGTTGAGATGGAGGGTCTGTGGTTTTTCTCACATCTGGTCTCTGAATGTTATATATATATATTTAAAGTGCCTAAGACACACCGTGTGTCATGGTCCTGTCCCTACGTCTCTATCAGGTGTTACGTGTAAAAAGAAAGGGATGTTATTAGAGCAAACGCCTAAATACTAGGCCTCCTGTCCATAGACATATGGTGGTCTTAACACTATCCACTTAACTTTGTCGCATTTTCTATAATGGTATTAACTCTGATTTTTAAGAAGATAGTATTAAGTATTCCAATAAACACAACAACCAACGATGATTACTTTCTCTTACATCTATCCCTCAGTGTTGGAAACGAACTACAGTTCAGGAATTCCATATTTGTGAAGGAAATGGTATAAAATGTAAGCCACTCTCAGCTAAGGCGTAATCTTTTCAAATCTTATCCAAACATTTCTGGGCCCAGGGAAAGTTCCATCAATAGACACAGTCATCCTTTGCTAAACACAATTTGATGTTATACTCTTGAACACCCCTTTACATACTATTTGGTGGTTGTTGCTGTTTTTTTTTTATTTTGCTCCTGATCAGCCTGAGTTTTTTCTGATTTATAAGATCTGTTAACCGTTATGTCTTCCAGGTTGACGACCACGTAGAATATCTATCATTGGTGGGAATACACTTGGTGTATGACAGTGGTGATCAAATGGTGTTTTGTTACTAGAACTGTTACACTCGCATAAACATTCATCAACTTTAAGAAAGAAAATATAGTACCTCCAATGATAAATTGACGTCTATTTTACTGGACTGTAATATGTTAAACACACAATAATCCACCACCAATTAAACATTTTACTCTTCTCGATTGCTTCTACAAAACGAATGCGCGTACTTTTCTTATTTTCACTGGAGGTGTATCGACTACTCTGCTTTATGCTCTGAAAGATCTCAAAGTCAGAAATTCAAGTAGCGGCCAAAGCTGATTCCCAATTTCTACTGCCTTTTCCACTTTTTCCACTTTCTATCACATTTTTACCCACTACATGCCACTTTCTACTCTGTCTCCCAATAGCTGCCATTTCTTAGTGCTTCCCACTAGTTCCATCACTTCCTACGATTTTTCAATAGCTTCCTACTTCTGCATGTTTTATGGGAAGATTGAAACAATCTTCTGTTGCACCATACTATCTACTCCAAGCAGACATGAGGCTTTGATAATAAAATAACAAACTAACGAGACATTTTTTAATTATATAGTACCGACGCTTCTTACAAAAGTACACTGTATTAACATACTGTTTGTATTAAGAGATAGGTGGATTGAGTACAGTGACGGCGTATATTTTCCCATGAAACATTGAGCGTTCACAGATTGCCAATATATTTGGTCAGAAATGCAATTTTATATCAAGTCACCCATACAATATGCAACATTTATCATATATACAATATTTTACCATACATTATCAATGAGTTGATCAAATAACTAGAACACTGAAAAGTATTAATCTATATGTCATTATATAATATTCAAGATCTTATAAAAATCTCAATATAACATTGTATATATTACACGCCCTACAGTGTTATCAAATATACAATATCGTTGAGTATTGCAGGCGTGGAATAATTATTATACTGATGTTGAGTAATTGGATTAATCAACTGGATTTCTGGCTCACTCCGTTCAAGTCATCGTCGCTTAAGCGAGTCACTTAATTCATCCAGGGTTTCAAAGTTGACGGAAGAAATCGTTATTAATGTAGAAATATGAAGGCAAGAAAAGAAGCGAATACAATCTGCGATCCAGTTTTGATATACGATATCATTATATAATACGATTGTATTATCTTCCATCAATTCCAATCTCTCTCTCTCTCTCTTTCTCTCTCTCTCTCTCTCTCTCTCTCTCTCTCTCTCTCTCTCTCTCTCTCTCACACACACACACACACACACACACACACACACAGAAACACACACAGAAACACACACACACACACAGAAACACACATACAGAAACACACACACAGAAACACACACACACACACACACACAAACACACACACACAAACACACACTTTTAAAGAATAGCGATATTAGGAGAATGAATGGATGGTGATTAGATAAAGACGGGAGAATGCTGGACTACATACTTTGCAACACTTATGTTTTTGATAAGATGTGTGCAGATCTTACCTCGGTATATTTTTGCTTTTATACCTCCTGCGTTGACACACTATTTACTACCATTACCTTTGTCTAATCAACAATATTCTCACATCCATTTTAATACTAAACTTTTAGTATTAGAATGCATGTGTAAATATTGTTGATAAGACAAAGGCAGGAGGTATTTTCATTGGCGCACAACTTGTTTTGTTTTAGGCCCAGGTAAAGCTTGGTTGTGTAGTCAAATGAGAAAGGATGAGGGTGATGTTTAGGCTCAAATCAGACTTGGTCAAGTAAACTATTGATCAAAGGCATTCTAATCATGACCATTTCATCTGTTTTATATATATATATATATATCAGACACTTGGGGACTACAATTCCTAATGTATTATATACTCAAGACTAGTTTGTTGTTTGAGCAAGATTTAGCTACAAATTTTAGCAGGTCAAGCAACCGCATAGGCGCTCATAACAATCAGTAATATATTGAATAAAGGTTAAATTCATTGTTTGTGCTCGTGATTTGCAGATCTGTTCTAATATAAGAAATTAAATCGATTTCTAACATAGTGCACACACTTTGCATGAGAAGATACAATCGTATTTTATTCATTCCGGTAAAAAGAACCTCAAAATTAAACTCAGAGGGATTTGGACTCAGAGCGCAAACGTTCGGCGCTAAATACAGCATGGCATTTTGTCTTTCCCACTATCGAATCTGTCCATCCACCTCCCCCCATATACCATTACATTAGCAGAAATTATTTTATTATATTAGCACAGATCATATGGAATTGATTGTATTAATATATATTACATTATTGTATTAACCTAGACCACTTAAAATGTATTATATTGCCATGTATTAGGTTATTATATTCGCATGAATTGTATTATATTATATTTCATATTAGATTATATTATGTATGAAGTCAGTTGTTATGGAAATGATGATAATACAATCATAGTAATGACAATATAATGTTATGTTGACCTCCTTTATCATATCGTGTTCGTCCATCGGTAATCAATGAAGAACGTGATCTCTATTACAGTGTTGATTGGGATTTAAGTACCTTCGATGTCTAATGATGCCTCATGTAGAGTACATGCAGTTACCGACTTCATTCAGATGTCGGCCAACCGGGTTTTGTGGAGCTCAATTTTAGTTTCTGTTGCCTGAATGCGGGCGCGAGTAAGGATTTCGTGGTAGGAGTGTAACATACAAGACTGTTCTCAGAAAGCTAATTCTGGATTTAAATTGAGCATGGATTTAAATGCTATTTTCAGGCTTGAACTGTAACGTTTCCTTTCCCCACCAAACATTTCCTGTTTGTAGCAAGCTTATTATAGAGGAATTGCTTTAGTAAACACTTACTATTCACGCAGACGACAGGACGGGGTCCTGTGAAACTAGTTATTTGCAACAGAGTATGTATTGTTGGATATTTTGCCCGTTCAAGCACTTCCGTATCTGAAAATAAAATTGAACGACGTGAATGAGGGTGCAAAGAATGTGTGAAAATTTCTCCCAATTCAGGTGTCACATTGATCGACTAGGTGGGCCCTACAACTACTATAAAGTGCAGACGATTCTATTAAACAGAAAAGCGGTAGAAATACGACTGTAACAAGCTATAACGTGTATGCGCCAAACAAAGAGCCCGAATACAGATCCTAATGCCATACTTAAATGCACATGTTGGCACAGACTACCTAACATGAAAAGAAGTAATTGGAAGGAACAGAGATCCCGATCCATATGGAGAGGCCTTATTAGACTAATGGAGAGGCCTTATTAGACTTCTCTACAAGTAATGGGTTCTCTATTATGAACGACTTTTTCCAGCACAGAGACAACTATGTATGAGGGAAATTGGGGACAGTGATCAATAATTAATTTTGTTATCTCTTATCTCTTCGATTCTGTGCTGGATGTTCGTGTTACGAGAGAAGCCGAGATGTCAACTCAGCCCCATTTAGTTATTTACAACCTGAATCTACCGAAGACCAAGAGAGCACGCAAAACCTGCATGTCCAGTTCGACCTACAGAAAAAAGTGGGAAGCGCTAGCAGATAAGAACGTCAGGAACACGTTTGCGGAAACTATTGTATCCAAATTCAGAGCACTCTCTGAACAAACTGGGAACGTTGAATCGGAGTGAAGACTGTTCAGTGCGACAGTTTCTGCTTCAGCTGTTAAATGCTGCGGGAGAATGTGGCATGGTGTGGCACTGGATTGCAGGAGCACCCCTTCGTTCATTCAATTGATCAAAGATACCATCCCAATAAAGGAGGAGGCTTACAAAGCTTGGTTTGGAAATAAGTTCTCCTTCTTGTTCTTGCGATACAAGCAGGGGCGAAACGTCGCTACAGAAAGATTAACGATGTCCAAAGTTAAGACATGGGAGAGCTTTGCTGGAATCTGACTTAAGATCAGCAAATAAAGTGTTCTGGCAGAACATCGACCGATTTCGTAATAAAAAGCCCCTACACACCTATTATCAAAAATGCGTCTGGGATTGTCTTCCCTTCAGAAAGATGCATCCTCGCGAGGAGGAGAGAATACGTTGCTGATCTCCTAAACCAGATCACAGCAGCATCTTCTGATGTATATAAGGTGAATCTGGGAGCGATACTGAGCTCTCGGAGGCTGAAATCACAAAAACAATTTAGGTAGCTTAAATGTGGCGATGCCACCGAGGAGGATACAATTCGGACTGAGATGTTAGTCCTTAAATAAGCAATGGTAATTGGGAGTGATAATCGCAAAGTTTTAAAAGAAAAACAAGAGAAATTTCTGAAGTTATAGAGTGATCGCCTAGGTAAGAGTCTGGCAAAGAGATGTAAGGATATTATCTAGTCCAAGCTACCTGACGAAGAGTGTGGTTATTGCCCCGGACGCCCCACAGCCAACCAAATATTCACACTGTGGCAGATCTTTGAGATATTCTGGGAGTACTGCCAAGAAATGTATATTTGATCGTAGACCTCGAAAAGTCATATGATCGCGTTCCATAGAACCAGCTGTGAAACGTTGAGCAGAAGTAAGGGATCGATGGATAGGTTCTTGTCACTCTAATGTCCTTTTACAAATTCCATGGTATTTGTGTTCGGATAAATGGTTCTACCTCAAAACCATTCAATGTGGGTGTCGGACTGCGCCAAGGGTGCGTACTCTCACCTCTCCTGTTCCTAATCTTCATGAAACGGATTGGAATGCGCAGCTAGGTTGGAAGTGTTATCGAGACTGGTGAGTGTATATTTCGACTGTAATTTGAGGATGACATGATACTATTCAACTTGTCGAAAGGGGATCTCGGACATACACTTGATAGGATTAACGCCGAGTGCTTCACAGTAGGGATGAAAGTCAGTGCTACGAAGACTGAGACATTTGTCCTACCAAAGAAGCATGCGAAATGCATTCTAGATATGAGTGGAGATCCACTAAAGCTAGTGGAGAAGTTCAAGTAACCCGAGTTGATGTAATACAAGAGGCTCAATTAAGTGAAAGAATGGCAGGAGCTGGTGCAGTAATACGCCTACTTCAGCATTCAGTCATCAGAAGATTAAAGGCAGATGTAAATGCAAAACTCACCCTTACTTATGGTTATGAATCCTGTGTAATGACTGAAAGTATACGATCGCGAACACAAGCGGCCAAAATGCTGTTCATAAGAAGGGTCTTTGGAGTAATTTTCCTCGATACAGTGCGTAGCTCGGAGATCAGAGAGTCTTTCAAATTATAACTTATATCACAACTAGCCATTATAACTGGTAGCCGTATAACTCTCCGCCACCTGCGACCTTTTCTCTAGCAGAACAGCTCTGCCGAGAAGAAATGGTATTTAACCAAGATAATATAAATTCCAAAATGTGCCCCCAAGCAAGTTATATTATTTATATAGATCGCAATTATTACCAGAGTTCTAAAATATACAGAACTTGGTGTAATAATGTTCCTTTAACAGTCATTTCCTAGCACCAGTTCAATATAATCATGAAATAGTTGTATAAAATTTGCATTCGTTTGTCTATGTTTTATTCAATAAAGTGTGCAGTATTGTCATAACTACAATCAATACCGTTGGCTGAGAAACAGTTTTGATTCTAAACATTCTCTTCTCATTTCTTGATTCATCTCTCCATCGTGAAGCATGCAAAATGTTCTTGTTCCAGACTTCCCGACTTTTCATCACATCAAGAATATCCCGGCAATTGAGGCCAGTGTTCCTCGTCAACAGAGTCCTAATGGTTATGTTTGGACATCATACTCGGCGCATGCAGGTTCATCATTACGGGAAACATGACCAACAAAAGCCAAGAAACGGGATCGAACTTCGGATAAAACTCGTGGCAGGTCTCCATAAAGAACCTAGTTGGTATTGTGACTTTGTCACGAAATGTTGAACACGACACGTAACATCTTGATGCAGGAACATTTAAGTCTCCATGGGCGGTTGACACCGAGCATCCAGAACTCTGAACCATTTAGCAAGATGGCCTCGTGAGTAGCCTGGAATATCCTAAAGTTCGTAAATCTTGGGATGGGAGCCTTCCAGACGTTTTGCAGTTAAATTATTGCACTCCATGCTTGACCAATTTCGGCGGTCATGTCATGCTTAGAGTCAGTATAACCACCCAGATGCCTAAACTCCTGAAACAGTTCGATAGGTGAACCGTCAGAAGCATGTAGTTGATTGAGTGTGGATGGATTCAAATGAAAACATGTACATGTAATATACTATATATATATATATATAGTGGTGGAACGCTGGAAGGTAATATCCGTAGTGGTAGAGCACTCAGTCCAAGGGACGAGTTAGGTAGAAGTGGTTACACAACAGTTAGTTCACCATACTGAGAACAATTGTTTCACCTTCGCGGATCTTCAGCTCGGGATGTGTACACATCTGCTAACAAAAACGCGTCTTGCGTTATCCTCTCTTCAGAGAGGTGCACCCTCGCGTGGTGGAATGAATATTTTGCTGATTTCCGAAACGCGATCATAACAGCATCTTCAGATGTACACGAGGTGCATATAGGAGCGGTGACTAATCTCTCAGAGGCTGAGATCACAAGAGCAGTTAAAGGCCTCAATTGTGGCAAAGCCGACAGGGAAGATTAAATCCGGCCCGAGATATTAAAAGCCATAAATAGAGAAGTTATTCTCTGGTTGACTCGTGTGTACCGGGTGGCCTGGATCTCTCGAAAGGGACCTACGCAATGGCAATCGGGAGGGATAATCTCAATTTTTAATGAATAGAGTCCCACTGAGGCATGTGGAGGAGTTTAAGTATCTTGGGGCCGTGTTCACGACTGTTCAAAGGCAGGAGACCGAATTAATTGCAAGAATTGCAGGAGCTGGTGCAATTCAGTATTCAGTAACCAAAAGAAGGAGTGTTGGCGTAAAAGCAAAACTCACTATTTTCAATTCGGTATTCGTGCTAGCCCTATGCTAATGAATCTTGATTAATGACCGATCGTGACTACAAGCGGCTGAAATGAGATTCCTCCGAAGGGTCTTTGGAGTAATAATACTCGATAAAGCACGTAGTTGAGCGATCAGAGAGTCACTCCAGGTAGAGCCGGTATTTCTCCGAACTGAGACATCACAGCTCCGATACTATGGGCATGTAGTTAGAATATATCAGGAAAGAATCGCTAGACAGATTTTACGGGGAAAACCAACAGGCAGGAAACCCAGAGATAGACCCCGAGCAAGATGGTTGGATAACATCCATGAGCTTGGCTGGTTACGCTTGGTGATCCAGCCGGATCAGCTGCATATGATTGCTTGTGACAGGATCCGCTGGAAGGTGTGTTTGGGGTATCTGCCCCTACGACCCTCTCAGAAATAAGTGAGCTAAGAAGAAGAAGAAGAAGAAGAAGAAGAAGAAGAAGAAGAAGAAGAAGAAGAAGAAGAAGAAGAAGAAGAAGAAGAAGAAGAAGAAGAAGAAGAAGAAGAAGAAGAAGAAGAAGAAGAAGAAGAAGAAGAAGATATATTATTTAGTTTTTATTCAGTATATATTAAAATTAGCAAAAAGGAGAATATCTATGCAGAACTAAGAAATCTTCAGATACTACACCTTGACTATACCTTCAGATTTATACCTGTGATTATTGGGGCACTGGGATATGTTACTAACAGCCTTAGTACAAATCTTGAGAAGCTGGGCTTCCCAGAAATAGAAAGAATACGACTAGTTAGGAAATTAGAAGCAGAATCCATTAATGGAACAGTATAAATATGTAAAACATTCCAAAAATGCTGCATCTAATAACTGCATATAGAGATACAAATCATATGTACATTCACACATACAATAACATCTATGCCTGCACACACATGCATGTAAACATGTATACATAACTACCTACTTGATGTTGTTTAAATTCTAATGAGAGAGTTTTGTGTCTATGTTAGAAACCGACTCTCTCTCTCTCTATTAGCAAAAATGTATAAAATTATAAAACCAGAACATACATATTTGATGGCAGAAACTCGATCTCGAGTAATGCCATCGCTAGATACTTAATCATGAGCATCACTGGCGTGGCTTTTTAGTGCTGCTAGGGACTTGCCTATGACCAGCAATACCATGAATCACAAAACAATGTCACATATCAAGCGATATCTGTGCTTGAAGCTTTTTTAAATGAAGAAAGAATTGCACTGGCAAATCCCACTCTTTGAACATCGAATTGTCCCAAAACAACTGGTCTACATTATTGGATGCAAACGAAATAGTAAATTTTATATCCGAGTGACCTTCTCCAAGAAGAGCTCTCGCTCCACCAAAAAATTAAACTTTTCTGGATGGCTGTTGACTTTCCTGAGTTCCCCCACCCCTTGACAGGTTTTGTGTTTCATCCCGCAGGGTGTCCAAAGTCACCGACTTACATGTTACCAGTACATACATACATACATACATACATACATACATACATGCATACATGCATACATACATACATACATACATACATACATACATACATACATACATACATACAAGCATGCATGACATCAGTCAACGCGATCAGTCGCATATTTTGGCGTGGGAGACTATTTATTAAATTTAAAATTAATATTATCTCCGACAGTAATGCCACAACTACAGCCAGGTTGAATAACTGGTTATTCTTCTAACTTTCCCTTCTGAAGACACCTTTTATTCGAATTCGTGTAGATATCCGACTAAATACATAATTCATTTTACAAGGATATGCTACAAACAGCATGGCTGAACACATCAACAAGAAAATTAAAGAAGTATCGAAGACAAATAACAAAGAAGGTAATCAAACTTTATTCAGCTGTAGCTACAGAAGAAACCGAAATTATAAATCGCATTTCTCTTGGAGTTGCGAACTTAATAATGATTTATTTAATTATTATAAAATGGCAAAAAACAATCCCTCCATTAGCTATATGAATAGAATGAAGTTACACTGGGACGAAATGCACCCAGAGCTAAATTATTTCACAGCGTAACAATTACGCCAACAAGCGACGTTTGTTGAACGTAAAAATAAGATAAATATTATTAATTGTAAGTCCCCCCACAACAAACATGGAATCAACAACACGTGCTACAGATCGCCATGCTACTAGACTTCCTAGCAGCCAGGTCGAACAGCGCCTTGAAACAATTATGCCTGTACCATCTAAGTCTACTTCGAATGCAGGGGAAAACACTATCGATAATAATAATAATCGAGGAAATAATAATAATAATCGAATAAATGTGACACCACGTATACCATCCGAGTCTACCTCGACTCTTGTGGAAAATACTATCTATAATGATAATCAAAAGTATAAACAATTGAAAATTTCCCTCAACGAAATTTTCCAGAGAGAAATTAACTCATGTATAAATATCTCTCTGGCTGAACGTGTTAAAATCACAATGGTGAATAAAAAACCAAATAATGAAATACTACGTGTTATTGACGAAATAGTGGATGAATATTTACGACGGATAAAAACCCCAACGTTTTGGCAAATCAACGCCTGTTTATAATCCTTAGCAATGACAGTGAAGCATTATCTTGGTGATAGCAGAGATATTAACAAGAACAAAACAGCCCCAAAAATACCATCATGTATAACTAAAATAGAAAAAAAGAGTGCTGACCTAAGAAAAACATAGGACATGTGATAATGCTCCTTACATGCAAACAAACACAAAAAACCTCACTCCTCACCAACAAAGAGTGAAAAATAAAATAGAGACGATGTTTGGTAACAGTAGAACCAGAACTCTCCAATATAAGCTGATCACCCTCAAACAAGAATTGAGAGCTGTTAGCGAAAAACGCCGATACCTGAAGAAGGTAGATGAGAGAAAAATGCTTAATAAAAGATTCAGACGAAACCAAACATCAGTGTATAGAGATATGAAGGGCAAAATAATAAGCGTCACTGAGGCCCCATCCCAGAAAGACATAGATTCCTTTTGGAGAAAAATATGGGGTGAAAAGAAAAATTTCAACCAAGATGCAGTGTGGCTAAGAGAAATCCGAAAGAACTATTGCTCCTACACTACAACAAAAACATACGAAATAAGTGAGGGTACCCTTGAGACTGTGATAGGAAAACTCCAAGATAAGAAAACACCAGGAAGAGACATGATTGTCGGCTACTGGTACAAAAAACTGATATTTTATCGGAGATATCTTACTGACCTCTACCAACAAGTTCTTAAGGGAGATACACTTATACCAGAATGGTTGACATTAGCACAAACGTTACTGGTCCCCAAGAACAAAGACACCCACTTGGTAAAAAACTACCGACCCATTGCATGCCAAAACCTGATGTATAAGATGTATACAGCCTGCCTGAACCTATTCCTCCAAGATCACTGTGAAAATAATATCATCACAGATGAACAAGCAGCTGGAAAGAAAAGGGTTTGGGGATGTGCTGAACAACTCCTAATCAACAAAACTGCGATGTCGGAGGTGCGACAACTTAGGAGGAATATGACTACAGTATGGCTGGACTACAAGAAAGCTTTCGATTCTGTTCCCCACTCTTGGATGATAGAGGCCCTCCAACTTGGTAAAGTCGCCGACATTATTGTCAGAGCCATAGAGAGGCTGTCTTCTTCTTGGGCTACTATCCTAAGGTTAAAGACAGAGAAGGAGGACTCTATCTTCACTGATAAAATAAAATATTGCAGGGGTATATTTCAGGGGGACAGTCTCTCTGTGATATTGTTCATCTTGTCATTAAACCCCTTGTCCTTTCTGCTCAAGAAATGTGAGGGATACATCATTGGCTCACAGGAGGACAGAAATACGAACCTAACCCATAACTTCTTTGTGGACGATCTGAAACTCTATGCCTAGAACATGGATGGGATGAAGAAAAATCTTGACCTGGTTACAACGTTCTCAAAGGATATAGGAATGGAGTTTGGTCAGGATAAATGCTCATACATGACTGTAAAGCGGGGAAAAACAACAACCCAATCTAGCAACATTATCATCAATGGCCTAACTGTTTCACCGATATCTGATGGGAGTATCAGGGAGGCAGAGGCATAACATCAGTCCAGACAACATTTGAATGTCGCATCATATCTCTCCAACAACATCTACGAACCTCGAAGCGTAGGAGCCCGCTTCTCGAGCAAGTCTATCTGCATGAAACAGATAAGATCATGAGAGTTGGGAAGGAACTCCTTGAGAGATATTCCCTGTGTGATAATCAAAAACTCACACCCAGGGATGTCGCTCAGCAGTATCTCAGTGAATCCATGGATGAAAAACTGCATGCCTATCAGCAAAATATCATGCATGGATATCTTGCCAGGAATCTCCAAAGTGAGAGTAATGTAGATAAGGAAAGTAGTCTATCTTATGTCTTTATGCAGAACTGATGAGAAATCTGCAGATACTCCACCCTGATTACACCTTCAGATTTATGCCTGTGATTATTGGGGCACTGGGATATGTTAGTAACTGCCTCAATACAAATCTTGAGAAGCTAGGCTTCACAGGAACAGAAAGAACACAACTAGTTAGGAAATTACAAGTACAATCCATTAATGGAACAGTAAAAATATGTAAAACATTCCAAAAATGTGCATCTAATAACTGCATATACACATGTACAGATACAACTCAAAACATACACATCCACACATACAATAATATCCATATCTACACATGCATGCATGCAGACATACATACATATCTACCTAGTTGATGTGTAAATTCCAATGAGAGAGTCTTGTGTCTATGTTAGAAACCGACTCTCTCTCTCTATTGGTTAAACTTTGTGAAATCATAAAACCAGAAGAACATACATACATACATACATATATGTTGCCAGGAAGCTCCAGAGTGAGAGTAATATAGATAAGGAAAGTAGTCTATCTTGGACCAACAACCGCTATATTGGCTCCCACTTTGAAGGATACGCTTTTGCAATCCAAGAACAGGAGATTAACACGCAATACGTGATTCACAAAAGAGATAGGGATGCAGGCAAAACACCTAGATGGGATAACAAGTGCAGACTCTGCAGAACTAACACCGAGGATATCACCCATGTCATCAGCAGCTGTCCAAAGATGTCATCGCGGTACTATCTACCTATGAGGCATGATGAAGTGGCCAAAACACTGTACAATGCAGTTCGTAAAAAAGATAGCCCCGATAATAAACACAATAAAAGCTACAGCAATGTGGAAGATATCCACGTACATAATATGAAAGAGTACTGGCGGAATGATCCAGTAAAAACCCCAATAAAATGCAGGCATAGATCATATATTATGATATGGGACAGGGAGAAGAAAGCATGCACAATAGTGCAAGCTTTCGAGTACGGCCACTACTTTATATCCATGTAGGAGAACCCCTACCGATGCGCTGAACGAGTGTGACTTTTTAGTCCAGCCAGCGACTTGAAAACTCTGGTACAAACACTACACTTGTGACAATTATTGACACATAGTGCTGGGCCCATGGTACCATGTGACGACAAGTGCAGAGAGATCTCCAGATATAAAGCAATGCCTGTGCCGTGAAGCTTTTATATACATACATACATACATACATACATACATACATACATACATACATACATACATACATACATACATACATACATACATACATACATACATACATACATACATACTTGAGAGTGTGAAGTGCGAAACAAGTACAACGGTAATATAAAATATAAAAATAGAGTTTTATGAAACGAAGAGCGGTAGAAGCAACAGATGAATACAAAGGATCGAGGAAGGAATACATTGTACCTTAAGTAACCGGAAGTCTTTACAGCACATATTTCTGCGGTATAAGTGAATGGCCGCCAAAGAGAAGATTACTAATATGCAAACACCATACAAAACAACTTCTCACGGGCTGGTATATTTAAGACTATTATTGCTGGTTCTACAAATAATTTCTATATTTTCTCGGATTTATCTGCTTCAGAGTAACTTTTTATCTTAGTAGTAGAATGCAAATCTATTGTAGGTAGCTTTAAATCACTGTCAGAATTGAACTTAGCACTACATATCTGGATCATAGACTTAATCTATTATTCAGTTTAACACTATTACTCGACTTTGGACTTTTTAGTGTTCATTCTTCTGAAAGCATTCAGATTAGTTCACTGATCTGTGAATAATCCTTCTCTCCACCCGTCTCTGAAGCCTTACAAATAATCAGATGCGTTCCTTTGTCTTCTCTCACTAAGCCATTAAAAAGGTTAAAGGATCATTTTTGAAGTTTCATAAGATACTACGGCTTTCGATAGTCAGCTATATGTCTGTGTTGTATCTACTTACTGCTAAGTGGACTGAGTCGATTGGAATTAAGTACATTAGTAAAAGACACACTCGTCAGTGTATAAACCTCCGACTACTCCGATTCAATATTGATTTGACCATTTATAATCTATACAGAGAAGATGGTAATTAGGTAATACCAGACTATCCTTCTGCCTGTTGTTAATACAGAGGCTGTTGATTAGCAGTCACTAATTGGACGTGAAATGTCAACGGAGTCTAGAAAATGCGAATATTGTATCAAAATCTCATTGAATATATGGAGGTATGGAGCAACTTGTAAAGACCCTGTTGGTTTAAATGTCATTTAGACTGAAGATAAACATTTTCCTTCCCTATCTAACAGTGTATATATGGGTGGGTATGTATACGCGTGCGTGTGCGTGTGTCCGTGTGGGGGTGTATGTACCTGTACACAATCATATATATATATATATATATGTATATATATGTGTGTGTGTGTGTGTGTGTGTGTGTGTACAAAGAGGGAGAGAATACGAATGTGTGTGTATGTACTCTTCAAGCAATAATAACTTAGTTTATTTTACCGTGAAGCATATTAGAATCTAGAATTATTTGTAAGTAAACATTATTTAAATTACATTTTTGACATTGAAACACAAACGAATGTTCTTGTTTATTTTCATACAAATTAGAACGTAAACAATCTTTAAATAAATTGAACTACAAATAAAATGTTCTTGTTTATTTAATTTTACACAATTAATATATTAACTACCTCTAATTAAACCATAAAATAATATTCTTGTCTATTCCAACTAAAAAATAAAATTAAAAAAAAACATTAAAATTTAATTAACTTAGTTTATTTTAGCGTGAAGCAAAACCCAAATTACCACGAGACTCCCAAAATAAGAACAAAACATTAAGAGAAGGAAATAAACAAATAAACAGAAGACAATTTATCAATTATACTAGACCTTCCCACCCTAAAAAAGAGAAACGTATAACAAATATACTGAAATGTAAGTATACATACGTACACACACATATATACACACACGCATATATATATATATATATATATATATATATGATATATATATATATTTATATATATATATATATACACATATACATATGTACGTATATATCGAACATTAATAATAATATTCGATTCGTTTGTAAACAAACGGACCAATTAAATTAAAGCTTTGCCGTGCCGATGACCAATCGTATTCCATTTGTTCAACACTGGCATCGAGGAACAAACAACATGTTTCTGGGTCATGACCGTCATCAGGACTGTATACCTCTCTGCCAATCTGTTGAACCGTTAAAAATATATTGTATTTTCTAAAGTATATATGACTGAGTTACTTATCTCAACCTGAAATTCAGGTCATTATAGTGTATGGTGCCTTCCAATTGGTAGTATTTTGTGCAGCGTGGAGGTCACTCCTGTGCTTGTTGCCTCCGGAATTGTTCAAATACTTTTTTTATTTCTGTTATTATTTTTGTTAATGATGGAATCTTTGCTGGTGACAGTCGGTCCCAGATAAATGAAGGAGCTGACAGAATCCACGACGTCGAGGCCAAGATGAATCAGTGGAGGATCCAGGCCATCACCGACATGTATCAGCTTGGTCTTCACTCAGCTCACCTGAAATCCAAGCTTTGCTAATTCCTCTCGGTATATAATCAATGTGTCCCTGACCTGATCGATTGAGTTGCTGAATAGGGGGGGGGTGTCGTCTGCGTACTCAAAGTCGGTAAGGTGTTAGTTCCCAAAGGTAACGCCAGAAACTCTTTCACAGACCTTGGTCATCAGATAGTCGAGATGACACAGTTGAAGATGTCGGGACAGCCACACAACCCTCCCTGTCTGACCCTGCTATTGGTGGGCAACCAGTCGGAGTCCTTCCCGTTCACCCGCATGCAACTCTCGGAAATGCAATAGAGCCGTTGGAACAGGATTGTGATCTTGGGGGCTGCACCGATAAGCTTAAGAATTTTCTAGGTGGATGCGTTGTCGACTGTGTCAAAAGTCACCTCGCCTTGAGGTCGATGAAGGTGATGTAGAGGCGGCGATCTCTGCTGAACTACTGAGATCCTTTAATAATGAGACGGAGGGCAGAAAAGCGATCGCGGTAGATCGATTTTTCCTGAATCCGGCTTGAAGGTGACGTTTACTTCTAATGGCAGACATAGCACGGCTGAGGAGGATCTTGATAAGGAGTTTGGTTGGGATAGAGGGGATGGGGATTCCCATGCGGTTTTTGCGGGCGAGTATGTCGATCTTCCGTTTACAGAAGGGAAGGATGATGCTCCGGAATAGTCAATTTGGAGCCACTCTGACCCCCATACAAGGTTGATGATTCGGGTAAGCCACTGGAGAAACGTTATCTCCCCCGCCTTCAGCATCTCCTCGGTGATAGTACAGATTCAATGAGCTTTGCGGTTGAGCTTTTCCATGTGGCTCAGACATCATCGGGGTGATAGGATCGAGTCTGCAAGTGTCGGCGCTGATAGCTAGATAGGGATCGATTAGAACGGGTGGGTGATAAAGAAGAAGGCTGCAGCCCCTACAAGCATTTGAGGCAGGTAGTTTCTGAAGTGACGATGTTGCCATTGGTCTCCTTCACTAGGGCTGTCTTGATTCGTGGAACGGCATGAGCTCTGTAGGGTGTGGTGAACACCTGGCTGGGGCCGTTGTTCCTTTCCGCTGTCTCGATGTGCTCGGCTTCTTCCGGTCATCCATGATGGCCTTGTTGCATCCGGTATCTGTAATATATATATCCGTGTGTGTCGGTATTTATAATAAGTTCTACAACGATGTCATTATGCAAATACTCCAGCCTTATACAAACTCATTCTGTCTGCCTGAGTGTAATAGAATTATTTCCGGGGAGATTATTGATCATATAGAAGAGTTCTCAAGCTAAGGGAGGACAACGAAAGTTATGCTGTTATGGATTGTAATAAACTCTATTTGAGGTAAGAGAGAGAACTATAAATAAATAAAGGGTCTTAATTTGTGAGTAACCTCTCTAAGAGGTAAGGGAAATAACTCCAAAAAGATAAGAATAAAAAGGGGCTAAGCTTAAACCATCCCTTCGTAAAGAATTTGTTTTGTGTGGGCAACACATCAAGACTTGCAAGTGGGTGTACATCAGTTCTTTTTAGAATACAGTTGTGTCAGCATATTCCATTTTTCCATGGTACATAAATAACAAGTTTTCGTCCCATTACAGTATGGTGTATTTTTGCTGATCCTCCATTTTATGAGGAAATCCCTGTTATTTACTTTGAGGTTCCACATGTTGCTTGCGAGCCTCGTGGTATGCCACATATCTGGGTGTCTAAAGGTCATTTTGTGATTAAGGAAATGGTTTTCTGACATACCGATATATGTTCAGATTTCTGTTTGGTGGAAATCCCTTCTGCTTAATATATTACTGCTAGAGTGTTTGTCAAGTGGGCATGTACCTGGCCGTCTGCATGACCATCCTTAAGGTGGAGGGTTCTTGTTTTTATTTGTGATGCGGAATTTCATGTTTCTAGCACAACACTAGCCGCTTTTCACTGTATGGTGGTTAAATACCTGACGGTATATGTGTCCTACACGAAGGTGTGGTTTTAAAGGTGTTGGGAATATTTTTCCCATGTTAGTTTTAATGTTTAGCAAGAATGGTCATGAAAACTATATAATGGATTTATGCCTAGATTTATTCTTACTAGATATAAGGTGGTGATCTGGTGAGTAAGATATTTTCTCGGAGAAGATACTGTTACTTACAAATGTTTTATAGTAGAAAACCACCTTATTAAAGATATATATATATATATATATATATATATATATATATATATATAGAAGGATTTTAATGGATACAGTTTAGTTAAAAGGAATTTAGTGACACGTGTTTCTATAACAGTTACATAACCTGAAAACAGCTGCTATCTACAAAGTATTAGTTATGCAGACATTCAATATTTCAATGTTATTATCAACTGTCATTTCATCGGAATAATTTTACTGAGGACCTGTTTGGTTTTTATAGAGAATATTAGGAGGGAGGGGTGAAGTTGTTAGAAGAATAGTTGAGAGAGTGGTTTTTTGATAGCAGTGAGAATTTTTGGTGGCAGTGAGTAATTAGATTCCCATCTGTTGTTTTGACATTTTTATAGAATATATTATTGGTTATTTTTCTAAATCTATAGAAGGATTAGAGATAGTATAGATATGCGTGGTTGGTTTTGTGTTTGCACTTAATTAACATTCAGACTTAAATTTTTCTTTCAAGTGTACGTATCCTTTCGCCCACGCATTCACACACAAACATATATGCACACCTCTACAAAATACATATACTCACATACACATACTTACATGCTCATACTTACATACATATACACATGCATACATATATATATACACATATATACATGTACATACATACGCGTTCATATGTATACATTTTCATACTCAACTTATCTTTATATACACACGTATAGACACACACATATATACACACATACTCCAGTCTATGTGTATATATATATATATATATATAAACACTTTAATACATGAATGCACTTACATCTAACTATACACATCAAACATATATATATATTTACTTATTTATATACATTTTTCCCATATATATACATACTTATGGTCGCTTTTAGACACATTCATTATAGCATATTTGCACCTTTTCTCATCAGCATATCTTTCCATTATTAGTGTGGTAATTTAAGGTTATTAATATACATTTATATGTTGAGAAGAGATTATTTTTATATTTTTCTAACTAGATTGAGGTTTATATAGTTGGGGGGATGTCCCTCTTTTATGTAATATTCAGCTTGTAGTGGGAAAAAAGGATTTTAGTTCGGTGACGGCAGAATAATGTTCGTTCAATTCTGTTATTCAGCAATTTCCTCTTGTGTGTGATTATGTAATAGATACACAATTTGCAGAAATTTTGGCTCCTGGAAAAGCTTTGGGTTTTAGCTAATTTCTCCCATTTTAGGGTAAACTTTTGATCGCTATCCCTGAGCGTCCAAGCTTTTTCTGCTAAAGTTGTTACATTTCTTTGGCTCTGGTGTTTTATTGAGTAAGAATGCCTATATAATCGAGATTTAAACGATGTTGCCGTTGATCCCACGTAATACCACTCGTTGCCTCCGGATTTAATGGTACACTTATAAATAATATTTTTTTCCAGGCAGTTATTGCCGGGGGGGGGGGCAGTTGTCAGGATAGGTGCAGTTACAGTTGTGTACGTTGGGTTTTCTCTGGAGTAGTATTGCGGACGAACTTAGGTGTGGTTTATTTATGTTCTGTAGTGTATTGTCTACTGTTTTTTTTGTGTTCTTTGTACTTAAGTTTTTAGTGTTTTCGTTTAACCTTCTAGTATTGATCTTTTTTATGTGTTGTTCAAGGTTTAACGCTGTAGAGTATGACAGTCTTATAGTGGTAGGGTTTAGGATTTTGTGGTATTTGTGTGATGTAGGAAAATGTCTCTTAATTATTTTAAAGAAGAGTACTGGTAAATTTGTACTAATGGAACTATTGTATTCAGGGTTATACCATAAGTACTCTTTGCATCGCTTTCTATTAGTTTTGTTTGTTGGTTTACTGGTGTGTATACTATGGTAGTAAGTGTGGTTTGGTGTTGTGTTATTATATCTACCTATGTGGGATTTATTTTGGGTGTTTTGATTGTTCTCATCTATATACTCTATTTTGTTGAGGTAGCCTGCTTTACTAAGGGCGTTATCGTAGTACTCGGCGTGTTCCTTAAATACTTGTATGTTAGAAGATAGACCCGAGATTCTAAGGGAAATATTTTTAGGGATAGATTTAATTATAGACCCAACATTTACGTACTTGAGATTTTCATTCAATTTATGAAACGGTTTAATCAGACCAGAGTTTAAATTGAGTGTGACATCCAGGAAGTTAACTACTTTAAGGTTGTATTCATATGTTATAGTTAGTCCTATTTCGAGTAGTAGTTTTCTTATATCTTTGCGTAGTTTTTCTAGTTTTTGGTTATTTAGGTTTTTAACTAGGAGGAGAACATCGTCGCGGTATATTCCGCCATGGAGATTGCTGAATTTTTCCTGGAGTCTAAAGGCGATAAATAACCCCACAATATCAGTTATTTCCGCCGAATCGTTAGAGCCCATTGTTATGTCAAAGTTAGAGGGTCTATCTTTACGTACCCAATAACTGTTCTCAAATTTGACTATATAAGGAAAGTAGTCTAATTTGACTATATAAGGAAAGTAGTCTAATATGGACCAACAACCGCTATATTGGCTCTCACTTTGAAGGATACGCTTTTGCAATTCAAGAACAGGAAATTAACACGAAATACCTAAATGTGATAACAAGTGCAGACTCTGCAGAATTAATATCGAAGATGTCACCCATGTCATCAGCAGCTGTCCAAATATGTCATCGCGGTACTATCTACCTATGAGGCATGATGTAGTGACCAAAACACTGAACAATGCAATCCGTAGAAAAGATAGCCCAGATAATATACATATTAAAAGCTACAGCAAAGTGGAAGACATCCATATGCGTAATATGAAAGAGTACTGGTGGAATGTTCCAGTAAAAACCCCAATAAAATGCAGGTATAACAGACCAGACATTATGATATGGGACAGGGAAAAGAAAGCATGCACAGTAGTGGAAATTAGCTGCCCAGTAGATACCAATATAATATCAAAGATTAGCGAAAAAGAGAAAGTTTATGCAGAACTGATGAGAAAACTGCAGATACTCCACCCTGATTACACCTTCAGATGTATGCCTGTGATCATTGGGACACTGGGTGATGTTAGTAACTGCCTCAATACAAATCTTGAGAAGCTAGGCTTCACAGGAACAGAAAGAACACAACTAGTTAGGAAACTACAAGTACAATACATTAATAGATCAGTAAAAATATGTAAAACAGTCCAAACGTTTTGCATCTAATAACTGCATATACACATGTACAGATACAAAACATATACACATGCACACATACAACTCAAAACATACACATCCACACATACAATAATATCCATATCTATACATGCATGCATACAGACATGCATACATATCTACCTAGTTGATGTTGTGTAAATTCCAATGAGAGAGTCTTGGGTCTATGTTAGAAACCGACTCTCTCTCTATTGGTAAAAAATTGTGAAATTTTACAACCAGAAGAACATACATACATACATGCATACATACATACATACATACATACATACATACATACATACATACATACATACATACATACATACATACATACATACATACATACATACATACATGGTGGCTGCCAACTCGTTTTCGAGTACAGCCACTACTTTATAGCCATGTAGGAGAACCCTTACCGATGCGCTGAACGAGTGTGACTTTTTAGTCCAGCCAGTGACTTGAAAACTCTAGTACAAACACTACACTTGTGACAATTATTGACACATAGTGCTGGGCCCATGGTACCATGTGACGACAAGTGCAGAGAGATCTCCAGATATAAAGCAATGCCTGTGCCGTGAAGCTTTTATAGTGAGAAAAGGACCTGCACAAAGTCAGTCCCATTCTCTTAACCAAGATGATATTTACATACATACATACATACATACATACATACATACATACATGCATACATACATACATACATACATACATACATACATACATACATACATACATACATACATACATACATACATACTTGAGTGTGTGAAGTGCGGCGAAACAAGTAAAACGGTAATATATAACATAAAAATAGAGTATTATCAAACGGAGAGCTTTTTCCGAAAGAATTTTCTCCATTCAATTCTATATATATCTTATGAAATTTTCAAACCTCTTCAGTTTGAATAGTGCTTTAACTCGGAACACTCGGAAATCCAATGCTATAGATAGAAACATGCATGTAGTTAGTTCTATTTCTTTCATTTATACAACCTAACCTATGTAAGTTTACCTGCGCATGCACATATGTGAAAAGAGAAATAGATTTATGCGTTTATATATGCATCTAAAGAAGTTGCATCGAAAAATGCCATCTTTATGGATTGATGTGTTTATTTCTTCCAATGTTTAACTTTACATCGTTATGTATTAGTATTGGTAAATGTTTTCTACGCATTGCTAATTAGCTTGAATATAAGGCAGTGTCGTGATATAGTGTAAGTAACTATAAGGAACAGAGGATAGTTTCAAGTCTTCTGACATTGTGGTTATACCGTACTATTAGATCCATTAGTGGGTAGTGTGTTGGGCTTGTAATCGGGAGATTGTGAGTTAGATTCTCGGACCGGGTGATGCGCTGTGTCCTTGAGAAAGACACTTTATTTCACGTTGTCCCAGTTTACTCAGCTAAAAAATTGAGTTGCGATGTCACTGGTGCCAAGCTGTGTCGGCAATTGTCTTTCCCATGGACAATATCGGTGGCATGGAGAGGGGAGACTGATATGCATGAACAACTACTAGTCATCCACAAACAACCATGCCCAGACATGTGCCTCGGAAGGGGACATTGCAGATGCAAATCCCATGGTCATTCGTGACCGAAGGATGTCTTTACTTCATATCCATCTTGATATGTTTAGATTTGTCGATGTTCTATGGTTTATGAGAAACAGGGTTAGTATTATTATGGTTATCCTCAATAACTGAATTAAGTTAAATCTGTTTAAATGCAGGAATCTAGAAATAAACAGAACATTAGGCTTCAGTGCTTCCCTTTAGCAAGCGAAGAATGTTGCTTACGTGGTATATTATTAATAAAGTATATGGGTTAAAAGTTTGTGAGACTAAATATTATTTCTTAGAGAACTAGCGATTCACATTCGAGAATACGAAGAGGGCACCGGATCCATTTCCTAATTAATTGTACAATCAGCTTTGATATGTTTTAACCAATATTCTAGAAAATGTACTTTTATCGCAATCAATCTAGTCACACTTTCATAAGTTGTTTTCATTTCCATGTATTTTCCTCTATATCGCGCTTTTACTAGCAGCTAAGCTACAATTTTTATCACACAGGAAGAAACGCTTCATTCGGTTTCTGTATTAATGGCGTTTATCAAATATTTATATTGGAAAATGTTTTCTACGCGTTGCGAATTAACTTGGATGCAAGTCAATGGCTGTGATATATATTAAGTAACTGTAAAGAATACATGGTAGTTGCAAAGCTTCTGACATTTTGTCTATACAGTACTACTAGCTCCATCTTGATATGTTCATATTTTTCGAGTAGTCTATGGTTTATGATAAACACAGATAGTATCTGGCCATTATGGTTATTCTCAATAACTGAATTGGAGTTAGATCTGTTTGAATGCAGGAATCTAGAAATTAGCAGAACATTAGTCTTCAGTGCTTCAACTTAGCTAGCGGAGAATGTTTATAAGCCTTATAACTAACTAAACGGATGAGGTTTTTAACCTACAATCGTCAGTAGAATATCTAAGGCACGTAACGCATATAACCTCCAATGGTTCAGTTCAACTTGTTATATAAAGGTACCATGTGAGATATACAACGCAGTACTGTATGTAACAGACTGGAATGGAATAGACTTGCCAGTGGTTTCGATGACGGGTGTTCCATGTGATTGATCAAAGTAACAATCTGCTCATGAAATTAAATTGTAAGTGGCTGAGCATTTCACAAGTATGTGTAACCTTAACGTAATACTCAAGGGGATTCAGCATGACACAGAGTGTGATGAGTTAATCCCTTTCAATCCGAGGTACAGCCCAACCGACGCGATTCCAAACAGTTTCCGACTACCAAATTTCGCTTACAAGGCTAGAACCAATATGGGGCCATGGAAAATGACATTTGACGAAGATGCCACGAATTGGGATCTAATGGTAGTGAAGCGAATTTCATAACGATTTGGTCATGCTGCTTTCACAATGCAACAGACTACTTTATACAAAATCCACGGACACATTGCTACAATTTCACTGGATTCAAAGAAATATTTTGACCATACTTATGGATATATATAGTAATCAGGTTCATAACCATATTTTTACTAACAAAATTCCGACAAAGCTCAAAACTATATTTTGACTGAATTCAGGCTTTATTTTAACTGGGCCTTTTGTTATTTTTTGACAAGACATATAACTATACTTTTTTTAATTTTCCACCTTATATTTTGTCTAGATTAAAGGCTACATTCTTCTTAAACTAAAAGCTGTGTTTTTTTTACAAGACTGAAGACTATGTTTTGAATAAGTACATGGCAATATTTCGATTGTGTTCTGATTTATATAATACACGTCAGTAATTATAGGGCTGCAGATGGTCGAATTAGTAAGAGTTACAGAGTAGGATGTTTGCAATATGTATCTTTTCGCTCTCCGCAGTTCCTAGATGTAAACAGCAGTTACCAAAACAATGTTAACCGTCATTAATGTAAACAGAGTTAACTTTTAAATGACAATAACCTTTATTGTGTTATAACGTTCAAATCTTTATATGGGAAAATTAACAAACATTAGGAAATATCATATCCAGGATGGTGATATATATTGCTACAGAAACCGGGAATAAGTAATGGATCAGACGATTCTGAAAAACGTCATGAAATAAATGATTATCGTTTTCATGAGATATAGCCTTTTTTATTATAATTCCAATCAAGGGCGTACCCCAACACAGTACTTAACTAATACTTATTTCGGTGGTATTTGAACACAAAAAGTAAAGGATTTTTACTTAATAATTGTGTCTACTTTAGGCACAAGGCCAGCAATTACTCAGTTCATTACTGGTACTTTATTTTATCGACCCCGTAAGAATGAAAGGCAAAGTCAACCTCGGCGGGATTTGAACTCAGATCGTAAAGGGACGTAACTATGCTGGAAAGCATGGCGTCCGACCCTCTACCGATACTGCCAAATAATTGTTTCTACTTTAGGCACAAGGCCAGCAATTACCCAGTTCATTACTGGTACTTTCAAATAATGCAAGGCAATTATTCTAACGATCTTGCGAGACATTTAACTTGACCTCAATATATTACTCATACATATTTTATTGACACGAGATGGATGAAAAGCAAAAACCACTGTGTTACAATAAGAGGAATGATGAAACTAGTCACTATACAATTTACCCGAAACTCCTTCACTGGACATAGGTGACTATTGGATTATTGATATATTTGTAGTGCTGGGCTGCAGCCGTTGATTATAAATTATATTTGAAAACACTGGAATTTGCATGTTTCCCTTGATCTTTGTAAACTTCGATTGGGCCTTCTTCTTCTTCTTCTTCTTCTTCTTCTTCTTCTTTTTCTTCTTCTTCTTCTTCTTCTTCTTCTTCTTCTTCTTGATATCCTGCTGGTTGATTTGCCCGTAAAATCTCTCCTGCGATTCTTTTCTTATACATCCTAATCACCTGCCCGTAGTATCGGAACTGTGATCTCTCGATTCGGAGAAATAGTGACCCTACTTGGAGCGACTCCCTGATCTCCGAGATTCACACCCTATCAAGTAGCGTTACTATAAGCCTTCGGAGGAACCCCATTTCGTCTACTTGTATTCGTGATCGTATTCCTTCGCTTGTAGAGAAATGTCTGAGAACTTATAAAGGACGAACAGTGATTGCATCTTCTTTTAACGGTGTCCATTCACTTCGGATTTAATATTTAACTGTGCAACATAATTCACATAATGCATTGTAATACAATTTTGACTCCAAAGATAGTCGTTCTTACCTCTCACAGTGTTTATTCTTCATTACATGATAATCTAAGAATTCATGGTTTTCATCAACTTTATCTTTTATATAGCTTTAACGCTATATTTGGTAACCATCAGAAGAAAAGAGCATGTAAACATGACAAGTGAAAGCAATATTGCGCTAAAGCTGCAGCACTTCTGGTTTTCAAAGAGTCGAAGTGTGGTTCTCACAAGCGGAGGCCCAGTTTACGATAAAAGGCATTGTGATAGTTGCGCTAAATAAAGAAAGAGCATTAGAAATTTTAATCAAACCACCAGCTGATAATAAATAGGAAACGTTGAAGAACAGATCATTGAAACATTCAGGTTGAATGAACATGCGGCAGCATCCAGAATATTAGATACCAATCGGTTGGGCGATTCCAAGCCTTCAGAATTTCTGGACAGAATGCTACCTTTAGTACCCCCTGGCGAATCACAAGGCAAAAGCCTCCGTTACGGAGAACGGATCCAACCTTTGGTACCACTAATATTTCTACTATCAAAGCTTACGATCACCGAACACTCCCTTTACATAGGCTCACAAGATATACAGAGACATTCACCATAGCTGATGCCCAACAGCCAAATCAGAGCAATCGGGCCCTCACAGCGCTTGTTGATCTTCAGGGATGACGCCTTGTCAACAGCAAGACGTATGTCTCAGTTTCTCTGCTAACATCTGCAATGAGTTTTTAGACCTCCTTTTCAACCACCCGAATCTCACAAACCCGACATTCTTCCGACCCACAGCTTGCCATGAAGTAAAACACAACACTCCAACCACCGATCCTCCATTACATAGCCGGCTCATCTACCACCAAGATAAACTTGATATTGCGAAGGACGAGTTTGACAATATGGAAGCTTTGGAAATCGTTCGTCGATCAAACAGTCCCTGATCTTCACCTCTGCATGTCGTATCAAAACCCAACGTAGGTTGGTGACCCTGTGTAATTATCGCTGTCTCAACAAAGACGCTACACCCAACCACAACCCTATTCCATATACACGAGACTTCTCTGCTCAGTTATCAGGGTGCTCAATGTTCACCAAAACCCACCTCCTACGAGGTTGTCATTAAATATCTGTACAAAATAATGATATTCCTAAGTCTGCTGTTATTACTCTTTTCGCACTGTGAATTTTTTAGTACATCTTTTGGGTTAGAAAACGCTGCACAATCCTATCAATGCTGAATGAACGCTGTGTGCCTCGGTCTATACTTTGTTTTGTATACATGGACGACATTCCTCTTGCAAGTCAAAATGCAGAACTCCATAAGAAGCACTTGTCTCTTTTTTATAGGCTTGAACAATACTGTTTGGTAGTTAATCCTTCAAAGTATGTCTTCGGTGTTAAAGAAATATCCCTCCATCTCTTTGTCAGACACTTTGCCGAGGAGGCGTAGCCAGGAGATTCCTCTATAATCAGAGCTATCTCTCTCGTCTCTGCTTTTGAAAATTGGGATTATTACTCTCAATTATCATTGCTTTCGTGTCTTTCCAGACATACAGGCCACCCGGAAAGTACTAGTTAACCAGAGCATACATGCTCTATTTAACAATTGTAATATATTGATCCGAATTTCTCCCTCCATGAAAGCATTGCAACGTTTGAACGCTTTAATTTGTCTGATGATTTCGGCTTCCGAGATGTTAGTCTTCTAAATGCACCTCATGTACATCAGATGTTGTGACCGGAATTAGTCGATGTACCGTGTATTCTCTCTAATATGCGAAGATGCACCTTCCTTCAGAGAGAAAACCTCCTGTGTGAAAGAGGACTTCTTATTACGAAGTCATTGTGTGATGTGCCAGAATACTTTATTTGCTGATATAGGGTACTCCGATACCTTAATCTTGGACACCTTTTCTGTTCATACTGCGAATTTTCGCGTCTACTTCAAGCTAGCTTTGTAAGTCTCCTTCTTTCTTTGGGAATTGAACCAAGGGGCTCTTCTACTACCCGTTGCCGCACTGAACCGCTTTCTCTCGCCATACTAATTAATAGTTGAAGCGGAAACTGTTGCGCTGAACAGTCTCCATTCCATTTCAACGTACTCAGTTTGTTTAGAAATGTTTCTGAAATTGGATGCAATAGTATTGCAAACCTAATTCTACGGAGTAGGGCAGACATACTTCCATGAAATATAAATTGCTGCAAAGGTGTTTTTTTCTAAATACATGACCTATTTTCTATACTCGAAGACTCAGCCTTTTTACAAGAGTGAATATTGTCATGTCCGAATTAAAATGATACATGTAACTTCTATATCCTTAGTCGGAGAGTGGGAGATATTAATCAAATTCTTGTAATAGAAGGAACTCTACCAAAGATCTCCATGGACCATGTGATGTCCTTATACCAAGTGGTGAATTATATCAACAATAAATGAAACTGTACAAACGGAGTGCTATCTAATCCGCAATGGGAACCAAAACTAAATACCACAGGAATATTATCCAACTCTCCTGGGTGTCTACCAAGCCACAGTACATGATTGGTACTTTATTGTATTGGTCCAGGGCTGATGAAAGGTAATGTTGACTCCAAACCTTCACCAAACTGCATTACCATGTGTTATAATGCGATACACTACACTGTATGGTACAGCATTATATTATACTACCCTACATTAAACTACACTACAGTACACTGCACTATGTTACACTGCACTATGTTACATTATACTGTATAGCATTACAATACACCGAATCACACTGTACTACATCAAAGAATTTAAGACTAGCAAGTATATTTACAACAGTAAAACCATAACAAGTAACAACATAACACCCCAAACAACAACACGAATATCATGATGATGATTTCAGTGACAAAGGAGCAACAATAACAACAGTCACACAGTGGATTAGAGATATATTATTGAAATGGAATTTCATTAATGACTAGTTTTGGTGAGTAAAGTGTGTGTTTGAGAGGTTAAGAAGATTGAAAGTAAACTGTGTTAGCCGAGTGGGAAATGTATAAAATATTCGACGTAATCCCATTGTCTTTATTTAATGCTGCTTAGGATATCTTTTGTAACCACAAGCCAATAAAAGAGCCTCTACCTGATTTCTCATCTAACTAGAAATAGCACTCGGGATAATCTAACTTTAATGCATAATCTCAGTCTAAATAAGGGAGGGGACGATCACGGCTGGAACGTCTTTGATCATATGTTTGCTGGATCAGAAACAACCTAAAACTAAACAACACCTTCTTTAACAAATGACTTTAGTTTGAAAAAGTACATATTTAGGACATTCTTTAAATGTTAGGCCTCTTTTCCTAAAACTATAGATCCACTGCAACCTCCAGTCCGAAATAATCCTAGCAGTATTTTTGTTTTATTCCAAAATATGTATTTTGTGTGAATACAAAGCAAAGGAAATCGCAGTGTATCATGTAAAGGTTTCAGTGGGATCTCGGTAGAGAAAATGATGAATCTATTACTCGAAGGATGGTGAAGAAGATGCATTAAAATAGCTAGTCTTCCTAAATAGTATATAACTAACCAAATAACTGGTTGTTAATTTTTATCCAATCACGCTTCTGGCGTGTTTGGAAGGAAAGGAAGGAGTGCTAAAGATACTGGTCAGGTAGTGAGTCCCATTATCTATTGAATCATTAAGGTTGACAAAATCCTTAGAGCAATGAACAAAATACTTTGCGGTATTTGTTTTGGCTCTTTGCATTCACAGTTCAAATCCCACCGAAAATACTTTGCCCTTCGTCATTCTGGGGTCGATAAAATATAGTACCAGTCTGAGTAGATTTAATAGAAAACATGTCCTCCCCGAAAGTGTGTGTCTGTGTTATAATTATAGTCTAATAGATCATTAGAGCTTACTACTGAAAACTTCATTTTTTGTAGTGTTTCTCGGACAGGTAAAGCAACGTAAGTTCATGAAACATTCATGAAACATTCGTTAATTTCAACTGATTGCCATTGATTAGTAAAATCCCACAGACATAAGAAACATTTTAAAACAACATTAAAACAGTAATTTCTGTTCACAGAGGAAAGGATTTGGTGTTGTAACAGAGAATCTAAATTTGCATAAAACCTAGCAGTTCTTGGAAGCAAAACTACAAATTTCAGTTTTCGGCACAGAGAAAACAATTAAACTTCCTCATTTCAAATACTTTGGTGGTGGTGCCGGCAGTGGTAGCTGTGTTGGTGTCGTTTTAGATGTTGTTATTATTGCTGCGCCTGAAAAAAGGATCTTCTATTGTGGCTACACAGAATATGTATTTTTTCCAATGTGCTCTGTTATTTTAATATAATAGAACGTGATTTGATGTATGCCTGGCTAAGATTTTTAGCAGGTCAAATAATATCTTAGACAGTACGTCACTGTCTGTAGTGTTGATTATGTTGATTGCAGCGTTGTGCTATAGCCCCAAATCAGCCTTGATCTAGCTGTCCGAGGACTACATTATCTACTGTATCCTCCTTTTTATCGGATAGTAGCCTGTGATAGGAAGAGAATTTGGTCACTGGATTATTTCTAGCAAGTTGAGCTGCCACGTCGGTTTGTTAGGATGTCACCTATATGCGTTAAGTCCTGGACTATATATTTCTTCGAAAGTAAAATCCCTATCGTTACTTAATCAGTAATTCTGGCTGCTTTAAAAACAATAGTTAAGTAAGTATTAGCATATTTAATATAGTGAGCATTCAAAATCAACATATAACTACTTATGCGGTGAAGAAAAGATAACCATAACACAAGGTCTAATGTAAATTTAACTATATATACAAATACAGGAGAAATTTCAAGACATCATTGGTGAATGACGTCTCTGCGTAACTAACCTCAGTGATTTGTTTAAATACACTAATTGATTAAGCTCGCTCATATATGTTACTGTACATCTACTTTGGAATTCTCTTATCACCATTTCTGCAAATACAGTGAGGTCTTTATATATTTGAGGAAGTCAGTAAAAACAAGCCATGTGCGGAGTTCTTTCCATTACTTGTAAGGGGTGATTAGATTATTATTAGCTATTCAACTAACAGTGCTTTATCCACGCAGCATAAGTATTTCTAATCAAATTTCTGAAGCTCACTAAATTAGATATGTCAACACTAAATGTATTGATATAAATCCTATATTGGCACAAGGCTACAGATTTTGTTTACAGTGAACATTAAGTTTAGAATTTCACTTTTGTCAAACAAATTTGAATGTGAAACGCTAAACTTCAGAATATCACTAGTATTTATTCAAGGTTACAAGGACGCCGCTACGTGATCACATCACCTGCTAGAAATACCAGTTAGAAGTCTAATAAATTACACTTTGCCCTCTGAATAAAAGACGCGGCACAAATTGGATAATGTAGATAAACTTATACAATGCTCGATAGAGAAAGATAGTGTGGTCCTAAATAGAGTGCATTTGATCGTAACTGTTCAACCAGGGCTGACTAGAGGTTATCACGCAAAAAGCTACAAGCAGTATTTAATTTATCGAAGCCAATGTGATGAAAATAAAAGTTCGTTAGCTTTGGTTGGCAGTCTGTCTAGGTAACGGATCACTCTGATTACAAAACCGGAGTAGATAAAATTCCTTAATCACTTCATGACAAGGTTTCACCTTGTCATGAAGGTGGAATAACTGGGACTCGGTAACCAGAAAAGGATTCGGGGCCCACCAACTTTCTCTTTATCACGATGAGAATTATGGACATGCAGCATCATATAGATGAGCATTGATGCAATCGTTCATTGTCCCCAAGTCCCAGTAATGAGGATAAGAAGAGACCAGAACAGATGTAATGACACGTCATTCTACCGCCTTTCTCACTTTGCTGCCATAGAATATGAACCGGAAGCTATTGAACTCCAATAACAGTTTTACAGACAGGTAAATAAACCCCAATTTGTGGTATAATTCAACTGATTGAATTATCCTGGTATCTATTTTATAGACACTTGGTTTCACTTGAACTGATAACGTAGCAAATAAGTTTGCAATACACTCTGTACGATACTATAGCTTTCCTTTGACATCTGTTCAACTATTCTTAGTTAAATTGCATTCCCGAAGATTGTTTATTCATCTATTCTCTATTTAGTTATTTATTTAGTTAGTTATTTTGAGAGGCGAGAGTTTGTTTCTGCTAAATTCTTGGCAGTAAGGTCGGTTTGTTCCCCACTTCCAATCCTTCATTTAAATGCAGTTAGATAATTCCGTATTGTATATATCGTATCAGGTCATTCTTTAATGTCATAATTCGTAGGAAACTCCACAACTGTGTCAGTCAACCTACCACTCAGTCATATTAATAAAAGACTTCAACTATAATAATATAAACATGTCACCAATAATGTATTTGTCCAGCCATCTGTTCTTTTCCCCTTCAACTGTCTAGTTCTAATCGATTATATATATCGTTTTTGGAGTACATTGCATGTTTGATCCTATTATTTTAATTTCTATGTTACATAACATCAATAAAATCACCTAACACGAAGCTTAGTAGATGATATTTACAAACATACTGCAGTTAGTAGCAGTCAGTTTTCTTGCAGAGTGCCTTGTTTGTTTTATTTTATATGTAGATATTGAAGATAGTCGAGCGCGTGCTATAGTCTGATATATCCCGTATATGTTTGTGTGTGTGGGTGTGTGTGTGTACGTGTGTGTGTGTACGTGTATGTGTGTATGTGCGTGTTTGTAGTTGATTCTTTGTTTTGTTTAATTCACATAGACATAAATTCATACCACTTGTTCTTCATAGGTTTATATACATCTATATAC
>OZ024743.1:160850711-160873211 GCA_964016885.1 Eledone cirrhosa
GTAGAGGATCCGCTGGACCATCCACCATTGGGACCACAAACTATGGTTGGTTGTTGTTGTCCATTGGTCATTGGTACGGGGTGTAGGGGACCTACAGGGGGGGCGTTGTGCGAGGCCGTAACCGGGGTTTATCCATATAGCTTGAGGAAAGTTCCCGTCCTTAGGTGTCTGCAGGCACCGAATAAGTCGGCCCTTCTGTTTAATAGCTTGGTTCCGCCATGAAGAATCCCGAGTGTCTCACTAAGACAGAGGTTGCAATTACCAGACCCTCCTCTGTCTGGGGGAACCTTTCGAACCACGGACCAGACCAGAGAGTGCGGGGTCTTTTCAAGTTTGAGCTTCCAGATCAATTCAGAAAGGGCCGTACATTTCCTCGTATTTATTCTGTTAAAGGAATGGCGATGGTTATACCAACGATCTTTGAAGCTTGTCGCTGTGGATCCTATGTAGTGGTGCTCCGTGTTAGGGGTTGTGACCTTGCACCTGTAGACTACGTTTTTCGTCATGCATGCATTACTAAGGGGGCATAGTGATGGGTCTCTGCAATTACATGACTTCTTAAGCCCCACCACAGGTACCGCGTGGTTACCATCACTTGGGGTTGGCTGGGTAGCCTCCGCAATCAGCACAGGGGCGTTGGGTTCCGGTGTGCTAGTTGGGCCTGTCCGGGTTCCGGTGCGTCCCGCGTGCTGGTTCTGTTGGGTGGCTCCGGGGTTTACGGTGGTATTAGAGGCAGTGAGCCTATTCCTATTTATGCCAGCTATGTTTTGGGCTACGGAGCGTGTGGTTGAGTAGGAAAGTTTCACGGTGTGCCCGTTGAATATTTTATGGTACTTGTGGGCCCTAGGGAAACATTTATCCAGTACTCTAAAGAATGTTCTAGCCAGGCTGGTACGTAGACCCACCGAGTACGGAGTGTTATACCATGTGACCTTCCTGGTCCTATTCTTGCGGGGTTGTTGGGTGTCCGCCGTAGGCCATCGCGTGGTTGTGCACAGCTCAGGTCGAACTCGGTTGGTGTCACTCAGGTGTGCGGAGCGGTCACTATCATGAGGGTTATATGGGCCCACGGTGGGGCTATAAACCTGCGAGGTGCGGCCTCCCTGTTCAATTAGGGTTCGGCGGGTGGTGGGGCCGGTGCAGGGGTGCCTATGCTCCGCAGCACAGTGGTCTTCAGCGTCGTAGGTATTAGACCGGTGGGGTATGCGGGACCTTCTACCGGGGTGGTGACGGATAGGGGTCTGGGAGTGTTACTACTGGTCACCGAGGTATTAAGTGGGCGACTCATGAGCCTGAGTGTATTGGTCCGGGGTACCCTTGGGTCATCTCGATCATGTCCCTTAGGGTTATAGCTGATCCTATGGCTGTGGGACGCCTTAGCTAGCACTGAGTTATAGTAATCAGCGTTACTATTGAAGATATCTTTATTGGCCGACAGTTAGAGATCCTGTCAGAGACACTCTTAACTACGGCCTTAACTATAGATCTAGGGTGATTAGACCCAGCGTTGATATACACTAGCTTCTCATTGGGTTTATGATATGGGTGGTGTAGCTTGTTGTTGAGGTTGAGGGTGATGTCCAGGAAATCCACTACTTTTCTATTGGGTTCCATCTCTACCTTAAGTCCTACCTTGCTAAAGAAGTGCCTAATTCTCCTCTTCATATTTTCGACCATTGTGGTGCTGTGGTTCACTACGGTGAAGAGTGCGTCGTCTCGGTACAGCCCGCTACCCAGGTTGGGTATTTTTCTCTTGTACTCGTAGAGTATGTATATCCCAACCAAGTCCGTTAGCTGCGCGGAGTCACTGGAGCCCATTGTAATGTCAAAATTATTTGGCCAGTTGCTCCGGGTCCATATGTCCCCACCGAATCGGATCAGGGTCTTTCTGGCGGCGTGTATGATTCGGACCTCGTCGCGTGTTAGGTCTGTCCTATTCATCGCGAATATGAGTGCCTTGTTCAGGACTATGGGCGAGATAGAGGAGTAGTAATTGTTGATGTCTAGTTGTATGAAGCTAGTCCTATGTTTGTCAGGTAAAAATGTAAACCAGTCCAGCACCTGGCTGGTGCAGGACCAGAGTTGTAACCTTATTTTACTCTTAAGTGTGGGGAGGATCCTATCTAAAATGCTTTTGCTAAAAAACCCCATGTCTGACCGGGAGGGGGCTATCAGTCTGACCGGCAGGTTAGACTCGAAGTTTGGTTTGTGGTCCTTAATGGTAATCCTCGGCTCCCTTGGTTGGTATGGGGCCGTCGTATCATCTATACCAAAACCAGATACGATCTCATAAGCCTTGATGTTGATATCGTCCAGGGTAGCCTCGGGCGTTTTTTTTTGTAGCTTTTTCTCTATTCCCTGAGGATTAGCTCATGGTAAAGTTGAACGTCCATGCTGTAAAGGTTGTTGGTTTTGACGGCATGGACGGGTATTCCTGTAGATTCCTTAAGCTCGGTAATTCCATTTTCCAGTCGTCTAAGGTACTCTCGACACCGGTATGGTTGGTCGAAAAATTTGATGTTGGAAATGATGCCAATCATTTCGTTCTCGAACTCTTCCAGTAGTATGTGGGGGGGGGTTCTTCTTGATCTGAAGAGGCACTCCATGGTTTTTTGGTTAATAATTGGGGTTTCCTCTAGCAAAGTGGTAGGCCCTCCACCTCATCCTGCGTATTAGGGAGTCAGTACTCTTAGTGAGATTCCTGGTGTATTCTCTTTTACCCGGTTATGGGATGTCCTTCAGTGATGCCAGAATGGTGTGTTTATTCATATTGGCTGCGGTCCGCTACTGTATGAAGCGCTCAACAGGGTGTGGAGCATGGGGTAAGCAAGAAAGTAAGTGTTGGGAAAATGCACTACTTCAGTATGCGGATAGGAACACTTAACGAAGATATAAGTTCCGGAGTTATAATAGTGACGAAACATAAGTCAATTGCATGAACTCATAATCCTTTATTTACTGCTATATGTTTCGATGATAGCCATTGAATGGCTATGACATCATCAGGCAGTTTGTCAGTTCTTAGATATGCCAGCTCTGTGTTTATAGTGTTGATGGTATCAGAGCCTTGGGACATATGAACTTGTTAGGAATAATTTTATGTTGTCAGCAGAAATAGTCTTAATTCTCATTGGTCAGTTTGTAGATGCTAGTAGTGTTGGTATTTGACCTCAAAGAGGCAGGTGGTGTTGTAAAGTTCAAACCGTCAGGCAAGATGACAATAGTTCCATATGACTGATTTTCACAAAAAGCATATATATATATATATATATATATATATAGTAATAATAATAAATTTGGAGACTAAAATCCAAAGAGGGCGCGATGAGGATAAATATATATCAAATATATAAGAACCGTAGAGCAAATATTTATTAAAATAACAGATTAAAGTTTAAGCAAAGAATCGCTGCTTTCACCCTTAACGGGATCTTCTGAAACTAACAAAGTCAATCTGTAAACGCAGAAGTGGATATTTCAAAAAACGTTGCAACCGGGGGAAGACAGGAAGACGATACTTTGGTTCGTGGGAACGTTCGCTGGCAAAGAACGGGAAAAAACGATTATAATACGTCATTAATAGGAGCGGTGAAAAACAATTACGCGCAAAGACAAAACCACGTTTATGGTATAAAAGAGGTCGTAGACTAATGTTCTCTTAGGTGGTTCATAGAGACGTTCTCTGGCAATGAACGAAAAAAACGAAGATAATACGTCATATGTGGAGCGTGGAGAACAATAGCACGCAAAGACAAAACCTCGTATATGATATAGCAGAAGTAGTAGACTAAAATTCTAACTAGGAGACCGAATGAATCTCCGCTACAGAGTTAAGAACAAAGTAAATAAATACAATACAGAAGTAATAGAAATAAATAAATACATACACGCAAACAAATACGTACATACACAAGCATACGCAAAACACTTACCAAAGGTATACAAAACCACGCACATATAAATATGTGTGTGTGTGTGTGTGTGTGTGTATGCGTGTATACAAATAAATAAATAATTATATAAACGTATCTAAATAAATAAATACGTATATAACAAGCGCACACACATACCTACATGTAAATACACGAATGTTCGGAGACGTAAGTCAACCAAAACATGAAGTACACATATACACACACCCTCCATACGTACGAACCTGCATACTCACACAGACGCAAAACTCCCGTATACACATAGCCAAACCATATGTACCAGAAAATATAAAATTATACGCCATAACATAAACAATTAAATATACGTACGAGAAGGTATACGTACCTTCACAAAACATGCGAGTAATATATACTTACCTATGCAAATAAGTAAGGGTATAAACAAAACATATACTTAGCTCCCACATCAAGACGTAAAATATCCACGTATAGATCGTACTATCCGTTAGGGTATAACGTGGGGCTGTAATACAGGAAAGTTTTGTGCAATTTATGTTTACAAGCCGAAATTGCCTCAGATTTTTTGTTTTAGATGTGGTCTGTGGCGTAGAGTATTTCCAGGGCCTCAGCGGCGCAGAGGTCACATGGTCTTTTATTACCGTTATACGATCTAGCCCTAGCTAGGATCTCCCAGTGTAACTTATATTGGGTGTGGTTGTCTTTTAGACTCCAGATATAAGCTGAAAGTGACGTCATATTCCTTCTTAGAGGGTAACGAAAAGAATGGGTATGCATGTAAAGACGCTGCTTGAATCTATTGCCGGTTAACCCTATGTAGGCCCTACGGGACGTGGGTGTTACAACCTTAAATTTGTAGACAATGTTACTAGAGAGGCATTTCCCGGATAGGGGGGCAATCAACCCGATTCCTACAATTACAGTTAGTACTAACTACAGGCTTGCACGTGTTCATACGGCTAGGTAGTTTAGCTAAATTTGAAGCTGTGATGTTATGTGCAAGGTTAGGAGTCGTAGAGTAAGCCATTTTAATAGTATTTCTATTAACAATTTATAAAAATTTATAAGTATATGTTTTGTTTATACCATTACTTATTTGCATAGGTAAGTATATATTACCCGTATGTTTTGTGAAGGTACGTATACCTTCTCGTACGTATATTTAATTGTTTATGTTATGGCGTATAATTTTATATTTTCTGGTACATATGGTTTGGCTATGTGTATACGGGAGTTTTGCGTCTGTGTGAGTATGCAGGTTCGTACGTATGGAGGGTGTGTGTATATGTGTACTTCATGTTTTGGTTGACTTACGTCTCCGAACATTCGTATATTTACATGTAGGTATGTGGGTGCGCTTGTTATATACGTATTTATTTATTTAGATACGTTTATATAATTATTTATTTATTTGTATACACGCATACACACACACACACATATTTATATGTGCGTGGTTTTGTATACCTTTGGTAAGTGTTTTGCGTATGCTTGTGTATGTACGTATTTGTTTGCGTGTATGTATTTATTTATTTCCATTACTTCTGTATTGTATTTATTTACTTTGTTCTTAACTCTGTAGCGGAGATTCATTCGGTCTCCTAGTTAGAATTTTAGTCTACGACTTCTGCTATACCATTTACGTGGTTTTGTCTTTGCGTGCTATTGTTCTCCACGCTCCACATATGACGTATTATCTTCGTTTTTTCGTTCATTGCCAGAGAACGTCTCTATGAACCACCTAAGAGAACATTAGTCTACGACCTCTTTTATACCATAAACGTGGTTTTGTCTTTGCGCGTAATTGTTTTTCACCGCTCCTATTAATGACGTTTTATATTCGTTTTTTCCCGTTCTTTGCCAGCGAACGTTCCCACGAACCAAAGTATCGTCTTCCTGTCTTCCTCCGGTTGCAACGTTTTTTGAAATATCCACTTTTGCGTTTACAGATTGACTTTGTTAGTTTCAGAAGATCCCGTTAAGGGTGAAAGCAGCGATTCTTTGCTTACACTTTAATCTGTTATTTTAATAAATACATACATACATACATACATACATACATACATACATACATACATACATACATACATACATACATACATACATACACACACATATATACATATACATATGTACGCCTGTGTTATATCGAACATTAATAATAATGTTCGATTAGATTTGAAACAAATTTGAAGCTCTGCCGTGCCGGTGACCGATCGTCACCCTGTTTGGTCAACACTGGCTTTGAGGAACAATCAGCATGTTTCTGGGTCCTCACCCTTCAACAGTATAATGATGTGCACTTCATAAAATACTATATATTTTCAACTGTTTAACAGACTGGCAGAGGTATACAGTCCTGATGAAGGGTAATGACACAGAAACATGTTGATTGTTCCTCAAAGCCAGTGTTGAACAAACAGGTGACGATTGGTCATTATAAATTACGGTATACGAACCTACTATGGTAACTATCAACATCCAGGCAGCTTTAGGGTAGTACTGTTTCGAAATTCAGGGACGATTCAGTATTAATTCAATGCTTATCAATGGATGTTCAAACCAGTATACTCTTCACTACTAAATTTCTTAGAAGACTAAAATACAGACATGTGTTTGTTAAAAGAGGAAAACCACATGGGTATCACGTGCCAGGTGGGTCGAATAGAACATACAACTACTAAGAAATAGCAGCCAACTTCTAAATATAGCATAGGTGCTCAATTTACCAAAATTACATGTTGAGTTAAAAACTCACTAGAGTCCTTATAATCAAATTAGCTCAAGGAAAGAATTACCGAGCCTTATAACACAGTAAAGGGAGAAGAACACACATATATATATATATATATATGTGTGTGTATCTATTTGAATCATAAGGGTCACAAACCCGCAAGGGGAACAATATACTGACTAAAGATAGTAAGGGTGACATAACTCAATTAAAAGAATAAATATAAAAAAAAAATAATAAACAACCTTCTGTCTCCAAGACGAATGGTAGATTTTTTAGACTTATTTTAGGAAAAATGTAGCTCTTCGACGCTGGGAATACGGTATATATATATATATATATATATATATATATATATATATATATACATATATATATACATATATATATATATATATATATATATATATATATATATATATATATATATATATATATATATATATATATATATATATATATATATATATATATATATATATATATATATATATATATATATATATGTGTTTGTGTGTTTAATTAGCTGTTAATCATAACTGGAATTCTATAAGAATCCACCTTCTATAACTCTCGGCAGAAGCGAAGGGGTATGTTGTCTTGATAACCGCTTATGAGCGAGAAACGTCGATTACTTCCCTTTGCCTTTGCTGAAATTCATAGTTAATGGGCTTCAAAATGTTTTTAAAAAACATACACCATATACGTACATTCATATATATATATATATATATATATATATATATATACTAGTCGAATTGCCCGGGCCTTGCTGCGTTTCACACATTTTTTTTTGTAAGAAAATGATTGATTTTAAATCAGTGATATAATTTATGGAGAATAACTCTGTTTCAATATTACTCAATGTAAAATGTAATGCATGAAAAATTGGAAAACATTATTTTTTGAAATATATCAAATCAAAATTACATTATTAAATCTTATTCTTATTTTGTTTCCTGTAAATATTTTGTTTCAAAATATCAATTCAAAGTTTTGTGAATAGGCATCGTATCTTGTCATTTACCTATGGTTTAAATTTCATATAAATCGAAGGGGAAAAGTTTTCAGCGGGGGTTTGTGACCCCGGGGAACCCTAATACGGTGTTTAGCCCCCATTACGTCGTCTTAATATTATTGAAATTTGCTGAAACCTATTGTTTAAATTTCATATAAATCGAAGGGGAAAAGTTTTCAGCGGGGGTTTGTGCCCTCGGGGAACCCTAATACAGTGTTTAGCCCCCATTACGTCGTCTTAATATTATTGAAATTTGCTGAAACCTATTGTTTAAATTTCATATAAATCGAAGGGGAAAAGTTTTCAGCGGGGGTTTGTGCCCCCGGGGAACCCTAATACAGTGTTTAGCCCCCATTACGTCGTCTTAATATTATTGAAATTTGCTGAAACCTATTGTTTAAATTTCATATAAATCGAAGGGGAAAAGTTTTCAGCGGGGGTTTGTGCCCCCGGGAACCCTAATACAGTGTTTAGCCCCATTACGTCGTCTTAATATTATTGAAATTTGCTGAAACCTATTGTTTAAATTTCATATAAATCGAAGGGGAAAAGTTTTCAGCGGGGGTTTGTGCCCCCGGGGAACCCTAATACAGTGTTTAGCCCCCATTACGGCGTCTTAATATTAATGAAATTTGCTGAAACCTATTGTTTAAATTTCATATAAATCGAAGGGAGAACATTTTCAGCGGGGGTTTGTACCCCTCGCGGAACCCTTTCATTAAACTGAAATATACTTATCCAAGTACCCTGGGTAATGTAGTTTCAGAAAATATAAGGCTATGGGGGTCTATCTCCAAAACCATAGGAGGAGTTCATGAACAAGCAAACAAACAGACAGGAACTATAACTTTATATATGTAGATATAGATATATGCGCGCATGTGTGTGTGTATATATATATATATATATATATATATATATATATATATATATATATATATATATATATATATATATACATTGTGGCTGCCAACTCGTTTTCGAGTACGGCCACTACTTTATATCCATGTAGGAGAACCCCTACCGATGCGCTGAACGAGTGTGACATCTTAGTCCAGCCAGCGACTTGAAAACTCTGGTACAAACACTACACTTGTGACAATTATTGACACATAGTGCTGGGCCCATGGTACAATGTGACGACAAGTGCAGAGAGATCTCCAGATATAAAGCAATGCCTGTGCCGTGAAGCTTTTATAGTGAACAAAGGCACTGCACAAAGCCAGTCCCACTCTCTTAACCAAGATGATATTTACCAAAAAGAAGAACATAGATACATACATACATACATACATACATACATACATACATACATACATACATACATACATACATAGGTATTAGAGGTGCAAATTAATTGCGTCCAGAGACGGTATGCCAAGATAAGCATTCGATGCCCGTGGGGAGTAGTGTATCAATAATAATAATATATAAGGAAACAAATATATGTGTTGCATCATATACATATTTAATTACATATTACATATGTTTCACTGCCGAAGTAAGATCCTGGCGTCATCATCAAGTTCGGATTGATAATTACTTAATCAATAATGGAATTATAGCAAACACAGAGCATAAAGATATATATATATATATTAGAAAGTGACCATCACAAAATAGATAATTGTTTCTACTTTTGGCACAAGGCCAGCAATTATCCCATGTATTACTAGTATTTTATTTTATCGACCCCGTAAGGATGAAAGGCAAAGTTAACCTCCTCGGGATTTGAATTCAGACCGTAAAGGGCCGTAACTCTTTGCTGAAACGCATGGCGTCCGACCCTCTACTGATACTGCTAATGCCCCGCCAATTGCCAATCCACTGCCAATGCCAATCCACCGCCAATTGCCAATCCACCGCCAATTGCACACAAAATAAATAATTATTTCTACTATTGGCACAAGGCCGGCAATTAACCAGTGCATTACTGGTACCTTATTTTATCGACCCCGTAAGGATAAAAGGCAAAGTTAACCCCGGCTGGATTTGAACTCAGAATGGCAAGGGCCGTAACTCTATGGGTCAAAATAAATAATAAAAATTAAATAGCTCTGTCCTATACATAGAGCACTCTTTTTTCCTTCGGAATTACCTAACATGTATATATATATATATATATATATATATATATATATATATATATATATATATATATATATATATATATATATATATATATATATATATATATATATATATATAAAACATTTCATTACTTACGATCGTTTCATCGTATCACAAGGCCGGTTTAATTGGAGTAGGTTAAAACACAAATATAATTTCAGAAGTTTGTCCTAAGAATATTAGGAAGATACATAATATGGAAGTAACCATAAGTATCAACATTTATATAAGAAAAGATAGCAAAGGTGGAAGAAGAATATGAAATTAAAAAATGTTTAAATTAAAAAAAACATACTGCTACAGAAAAGTTAAGTATAGTACAAGACAAATATAATAATCAGTAAATAAACATATATCATAAGCATTCAAAATTTTATAAAGTTAATGAGAGCAGGTGTGCAGTTCAAATATAAATTGAAAGATTGAAAAATACACCTCCAAAAGATATTTTTAATAATGGATATAAAAAGTTCGGCTGCGTAATTCAGTCATAAAAATAAACTATTATTTTTCAAACCATTCAAAAGTAATAATTGTTTCTACTTTTTGTAATTGTTTCTACTTTTGGCACAAGGCCAGCAATTACCCAGTGCATTACTGGTACTTTATTAATGTTGAATAAGTATACTCAGCAAAATAAAAATCAATATAGATTGAAGTGTTATTATTATTAATCAAATCATTCAGAGGAATTAATGTTGAGTAAATATAATCAGCAAATATAGATTTATGTGTTATCAACGGAAAAGCACCACATATTTGAATAGAGGAGAGAAAGTCATATATGCTTAAGCATAAATAACTCCATCTTAACATAGAGTTTGAAAAATTATCCTTAAATGTCGGTTAATACAAAATTAGAAAATAAAAGGGAGGTAATTCATATAAGACATTTTATAATAGAGTTTCAAATTATTAAATGGAAAACAGATATTTAGTATGTCTAGATGTAAGGACTTAAAAAAATTATTTAGGGCTAATGATTATAGAACTAAAGAATTATTTCAAAAATAATATATTTACAAAATACAGATAAAAAATGTATGAATGCTATGTATTATTTTTTTTAAATTACATACATAATATGTTAAATAATATTAAAGGATAAAGAATTATACTAGTTAATTATTTAATAAATTATATAAGTATTGAAAAGATACTACTAAAAAATAGAGAGTGGAGCAACGGTTAATATTTAATATAATATTAGCAAAAATAAATACAAATATAAGTGGGACTTATTAAAAATAAAATAAAATAATAAGATGCCTAAATGTGAAGAGGTGGTTATAATAATTTGTAATCATAATAGAAGGGATCAGAAGCGGGATGTAAGAAGAATGCAATGATACTAGTGTTACTAACAATATATATATATAGATAAATCTACATTGGTATAAGTTAGCTACTAGCACTAAAATAGTAAAAAGAATGGTAATTAATATGAGGAAAAGTGGAAATAATTTCAGATTTCTTATTTAATAAATTTAATTCAGAATGAATAATAGTATGGGACTCAAGAAGGCAAAAGTTACACAATTTATTAGGAGGTTTATAAGAAGAGGTTTTTAAATCACATTCCAAGTCAGGGTGTAAGGTGTATTATTACTCTTCAGAAATGATATGAAACTAGATAAAGAAGTAGCATGCTTAAGCTTAGAGCTCTTGAAAGTATGAAAGTGGGAATTATACCTCGTCTTAAAACTAGCTTTTAATTTTTTTTAATTGTTTATGCTTTCATATGCCTCTTCCGCTTTTGCTATCTTTTCTTATATAAATGTTGATACTTATGCTTACTTCCCATATTATGTATCCTCCTAATGTTCTTATGACAAACTTCTGATATTGTATTTGTGTTTTAACCATTATTTTATACTCCGATGAAAACGGCCTTGTGTTAGGATGAAACGATCGTAAGTGATGAAATGTTTTAAACACTCTTTGAATGTTATTTATAAAGTATTTCAGCTCTGTGATATACTTATTTTACATTGAGCTATTCTCATATTTGTAATTGGATAATATTTAATATTACACACATTATATATATATATATATATATATATATATATATATATATATATATATATATATATATATATATATATATATATATATATATATATATATATATATCAAAGCTGATACTTCCAATCATTTGATTAACTTCTAGGTTCGTTTCAGTTTTAATGCAATTAAGTAACATTAAAATATCATCAGGAAATCAATATAAGACTTGCAAATTGCATGTCCTTAAAGGATACCATGGAATTAATTATAGATATTAAAAAATCACTTTTTCTTTCAGTAAAAAGCAAACAGTTGATTAAATAGGCGAACGAAAGCGTTGGGCTTTTTTTTAAGCATCATGATTAGATTAAAGGGATAAAGGTCTAATGTAAGACAAACCAGTATTATAGTTTATATACATAAATATGTTTTAGTTATTAAATGTTTTCATTATGTGGTCAAATCTCATTTTTTTTTTAAATTACGTTATTATGACAACATGACATTTGAGAGCGGTGTTCGGGAGACTCGGCTGTTTTAAGCGGTGTCATATTCCACTAGTACTCCTACAGCCAGCATCGAGTTCCATAATATGTTGAGCATATCAAAAACAAAAACAAAATAACTTTACATTTAAATAATTGTCGGATTACAACACATCAAATAATTGTTTGGATGATCAGTCGCGTATACGCGTAGAGACACTAAAGGCGTCCAAATTTAAGACATGGGATAGCTTTGTGGTTAACCTCAAATCCGACTTCAGATCAGCAAATAAAGTGTTCTGGCAGACCATCCACCGACTTCGTAATAAGTCCTTCTCCAAACCTGCTATCAGGAATGATGTTCTCCTTTCTTCTGAGGGGTGCATCCTCGTGAGGTGCAGACAATACTTTGATAATCTTCTAAACCCGGTCACAATAGCATCATCTGATGTACATGATGTGTATCTGGGAGCGATGGCTAGTCTCTCGGAGGCTGAGGTGACAAGAGCAATAAAAGAGCTCAAGTTGTAAGGTTGCTGGTGAAGATGAAATTGGCTAACTCATGTGCGGGATGGCCTGGATCTCTGGAAAGACACCTAATTAATGACAATCGTGAGTGGCTATGAAGATTATAAGTAGTAGATGTGACAGTATACACACTTGCCGAATTCTTATAACCACACTAAATAAAAACTAAATTCTTCTTCTTCTTCGTCTTCTTCTTCTTCTTCTTCTTCTTCTTCTTCTTCTTCTTCTTCTTCTTCTTCTTCTTCTTCTTCTTCTTCTTCTTCTTCGCTCATTTATTCCTGAGTGGGTCGTGGGAGCAGAGCCCTCAAATACTCCATTCAGCGGGCGCTATCACAACAACCGTTTCCAACGGATCCGACTGGATCCTCAAGCGAGACCGGCCAAACTCATAGATGCTATCCAATCATCTTGCTCGGGGTCTACTCCTGGATCTCCTGTCGGTTGCTAAATTTTATAAAGAGTTTAATGATCATATAAACGAAGTACAATGAAAAATACGGTACGAAAGCATTCAGCAAGTTTATCTGGCGTGTGCTACACATTTATGAGGCAACTCCGATATCTGGATTTTCCTGTTTCTGGATATAGCCGTAATATATACTACTTATAGCAATTATAGAGTAAAAAGTTATTTTAATCATTTTCAAAGTATATAATCATACCGTGTGTTCCACCTCCGTCGGTTCCGTCCCGGAGTATTCCATTTGTTTGATCAACAGAAGAACATGTTAGATTATTCCACATACATGTGTAACCTTTACTTAATTCTCAGGTAAATTCAACGTGGCACTGTTACAGTAAAACTCATTTTCTCCATCTCAATGGACTAGAGCAAAATAAAATAAAATGTCTCGCTCAATGTTTTTATGCATCATAACGAATTGAAATCCTTAAGCACTAGGCCATGCACCTTCAGGTCAACAATTATAAACATATATACACAAAATACTTGCTAATTCAGATAAAGATATATAAATCATTGAATTTGGCTGCCCAAAAGTTTGAAGATAGCAATAATCGTCATTTAAATGCGAAAGTTTAAAAAATGGCACTCAATACTCGTGTGAAAGTGATGTCCCAACGGGTATCCTCCACTTCCAACTAACTTACATTCCGCCTCTGGGTCCCAGCCAGCATAATAGAGAATGCATTGCCCCAGAGACGGCGAAGGAAATCTCTATACAGCCACTCCACCTCGCGGGTCTCGCACCACCTGCGGGCGGCCAGCTCCGCCCCGATACAAGTGAGCAGGGATATAGTCCAGAGGTCAAGAACGCCGGAAGTCTCCATTTATAAATTCATTATGGCGAATAAATCTTAGCCTGCATTATAATGGTAAATATTTTAAAGCATTTTATTACCTAGAGCAACTTTGCATTTTCCTTACTAGTTATGGAGCTTTGTTTTAGTTTTTCTGCTGTTTGTAAAGTAATTTTCTGCTACTACTGTTATTGACCATTACTTAAGTCATATTTTGCCATATATTATATTGAATCCGTTTTTGTGGCGGTAATTTTTTATTTTATTTTACAATATTTTCCATTTTTACTCATATTTTTCCATTCACTAAAATACAAATTAAAAGGCAGAAAGTTGAATATTCATTGTAATCATAAATTTTTTATTATACAATCAGCACCTAAGATACAATTATTATAAATAAATAAATGGCGGTGGATTGGCAGTATCGGTAGAGAGTCGGACGCCATGCTTTGACGCATAGAGTTACGGCCCTTGCCATTCTGAGTTCAAATCCCGCTGAGGTTAACTTTGCCTTTCATCCTTACGGGGTCGATAAAATAAAGTACCAGTAATGCACTTGGTAATTGCTGGCCTTGTGCCAAAAAGTAGAAACAATCATAAATAAATAAATACATGTCAGGAGAGGCAAGTGGACAAATTAAAACAAACTATCACGAAGTCTACCAGATTTAAAACAAGCAATTTTGTTTAGTTTTTAATTATGTCGGAAAAGGTACTTCTCACAATTTACACCTTACGAATATTTATGCCTTGATTCATCTTGTAATGACGACTAACTGTGTACTATACACTATTGCAATATGTCTTTACCAACAACAGAGAGAAATTGTAAATTAGAAATTAAATTTGACAATGTATAGTGAGCTGTAAATAAAGGAAGAGCTCTCAGCCTGCTTTTCCAGCTTTATTGAAAACATCATTGACGAATGAAACTACACATCGCAGCACATTTCTAAGGTAAATATGCCAGGCATATCTTAGAGATGAATACCAAATTGAACGTTTCTAAAGAGAACCAGATTTCAAGGCCGTCAAAGATCGTATGACTTTCCTACTTGGGATATGGCCTCGGCAGTTCTAAAGCTCTAACCACCGGCTGTTTATCATTTTGAGACACCAGTAGCTATGATATCCACTCTTCCTGAAAGTGTTTTGTTTGAAAAAGACCATAGCGTTAAACACATTTGAGCATAGTGTTTTTCTTTTCATTGGGGACCCCATGACGTTAAATAACAATGACTCATCTCAACTTGACATTATAACATAATACACCTTCTTAATACCTCCATACTTGTGAACAAGCCACGTAAGAAACTTTGAGTGGCAGGAAACAGCAACCATATCTCCCTGAAATCATATCCATGTGTCTTAAAAAAATAATTTGAAAATGAAATCCAATGTACACTATTTCTGAACAAAAACAATCTGTGAGATTAAGATTGGAATACATTTCAAATGATTGCTCGATTTGAACTGCTTTGGGAATAAACAAAGCCAACAATAGCATCAACTTCTATTTTCCTACCATAAGGTTTGATTATTTTAAAAAATGCATGTCACAAGTAGAACTAGTAATTACCAGGTTGTATCGATATTAGGAAGCGAGTAATTATAGATTTTTCATTAAGAAAAACAAGAAACTCCAACCCAACCAGCCAGTCAACCGTTCTACTTAGACGCTATCATAATCATTCAAGTTCCAGTAAGTTCGACTTCAACATGTAACTAAGTAGGAGATAAATGATTGACACGAAGAGGAAAAAGTGAGAAGTGAAATGCTTGCTGAAGTAGCTATTTCCAATATTTAATAAGGATATGAAAATGAAATAATAAATCTCCTTAAATAAAAATCTATATCACATCTAGTAAGTAAGACTTCAAAAACAAAATAGACGAAACTAAGTGCTTCAATTTTCGAGCTGATCTTTTTATTTATGAAATTCAGTTAATAAATATGTAGTTTGTAATTGCTGCGTGAGAACCATGTGTAGAAACAGCAGATGTTTACCATCTAAATTTCTGTTATTGATGATATACTTGATTATAGTTATTTAACATTGAAGTATTGATGAGAATGCTTATTTCACATGAACTGAAGCATGGATGGATCGAGAAATGCTAATACTATATACATACACACACACACATACACATACACGTATATATACATGTGTGTCTGTCTGTGTGTGTGCGTGTATGTGTGTGTTGTGTATGTATAATATATATATATATATATATATATATATATATATATATATATATATATATATATATATATATATATATATTAGGGTAAACATTGATGCAATTCAATTCAAGCACTCAACGTACTTTTTCCACATAGGAGTGACGGAGTAAATATCGAATAAGGAAAAGCGAAGTAGTTTCAGATGTTCAAGTCCTTTAATAATAATGCTGTGATATATATTTCAATGAAGACACTGGCCACACTGTTCTGTGTTCGAGTGTCGTGACATCATCAGACAGCTTGTTACATAATAAGGTTATGTTTCCGAGGCAATCCAAATTGAATCGACATGGGAACGGATGAAATGCGTGCCTTTGGGTTTTTCATCCGTTCCCCTGTGAGTACCAATTCACCCCCGCCGGTCTGCGCAGGCGCATGTCCGAAGGAAGTTGACCATTAACTACCGCAGATTTCAACGAAATTCGCTAGTCAGTTCACCCTCTCAGCCACACGATGGCCCACCTTGGCCTGTACCATAGTTTACTGCTACCCATTCCGACTGTCGCAGTCAGCCGAAAGCCAGAGGGGATGGGAGAGTGTTAGTTTTTACAGGTCATAATACTACCTCTCACCTAGCGTGGACAGTACGACTGACCATCAACTCATAAGGGAAAATAAACTTAATTCTAGGTATCATGGTTTTACATTGCAAGTTAAGAGTGAGAGTTGGAAATAAAAATTAAAATCCTAAATCAGATATCAGAAATTATAAATTAAACAATTAAAATATTAACAATTAGAAAATTTTTCAAGTGAGAATTCGGATTGAGGTGAGTAAAAAATGTCGATTCAATTTGGATTGCCTCGGAAACATAACCTTATTATGTAACAAGCTGTCTGATGATGTCACGACACTCACACACAGAACAGTGTGGCCAGTGTCGTCATTGAAATATATATCACAGCATTATTATTAAAGGACTTGGGCGGTGGATTGGCAGTATCGGTAGAAGGTCGGAGGCCATGCTTTCCAGCATAGTTACGTCCCTTTACGATCTGAGTTCAAATCCCGCCGAGGTTTACTTTGCCTTTCATCCTTACGGGGTCGATAAAATAAAGTACCAGTAATGTACTGGGTAATTGCTGGCCTTGTGCCAAAAGTAGAAATAATTATTATTAAAGGACTTGAACATCTGAAACTACTTCGCTTTTCCTTATTCTCTCTCTCTCTCTCTCTCTCTCTATATATATATATATATATATATATATATAAGCAAAGAGATATTTAATTTTTTTGTAATTCAACAAATATATATAGTTATAAAGAATCGAAGCACTCCACAGTTTTCTGGAGTATAATATCAATGATGTTAATAAATGGAAACTATATTTATCAAACAATATTTATTCTATTATATATATTTCAAGGGCACCAAAACTTTGGTACGCTCTCATCAGATAAAATACAAAGTTTGTTTTATAAATATTGACATATCCAGAAAGAATATCTTAACGGTTCAAGTTTTTCCAGGATAGGAAAAACTTGAACCATTAAGATCTTTTTCCTGGATATGTCAATATTTATATATATATATATATATATATATATATATATATATATATATATATATATATATATATATAGAGAGAGAGAGAGAGAGAGAGAGAGAGAGAGAGAGAGAGAGAAACGTGTACTAAACCCATGGTCTTATCTCAATGTTACTCAGACACTATCCGATGTGTGCTTCTTTCGAGACCGTTTGAAGTAAAGGAGATATGATTGATTATATGAAGATTAAGTGTTCAATGTTGTTCCGTCGTGTAATATAGGAGAGATTTCATATAACCTCTGTTGAACAGCGGTAAAGGTTTGGTAAACGAAGATGGAGGAAAAAAGATAATGTTTTCCACTTCTAACAAGCCCCAATTTAGATAAAGCATACCGTAGCAGTCTCATCATTAATTGTAAAACCATACCTTCACTAACATGTATACTTAAAAATATCATAAGCAGAAACCTAAACACACCGTCATAGATACATTTATATATGTGTGTATACGTGCGTTTGTGAGTGTATGTATATATACATACACATACAGACACACACAGACACACACACATACAACATACATACACACATGTGTGTGTGTGTGTGTATACAGCAAGGGTAAAATACTACATAACTCATAATATGGAGTAGCATATTATGACCAGAAAGAAGAGAAGCACAACAAAGAACACATAGTCATTGAGGAGATCACGGAATGTGTGATGAAAGAATCATTACGTACAAACAAATAACTAATGATAAGGATAAAATGAAAAAGCGAAAATCATATGGTGCGTGTGATTCATTTTATTAGCAATACTGGCAACATGACCGTACCCAAATATAACAATACTCACACACACACACACACACACACACACACACACACACACACACACACACACACACACACACACACACACGCACACGCACACACATATATATATATATATATATATATATATATATATATAGTGGTAGAACACTGTAAGGTAATATCCGTAGTGTTAGGGCGCTCAGTCCATGGGATGAGTTAGGTAGAAGTGGTTACACAACAGTTAGTTCACCATACCGAGAACAATTGTTTCACCTTAGCGGATCCTCAGCTCGTAATGGATATGGTTATACGGAACAGGAAGGACAACCGTACAAACGCGCATGCGCAGAAACGATCACTTCACACAGGCAATGCTAAATTGCGTGCGAGAGGTGTAAGGGAGATAACTGCGAAAGTCCGAATGTTTCTATTTGATAAGAAAATTAGGATGTTGTAATACAATCCGAAGCTTTGTAGTTATGTAAGAGGTGTTTCCAGACGTGTGGACAACGTGTGAAGAGTTCACATCTCGTGTTTAGGCAATCACTATTGCGTAATCTCTTTAGAATATTTATTCGTTCATCAATACATAGTCCACACGACGGATTGCCCCTTGCATATGGCTTGGACTTAGTGATGGCTTTCCATTGAATGGAGTAGTCTATACTTGAGTCCTTGAGGTACCATACGTGGCTCGCGAGTTTCGTGGATGAACGTCTGTCCGGGTACCTAAAGGTCGACTGGTGATTCAGGAAGCGCTCCTTAAATCGGCCCTCCGCCATACCCACATAGGATTTGACCTCCTGTGGTTGATTTGGTCGGTTGGAAGTGACCACAGCTTCATAAACTACAGCGGATGTGTTGCATTGCTGTTGAAGGGGACAAGCTTCGGGCTTACGGCAAGAGCATCCTCGTGGGGTGTTGCTCTTAGGGCTGTTGGTGATGTGGGCCTTCATGTTCTTAGTGCAGGAGTATCCTAGTTTTACTTTGTGTCGGTTAAAGATGGAGCTGTATGGACCTATGGGAAAGTGTCTATCTAAGAGGGCTAGAAATGTTTTGCCTACATTGGTTTTAACGTTGAGTGAGAAGGGAGGCGAGAACCAGATAGTTTGTCTATTGCTACGCTTTCTTTTCTTATTGCTGTTGTTGATAGTGGGAGAGTAAGTGATAGGTTGCGAGAAGCCGTTGTTAGCTAACGCCGTGTTATAGTAGGGTGCCGCCCTGTGAAATATAGCCTTATTAGCGGAGAGGTTTGAGATTCTAGTACTGATAGTATTTACGAAGTTTCTAAAAACAGTGGGAGGGTGGCATGAGTCCTTGTGAATGTAATTGAGTTTTTCGTTTAGCTGATGGAAGGGTCTGTAGGTGTGTGTGCGGAGGTCTAAATTAATGTCTAAGAAATCTACGCTAGAGAGGTTGGTAGCCACTGTTATCCTAAGTCCTAACTCATTGAAGGTAGAAGCTAAGTCTTTTTTAAATCGGTCGAGGTCGTGACCACTTTTATGGCTCGATAAAGTCAGTCCATCGTCGCGTTATATTCCCGTGTGGAAGTCCGGGATTCTAACACGTAATATGTCTAAAATAAATAGGCCAACCAAGTCGCATACGTCAGCACTGTCAATCGATCCCATGGAGACGTCGAATAGTTCTGAAGTGGTTGACTTCTTTGCCCAGACTATCTCGTTGTTGAAGAGGAGGGTTTTCCGGCAGTGAGCGATGATTTCCGTCTAAACTATCGACGGTGGTATAAGTGGCAGCAAAGTCCAACGCTTTGTTTTACAGGGTCTCTGAGATCGACGGGTAAAAATCGACAATGTCAAACTGTGTGAACTTCGCTTCTTTGGATTTGAAGGAGTTAAACCACTTAATTACGGAGTCAATGTTCTCCCACTGGGACAGGTTGGACTTGATCCTAATGGTCTGAACTATGTTTCTAAGTATGGCCTTACTGACTAGTCCCATATCTGTGCGTGCCTGGTTTATTAGTCTACACGTGGGGTTAGAAGTAAATTCTACCTTGTGATCTTTCAGTGTGAGGAACGCCTCCCGCTTAGCTAGAGATTGTAGCTTCTTATCTACCTTAAGGGCGGCGGCAAGTTCTTTGACTTCTGTATTAATGCCGTGGTAGGCCATAGGGTTAGCTTTCTTATATTGGGAAGTAATAGCGTTATGGGCCAAGTGGCGGAAAGTGGTGTTGTCGACTTCGTAAATATTATTAGTTGTGTCGGAAAGAATAGAAAACCTAAATTTCTTAATATCATTTCTAAGTTTACTTTGAAAGGTGCTAGGGTGTTTGCGAAAGGAAATGTTAGCGACTAAGTCAAGAAGGTCCGCCTCGAAAGGAGCAAGTTCATTTCCTTAGGAGGGTAGGCTCTCGATTTCAGGTTGAAGGTGTTATGGTTGCCTGTAATATATATATATATATATATATATATATATATATATATATATATATACATATATATATATATATATGTGTGTGTGTATACTCATATATAACATATATACATATTCATATATATATATATATATATATATATATACAAACTATAATAAAGTAAGGAGTGCGGAACTGCGTTCAGAATATACTTTTTTTTATCCCGTTGGTAAAATAAGTTGGATTACTTTGAATAAATAATTGTTTCTACTTTTGGCACAAGGCCAGCAATTACCCAATGCATTACTGGTACTTTATTCTATCGACCCCGGAAGGATGAAAGGCAAAGTTAACTTTGAATAAATAATGAATGAATATTGCATATTTTATCTACTATATTACGTTATTCTTGATTAAATATAAATAATTTTATTGCTTATTTTATGATTCACTTATTTAAAATTTTCAAATGTCAACACTTCCGGTAAGCGATCAATTAAATAAACATTCATATATTTCCGTCACTAATTTTCTCCTAATGGAGTTTATATATAATATCGTCTTTTTTTTAATGTATCATGGATTACTTTATTGATTACATAAGACAGTGTAACGTAGTCTTCGTTCAGTTTCTGTGTATATTGTCAATTCAAATATATTTGATGTATAATATCTACATACATATAATACTTGCGTATAATATCAATATGCACACTACACATGCTAGCAGAAAACCACCGGAAGGGTGGTTTTTCTGCTAGTAGTAATAATAAATGAGAAAACTAAAATACGAAGAGGGCTCGATAAAGATTATATATATATAATATATATATAAACCCGTACAGAAAAAAATTATTATAAGAACAGATTAAAGGATTCCTTGCTTAAACTTTAATCTGTTATTATATATATATATATATATATATATATATATATATATATATATATATATATATATATATATATATATATATATATACATATACATATATATATATATATATATATATATATATATATATATATATACTTGTGTATAATGGTAGCTATGGTGCTTCTATAGGTGGTATGCCAAAATTAGCACTCAATATTCATACAGAGTAGAGTGTGGATAGTATAAAAACACGAAAAATCAGTGATGCATCTGGACCCAGTTTATTGCGTGTTACAATTGTTGAGAAAATTTGCTCCGAACGAACTATCCGTGTCTGAAGGAACCTGCAGCCGTAGAATCAGCCAGATCTATGCAGTGATCATGTCTCGAGCTACCTACCGGCGAAACAATTGAAACACGCAATAAACTGGGTCCAGATGCATCACTGATTTTTCGTTTTTTTATACTATATATATATATATGTGTATGTGTGTGTGTGTGTGTGTATGTGTGTGTGTGTGTGTGTGTGTGTGTGTGTGTGTGTGTGTGTGTGTGTGTGTGTGTGTGTGTGTGTGTGTGTGTGTGTGTGTGTGTGTGTGTGTGTGTGTGTGTGTG